>CP092871.1:13452125-13499954 GCA_030710605.1 Cordylochernes scorpioides | reverse complement strand
TAGACATTACTATATTGATGAAAAATATCTCTCTTTCAGCCAAACTGGGTGTTAGGTTTTCAAAATTCATGGATAATATAATTGATCTTGAAACAAACTAAAATTATGTGTATTTTAAAATGCCATAAATTATAGGCACATAAACCTACACACACCTACAAACTCGCAAATATTTATGTGATATGAAATAGTTTGATACAAGTTTATTAGAAATTTTTAAACTAGAGGAACATAGGAAAATAAAAATGTAAAGAAAGAAATTTTTATGACTGTGATTTTTTAATGCTTGAAAGAGGATTTAATTGTTGGGACAGGAGAAGGGAGTAGGTGTTATTCCAATACCTGCTTTTTTAAAATATCTTCTGAATAAAAAATGTAGACAAAGATGGTTTGAGGAGAAGGTTTAAAGTAATTTTGGTTAAGATGTATCCAATAATAATGAATTTACACATGTTTGATAACACATACTCATAAACCTTATTTTTGTAGTACTCAAATTTTTCCCGAGACTCTCCAAGCATATGGCTCATACCTGCTTATTGTATGCCACCCTTATTGAGCTACGTTGATAATAACCTCATGGTTAGATATCTTTATTCAAAATAATTTACCAATAATTTTCTCCCTGGGATTTATTTTGGTTTGATCGAGGACAAGGGTGGTGATTATTGCAGTAAGGGATGGGAGAGACAAAAGAGAAAAGATATCTGTGCTAGAGCCAATTTCTGCCATTTATGGTGCACAATATGCACATTTTGAAAAGAAAAGAGGCGTGTGGCGCAGTTGCGGGCAGACATAGTGTAATATATCAGCGCGAAATATTCTGTGAACATTATTTTGCTTCTGTAATTCTTAAGTTGTCATCATCATTGTTGTTGTTTTGAATATATATAATTCGCATTATTTTCTTCTTTATTGCATTCATTTAATTTAATATGTTTGTGTTTATTTCTTTTGATTAAATATTCAAATATATATAAATAAATATATATATATATAATAATAAAAATATATTTAAAATCCAATATAACGCGGCTGATGATTGTAAAACGAAAATTAAAATTATACCGCGAATGTTTCTTTTTTAAAAATCGAAATTTATTTTCAAAGAGAAATAGCGACATTTCCAACTTTGAGGATGAGGTATGGAAAGGTGAAACATGAAGAGTAATGGCGAACGGAAAAATAAAAAGTGTCCAGGGGCGGGAATCGAACCCACACCCTTCTGCTTACCGGGCAGGTGCCTTGTCCACTCGGCTACCCTGGACGTATTTTTCCGTTCATAACTTATACTTAAAGTAACATTTAAAATCCAATATAACGCGGCTGATGATTGTAAAACGAAAATTAAAATTATACCGCGAATGTTTCTTTTTTAAAAATCGAAATTTATTTTCAAAGAGAAATAGCGACATTTCTAACTTTGAGGATGAGGTATGGAAAGGTGAAACATGAAGAGTAATGGCGAACGGAAAAATAATTACTCTTCATGTTTCACCTTTCCATACCTCATCCTCAAAGTTAGAAATGTCGCTATTTCTCTTTGAAATAAATTTCTATTTTTAAAAAAGAAACATTCGCGGTATAATTTTAATTTTCGTTTTATAAAAATATATAACAATGAAAGTTTTATTTTCTCATTTCACTAAAGTTATTGCAAATGGCGACGAGGATCTAAGCGTAAGTACCCGAAGAAAATAATTTGTTTTTGGATTTAATTTTTGATACTCTTGCAAATGGCTCGTTTCCAATTTGGTGAATTTAATGAAGAGGTTGAAAGTTTTAGCACGTTCTTTGAACGTTTAGAACAATTTTTAATTTTGGAAGACGCTAGCGAGGACAAAAAGAAGGCGTATCTCCTGAAACTTATTGGAGCAAAAGCCTATGAGGTTTTAAAAAACTTATGCAGTCCAGAACTTCCGAAAAATAAGACCTTTGAGGAACTTACTGAAAAATTAAATACTCATTTTTCCCCAAAACGTTCAATCATAGTCCAGCGGTTCATTTTTTTCAAAAGGATGCAAGGAACGGAAGAAAGTGTTTCGCAGTATTTGGTAGCGATTAAGCGGTTGGCAGCAACTTGTGAATTTGGGAACTTTTTGGAGGACTCTCTGAGAGACAAGTTTGTGTGCGGATTAAGCGATTCAAGAATCCAAAAGAAAATTTTGTCTGAGGGAGATGTTTCCTTGGCTCGGGTGATGGAAATTGCTTTGTCCATGGAGGCGGCAGAACAGAATATTAAATTATTTCATGCAGGGGAATTGGAAAAAAGCGTGGATAAGTTGCGCACTGAAATGCAAAGAGAATCGAAAAATGGAAAAAGAAAATGCAAACATTGTGGAAATTTACATAGAGACTCTTGTAGATTCAAGGACGCAGTGTGTTTCAAGTGCATAAAAAAAAGGTCACATTGCCCCAGTATGTAGGAGTCATGAAGTATATCCTATTAGGGAACAGGCGAGCCAACAGAATAGGATACATCAGATGGGTGATCAGGGAGAGACGGAGGAATTGATCCAAAAAATTACATGCATGAGGACACCACCCGATTATAGAATAAATACTACGACAAGTGACCCTCCCTATACCATAAGATTGAAAGTCGAGAAAAATTTTATAGATTTTGAATTGGATACGGGAAGTTGTCTAACCTTGATATCGGAGAATGATTTCAAGAAGTATCTTCCAAATGCACAGTTAAAAACTATCGGAATGATCATCAAGACATATGACGGGACAGTAGTACCAATTCTGGGCGAAGTTATCGTTAAGGTGGAATTTCAGGGCAAGACGTCAATGCTTCGAGCAGTAGTAGTCAAAGGTGAAAAAAAGGCCCTGCTGGGGAGAGAATGGATAAATTTGTTGAAAATTGATTATTTTGCGGTGAACCAGATACCTTCGGAAATTGCTATTGCTGAATTTTTGAAAGAGCACCAAGTTTTGTTCAATGACACAGCAGAGCCCATAAAAGGATTCACATTTTCAATGAATATTCGTGACGTCAGCCCAATTTTTCATAAGGCTCGACCGGTGCCTTTTGCGATTAGAACGGCGGTTACAGAATCTTTAGAAAATATGGTGACAAAGGGATACTTATATAGGGTGAGGAGTAGCCAGTGGGCAACTCCAGTAGTAGTGGTACCAAAAAAAATAAGGAAATGAGAATTTGTTGTGATTTTAAGGTAACTTTGAACAGATTCTTGCATATAGCAGCTTATCCGCTCCCCACTCAGCAAGACTTGTTTGCTATCTTGGCCAAGGAGAAATATTTCTCAAAATTAGATTTGAGCAGCGCTTACCTGCAACTAGAAGTGGCAACGAGCACCCAGCCCTTTTTAACTATCAACACACATAAGGGACTTTTCAGGTTTAGGAGAATGCCTTTTGGGCTGGCTAATGCCCCTAGTTATTTTCAATCTGTGATGGATAGGGTTCTGGCTGGAATAGAGGGCGTTATTTGCTATATTGATGATGTCCTCATAGCTACAGTTTCAGTGGAGAAACACTTGGCTGTATTGAAAACTGTGTTTCTGCGTTTGGAAAAATACAACATTAAACTGAAGAAGGATAAATGTAAATTTGTGCAAAGAGAAATCGAGTATTTGGGCCATCTTATCAAGGAAGATGGCATCCGACCTTTGGATCACAAGGTGCAAGCTTTACAGAAGGCCAAGAGTCCGACAAACATCTCTGAGTTAAGGTCATTTCTTGGATTGGTGAATTATTATGGAAAATTTATTCCAAATCTACCAGATCTATTGAGGCCTCTTCACGAGCTGCTTCATAAAAAGAATTGCTGGAGCTGGACCAAGGAGTGTGAAGAGGCTATTGAAAAGTGCAAGAGTAGCATTACCTCTGAGAGGGTCTTAGTTCCGTACGACACCACATTGCCTTTGTTTTTGGCCACGGATGCATCCCAGATCGGAATTGGCGCGGTTCTGTCTCATGTCATCGGAGGCCAGGAAAGAGCGATCATGTTTGCTTCTCTGACCCTATCAGGAGCCGAGCGCAACTATTCTCAGATTGAGAGGGAAGCTCTCGCAATAATTTACGGAGTGACCAAATTCCATCAGTTTATTTATGGGAGACGCTTTACCCTGATAACAGATCATAAGCCGCTAGTGTCTATTTTAGGCCCAAAATCTGGAATTCCTACTTTATCAACTTCGAGATTACAGAGATGGGCGATAATTCTGTCGGCTTATACCTACGATATCAAGTTTAAAAAACTCAAGATCATGGAAATGCAGATCTTCTGTCACGTCTTCCAGTTGAGAGTGAGGAAACTTCGAGACTGGATAACATTTATGCACTGTCCTACATGGAGGATTTGCCAATCACGGCTGAAGAAATTAGAATTGAAACTCAAAAGGATGAAGTGCTATCAATAGTGAAGTGCTACACCCAGCATGGTTGGCCTGAGAGGGTGCCAGACCACCTCAGACCTTACTTTCAGAGAAAAATGGAGCTGACTGTGGACGGAGAGTGTCTATTGTGGGGGATGCGAGTTATTATTCCTTCCTCTCTCAGACCGAACTTGTTGAGTTGCCTACACGAGACCCATTCAGGGATGAGCAAAATGAAGTCTGTGGCAAGGTCTCATTTCTGGTGGCCGAATCTGGACAATGAAATTGAGTTCCTGGTAAACAGGTGTAGAAACTGCCAACAGGTTCAGGATGGCCCAAATAGAGTGAAGTGGCAACCTTGGATTTGGGCAGTTAGACCTTGGCAGCGGATCCATATTGATTATGCAAACAAAGATAACATCAATTTGCTAATTGTCGTGGATAGTCATTCTAAGTGGGTCGAGGCATTCCCAATGAGAGAAATAACCTCAGCAAAAACAATTGAGCAATTAAGACGACTTTTTTCATCTTATGGTTTACCAGAAGAAATAGTATCAGATAATGGCCCTCAGTTTACGGGTAGTGATATGAAAACTTTTTTAAAAAATAATGGAATAAAACAAACACTGATTCCTGCGTACCATCCTCAGAGCAATGGCCTGGCAGAGAGAGCTGTCAAGATGATAAAAATGGCTTTAGACAAATATAAAAGAAAACCTGGGGATACCATTCAGGACACGCTATCAAAAATTTTGCTGGCATATCGTAGCACCCCTCATGAAACATCCAAGAAGGCTCCGTCAGAACTCTTTATTGGGCGTTCCCTTCGAACCCGACTATCAATTATACATCCAAATCTGGAATCAAGAGTAAAAGAGCAGCAGGCCAGGCAAATGAAATACGACCACGGATCTCAACAAGATGAGTTTGGAATAGATGATTTGATTTGGTGTCGAAATTTTAGAGGCGGTGATCGATGGATTCCAGGCAGAATAGTGGGGAGAAAAGGATCCCGAGTCTATACAGTTTTAATACACGGACAGGTCAAAAGTTATCATAGAGATCAAATAAGGAAGAGGTGGGAGAATGGTGGAGATGAAGATCGACAATATGGACGCCAAAGAGAAGAAACTGATATCATCGTTCCTGAGGCTGATATGCCCAACAGAGGCAGAAGTGAATCGCCGCCTATAGAAACAGCCAGACAGCAGCGGGACTCTGGACTCGTGGACCAGAATGAGGTAGGCATTTCAGGGGAGTCGTCTCGTTCACCGGATCCCGAAGCCAGTAATGAAGGACCCATCCCAAGAAGAAACCCACCAAGAAATCGGAGACCTCCTTCAAGATATATTTGAATGTAGCGGGAAGATGGTGTAATATATCAGCGCGAAATATTCTGTGAACATTATTTTGCTTCTGTAATTCTTAAGTTGTCATCATCATTGTTGTTGTTTTGAATATATATAATTCGCATTATTTTCTTCTTTATTGCATTAATTTAATTTAATATGTTTGTGTTTATTTCTTTTGATTAAATATTCAAATATATATAAATAAATATATATATATAATAATAAAAATATATAACAATGAAAGTTTTATTTTCTCATTTCACTAAAGTTATTGCACATGGTAGTGTAGCTACTTTTGTAGGAAAAATACAAACCAAATGACTCTTGGATATCCCATGCTTATGGAAAGGTAATTTATTTTATCAAAACAATTCTAAGGTATTCATATGAAAGAATGGAGAGGCGCAATGAGAGAAATTTGTTGAGTAACAAAATATCTATATATATATACAGTGGACCCTCGGTTTACGAGCACCTTGGAGTACGAGCTTTTCGCAGTACGAGAAATATTTTTTGAAAAATTTTACCTTGGATTACGAGTGAAATTTCGCATTACGAGCAACTCGTGATGGTTGCCCCTCTTCTCCATTTCCACCTTTAGCGGCGGGATGAGGGCATATTTTTATATTAAATATTATTTTATTTATATGGATTGTTATTAATCATTATAATATAAGTACAGTATATATATTTAATACATACTATAATGTATATATTCAAATCGATACATATATATACATATACATATTAAAAATGGCATATCCTGACCAGGAGCACATGTGCTTTACAGAAGGCAGAGCGCCATCTGGTGGAACAGAAATCAACTAAACATTGATTTAGCCTGTTCCCTGATATTTGGCCAACCCAATTTCTTGATAAATCAAGAAAAGCCATCCACGAACGCGTTTCGCGCTTTTGGCGCTCGTCAGCGTGGAGTAGGCTGAACCACTGCGACCAAAAAATAAATTTTGGTCCCAATGGCTTCCCGAAAAACCAAGAAATGGGTATTTAAGGCCAAACTTGCGTAAATACGCTTAGCACATTAAAAAACGAAATAAAAAAAATAAAAGATAAAAAGATCAGGTGTTGAAATCAATATTAAAAATGGCATATCCTGACCAGGAGCAAAATTTATTTTTTGGTCGCAGTGGTTCAGCCTACTCCACGCTGACGAGCGCCAAAAGCGCGAAACGCGTTCGTGGATGGCTTTTCTTGATTTATCAAGAAATTGGGTTGGCCAAATATCAGGGAACAGGCTAAATCAATGTTTAGTTGATTTCTGTTCCACCAGATGGCGCTCTGCCTTCTGTAAAGCACATGTGCTCCTGGTCAGGATATGCCATTTTTAATATTGATTTCAACACCTGATCTTTTTATCTTTTATTTTTTTTTTATTTCTTTTTTTAATATATATACATGTATATAGTATTTTAAAATTAAAGAAAACTTTTTAATTTTTAAGATAACTTTTTCCATTTGTAAACAAAGGCTCGAAGGTGTTATTAAAATTTAAAAAGTTGCTATTAAAATTTAAAAAGTTTTCTTTAATCTTAAAATACTCTGTATATCATTTTGACTAATTTTAATTCAACGATTAAATTATCTCTCAATGATAAAGGAATAGCTTTTTTTAATTTCTTATTTATTTTTTAGATTATATATGTATTTTCAAAAATTGGTGACAATTTCTACCTCTCTTGCTATAAAAATCCTATAACCACTGCAAAATGAGCCCCGTGAAGAAATATGTTGAAAGAGAATTGGGTAAGAATAAGCATATTATCACAATGGAGGCAAAGAGGGAAATGATTGAGGAGCACGAACGTGGCCATGCGGGTGACAGAAATAGCGAGATTTTATAAGAAGTCGACATCAACGATTTGCACAATATTGAAGAAGAAAAAGGAATTAAGGGAGTTAGATGCAGCAAAAGGAGTCACAAGACTATCAAAACAGCGTCCACGTCTTCTAGAAGAAGTTGAAAAATTGATTCTTGTATGGATAAACGAGAAGCAATTAGCAGGTGATACCATAACCCAGAATTTAATATGTGAAAAGGCAAAGGCCTTGTACGCCGAACTCGGGAGTAAAATACCATGTACATCAATAGAGAACGAAGTACATGCAGACTTCAAAGCCAGCAAGGGGTGGTTCGAAAACTTTAAGAGGAGAAGTGGCATCCATAGTGTCACGAGGCATGGAGAGGGTGCAAGTTCGGATGCTAAAGCAGCTGAGACATTCACTGCCGAGTTCGAGAAGCTCGTTGTTACCGAGTGTTACCTCCCACAGCAAGTTTTTAACTGTGATGAAACAGGACTTTTTTGGAAAAAGATGCCGAAGAGAACCTACATTACAGCCGAAGCGAATACAATGCCCGGTCACAAGCCCATGAAAGACCGTCTCACCCTCTTGCTGTGTGCTAATGTAAGTGGAGATTTGAAAGTAAAGCCACTGCTCGTGTATCATTCTGAGAATCCACGGGCTTTCAAGAAACACAAAGTGCAAAAGAGCCAATTGAACGTTTTGTGGAAGTCGAATACTAAGGCTTGGGTCACTCGTTTGTTGTTTGTTGAGTGGATGAACGAAGCATTCGGTCCTGCAGTGAAGAAATACCTTTCGGAAAAAAAACTGCCACTCAGAGCGTTGCTGGTTATGGACAATGCTCCTGCTCATCCACCAAGCCTTAAGGATCACTTACTGGATGAATGCAAGTTTATTGAGGTCAGGTTCCTCCCTCCTAACACCACCCCACTACTGCAGCCTATGGATCAGCAGGTCATTTCCAACTTTAAGAAAATATATATCAACGAACTTTTTCAGAGATGCTTCGAATTAACTGAAGAAACAAACCTTACTCTCCGAGAGTTTTGGCAGAATCATTTCAACATTGTCCACTGCCTCAAGATCATTGATAAAGCATGGAATGGAGTCTCCCAGAGAACTCTCGTTTCTGCTTGGACAAAATTGTGGCCTCACATCGTCCATGCATATGATTTTAAGGGGTTGTCTGGTGAACAGGAGCCACCAATTATCGATGTTATTGTGTCTCTGGGGAAAACTTTAGGACTGGAGGTGAATGAGCCAATCATTCAAGAGCTTGTGGAGGAAGAAGATCAGGAGCTTACCACAAATGAACTGATCGATCTTCATCGCGAGCAACACCAAGAGGTTAAGGAGGTGATTGGAAGAGGAGGATGAAAATTCACTGGGATCCCTCCCTTCAGATCAGATTCGGGAAATATATAAAATGTGGGAAACTGTGCAATTGTTCGTAGCAAAGCACCACCCGAATAAGCCGGCTGCTTTGCGATCGACGGATCAGTTCAACGATAATGCGATGTCGCATTTCCGTGAAATTCTCAAAAAGAGGCAGAAGCAACAGTCATTGGACCAGTTCTTCGATAAAATTGAAAGAAAAAAATAAAATGTTATAAAATAACCCTTTTATGCCATTTTTCCCTCAAATAGTGGTTTTTTAACGCAATTGCATCAGCCATCCCAACATTATCTTTTATTTTTGTTTATTTTATCTTTTTTTATACATTTATTTATGCATTATCTTTTTATTTACTTATCACAAGGTTTGAAATTCAGTAACTATCACGTGTAAAATTTTTCTTTCGAATCTTTCATTAAAAATATGATAGCTATGATTTCAAATATTGAATGGAGTACAAGCTTCTCTTATACTTATCACGAAGTGTTTACCGACTCTAATTAAGCTAAAATTCATGGAAGAATTGCCCGAGTTTCAATTATTAAAAACTAGACGAATGGCCCGGGCAACGCCCGGGTTTTACCCGAGTGCGTATATATTTTAAAAACGTTTTAATTCAAATACTATTCGTTACAATTATAAATTGGCGCCATGGATGTCACTCTTGTGAAACGTCCCGTTCCAAACTGTGTGTTTTTAAAATGTTTTAATTAAAATACTATTCGTTACAATTATAAATTGGCGCCGTGGATGTCTCTCTTGTGAAACGTCCCGCCCCAAACTGTGTGTGTCTTGAAAATATAAAAATAAAAATGTGAATTTTCATAAAGATTTCATCATGTCGATTTTTTTTTTTTTTTTGCATTTCACCTACTAAATCGATAGAGATAATTACATTTGCAACATGAACTTAGGTATATTGACTAAATAGAAAACTGCATAGTAATAAAGATCATTTTTTAAAGGCACCATATCGTTTTTTTTTTCAATAAAATCGAAACAAAAATTAACGATAAATAACGATAATTGCCTTAAAAAAAGAAACATTCGCGGTGATTTTGTCTTGCATTCGTTTATACAATTATTATATACGAATGACCCGGGCAACGCCCGGGTTTTACCCGATTAAATGCTTTTGTTCAAATACTATTCGTTACAATTATAAATTGGCGCCGTGGATGTCATTCTTGTATAATATATAAATGAGTTTTAAAAATTGTAAAAAAAAATGCATCGGCCGGGAATCGAACCCGGGCCGCCCGCGTGGCAGGCGAGCATTCTACCACTGAACCACCGATGGTTATAAAAAATCCCATCCGTGAGCTTCAGACAAACAAACAGACAAACAGACAGAATAAGGCAAATATATAAGTAGATACGAATGACCCGGGCAACCCCCGGGTTTTACCCGATTAAATGCTTTTATTCAAATACTATTCGTTACAATTATAAATTGGCGCCGTGGATGTCATTCTTGTATAATATACTAGCGGACGTACCCGGCTTCGCCCGGGTTTTACCCGAGTAAAAGTTTGTCTAACGAATCTCTCGATAAAGTGAACAATTTTTCCCGGTCCCTTGAAAAATACTCGATAAGTTAAATAAAATCAATATTAATTGGTTCCCTCGGTAATTGGAAGTTAAAGGAATAGTATCTTGCCTTGGAATTGTATCATTATTCTTGTATGGATGTACCCGGCTTCGCCCGGGTTTTACCCGAGTAAAGGTTTGTTTAACGAATCTCTCGATAAAGTGAACATTTTTTCCCGGTCCCTTGAAAAATACTCGATAAGTTGAATAAAATCAATATTAATTGGTTCCCTCGGTAATTGGAAGTTAAAGGAATAGTATCTTGCCTTGGAATTGTATCATTATTCTTGTATGGATGTACCCGGCTTCGCCCGGGTTTTACCCGAGTAAAGGTTTGTTTAACGAATCTCTCGATAAAGTGAACATTTTTTCCCGGTCCCTTGAAAAATACTCGATAAGTTGAATAAAATCAATATTAATTGGTTCCCTCGGTAATTGGAAGTTAAAGGAATAGTATCTTGCCTTTGAATTGTATCATTATTCTTGTCTCAAATAAATTGCCGTGTCATCCTGAATTTTGTCTTTCCTAATTTTCTACATTACAAAATCATCGTATCATCATGATAATATTTAGAGCAGATTGTTGAATTATAACAGATAAATTAGAATATTTATCTTGATTATTTCTAGGCGAAAAGTAATTTCAAAAATTTTATTTGCTAGAAACCTTCCCAGTACTATACTAAATAACTTCCCAAAGTTTCATGGCGATCCAATGAGTGGTTTGGTCAGGCATAAAGGACAAACAAACAAACAGACACACACACATACATTCATTTTTATATCTATATTAATAAAATGCAAATTTCATAAGAGTACATCACTATAAACTTTCGTTACAATGCATCAATTTCGACCAAATTTTCAACATTTATGTAAAACGAGATGGAGCAGGTTTTGCTTAACATCAAAATATTTTTCCCTAACTTTAAAATACATAACTTTGCTGTTATCGATAAAATACAAAAAAATTCAACAGAGTAAAAGTATTTATACTTTCAAAAGTGTTTACTTTCCGCTTCTTGCTAAATTGTTCTATCTTTTTTATATATAAAATTATAAATATATTATATAAATAATTATAAAATTATACATGGTAAGATACTTTTATTTTATAGTTTTCATATTTTATACCGAAAAAAGTTGAAGCCTTACTTGATGAGAACATGCTTTTTCATTGCCGTGTCCTGCGGTTGGTCTATTTTTGAGGCTTTTTAATGATAACTGGTTTTGTACATTAATTTTTTAGTTTTAATATTATGCTTTTAGTTTTTTATAATCTTTTTAACATATCTGGAAGGTTATTTTGAAGAACAAATTTAAGAATTTTGATTTTTACCTCAAAAAGACAGGTAATTTTTATGCTTTGTTTATAAATTGCTGGTTTTTAAGCTTTTGTTATTAATCTCAATCTTTTTTTTCAGAATATGCCTCCTTCCATGTAATGTAATAGAAACAAAATAAACCTCATCCTACCTAATATACATTACTGATGAGGAAGTCCAACCCCACCAGCGAGTGCAAGTAACCAAACGGGGCTCTGGCACATTTGTAAGTGCAAAGTCGAACTGCTTTCACATGTGTAGACATGTGGTGCGCTTACAGTAAAAAGCAGTCGCTAACTACCCACCATGCTTATCATGGCCTGTACCACGTGTACTAGGGACAAGCAAAAAAAAATAATGAGGATTAAAGATTTTGATTTGTGTTGAAAATTTTGCATGCATTTCTCTATTTCTGTTCTTATGGGTCATTTTGAAGTCCTTTTTTAAATTTTCTTATGGAGTTTTTTAATTATTGCTTTTATCTTTTAAATACAGTTTATTTATTATATTTTCTACATATATGGGTTGTATCTAAAAAATAGGTTATTTATATTTTTAAATAAGCGAGGGATTTCTTTAACGGATTCATTTATTTGTCTTTTTGAGGTCCTTTTTCAAAATTTTATTTAAGATATTTTAATTTATTTGATTAAGTATTTTATATTTAGATTATTTATAGTTTTTTTTTAACATATAGGGGTTGTATTTTGTATTTTAGAAAATTATTTCTATTTTTTCCTCAAAAAACATGCTTTTTCATTGCCGTGTCCTGCGGTTGGTCTATTTTTGAGGCTTTTTAATGATAACTGGTTTTGTACATTAATTTTTTAGTTTTAATATTATGCTTTTAGTTTTTTATAATCTTTTTAACATATCTGGAAGGTTATTTTGAAGAACAAATTTAAGAATTTTGATTTTTACCTCAAAAAGACAGGTAATTTTTATGCTTTGTTTATAAATTGCTGGTTTTTAAGCTTTTGTTATTAATCTCAATCTTTTTTTTCAGAATATGCCTCGCCGCAGCCGACCTTTAATTGGTAGGAATACGGCTGCTTCCAGGAGATATAGGAATGCTAGAGCTATTGAGACACCACTTCAAAGTGAGACGCGTCGTGCGCTTCGCCGTCTTAGGTATTCTGAAGCCCGCGTCGCAGCTACACAAACTATGCAAGTTCCTGTTCAGCGTATTCAGCTTTGGACTCATAAGCCGTTTTCAGGTTTGGAGTATAATGCCCATATTGATTATAAAGCTGATTCATCTGTCGATATAGGCCAAATGTCTCGGGTATGCCAGTTTTGCTCTGCTTTGAGATTTAGAGATGAACCCTTTAGCCTCTGTTGTAAACAAGGTAGAGTTTCTCTACCTGCTATTGAGTTCCCTCCAGAACCTATTTTCTCTTTGCTCTCTGGCCTACATCCTCTATCGAAGTCCTTCTTGCTGCATATCATTAGATATAACTATATTCCAAATGACATCTTTTGGTGCTAGACAAGTTGTGGAGCTATTTCTTTCCTCATTTAGCAAAAAATTTATTCATTACCTTTTATATTTTTTTCACTATGTTTCTAATGTCCTCTAATGTACATGGATGCTTTGCTCATATATGATTGTCCCTTTTAAAGCGCTAATAAGATCTGCAACTGTTGTAACTGTAAATATGCATATTTTGTGTGGTATTACAAAAGTTTCAATAAATATCTTTTTTAAATATTTTCTCTTCAAGCCCATCATACACACATGCTACATTTTTCACATGTTTCAATGTGTAGGGTTTTAAACCTTCATGGTAAGGTATTCTTACTTAAGAAGTATACTGTGTTAGAAAAATTTATGGTTTTTCATTATTGGTTATTATTGTGTTTATTTTACATACATGTGTTTATATTACATAGTATATGTTATTTTTTTGATAATTTGATTGGAAATATTAGTTTTAGCACAACTTGCTTCATACCGTAATGTTATATCTGTGTTGGCTTGCTGAACAATACTGGCCCAACATGAATTTACCTATGTTTACCCAAATTACCATTTTAGCATAAGTATACATCTTGCACCTAATAAGAGACCTAAACAATGTGTAAGGTTGAACAAAGAGTGGTCTAACATACTCATTGTTTAGGTTTCAGTGAACAAAGAGGTCAGTAAATTTTATTAGAAAAAAAAACTATTCCATGTAATGTAATAGAAACAAAATAAACCTCATCCTACCTAATATACATTACTGATGAGGAAGAGGGGTCGGTGGAAGGCTGGTTAAACCGTTTGGTTTACGATCACTACGACCCGGGTTCGATCCCCGCATTGGACACTTTTTTCTGTTTAAAAAAAAAATGCTCCAATGGCCCCCCGATTCTTGCAAAAGTCCAACCCCACCAGCGAGTGCAAGTAACCAAACGGGGCTCTGGCACATTTGTAAGTGCAAAGTCGAACTGCTTTCACATGTGTAGACATGTGGTGCGCTTACAGTAAAAAGCAGTCGCTAACTACCCACCATGCTTATCATGGCCTGTACCACGTGTACTAGGGATAAGCAAAAAAATAAAAAAATAATGAGGATTAAAGATTTTGATTTGTGTTGAAAATTTTGCATGCATTTCTCTATTTCTGTTCTTATCTTGCAAAGCTAATGGATTGTTTAGGTTGCTTATTTTTGACTCGACAATTTGTTTAGTGATAAAGTGGTATAGCGTTCTTTTTCAGAGCATCACCCTACAAAAAAATTACCTGACCTTTCCTAATATTCAGATAGATTGATTATATCAACGTACTAGACTACAAACATTCCCTCGAGTAAAAACAATTATTTAAAAAAAAATCTTATCTAAATATATATCACTCGGGTAGATATGCACACGGGTCAATCCCGGGGCGAAGCCCGGGTCGGCGTCTAGTATATTTATAAAAATGGTTAAATCTGTGATATTTATCTCTTGTAAATTATCATGGATTTTTCTTTTCCCAAATGTATCCAACTTTGTACTATCCGATACTGTAGCGTGGAATCTTGAACATACTATGGTCATAAACTTAGAAGACAGGTGTTTACGAAAGATGTGTATTATACTTTGTAATTTGTATAAATTATTCCGTTTTGTATTCTTTTGTTTTGCTGGTTTTCAGAGGGGGAAAAAGTGTGTGAATTGGAAAGAGGCGTTTTTTTTAACGAAAAATCGTAATTTATTTTAAGGAGAAATAACGACTATTTCTATCCTTAGGGATAAAGTATGAAAGGATGAATTGTGAAGAGTAATGAAGAACGGGGAAAAAAAAAAGTGTCCAGGGATGGGAATCGAACCCACAGTGTTCCGCTTACCGGTCAGATACCATGTCCACTAGGCTGCCCTGGAGAGAGACATACAGGGTGATCCAAAAGTCCCGCACAAATTTAAAAATTAATAACTCCGCGAATATTTGCGCTAGAGCAATGCGGTAAACACCATTGTGTTCAGGATGCAATGGGATTTTTTATGGCAAATAATGAAAAATTCGAAATTGATTTTAGTTACAACTTTATTCGCTAGATGGCGTTCTACCAGAATCAGAGATTCAGCGGCCAAATTGTTTGATAAATTGAAAAATATAACTGAACGACACGTATTTTTCCTTTTTGAATACCGGGAAAGAACCCTAATAATATCAAATGATAAATTAATAAAACACCATTTCGCCAAAAGTTAGAAGAATTGGTTGACGATTTTTAAATACAATCTGAGATATGTAAAATAGGTATATGCAAATTAAAACATGTAGCAAAAAATATTTATATTTTAGATGGAGTTTTTTTTTTAAATAGATTGAATGTTTGAAAATAACTACTGATATCAATACACGATTTTTGAAATGTACCAAAATTGAAATGTACCAAAAATTATGATGGCACTACTAATAGGATTTCGTGCTATAAGGAATGTATAGTTTCTTGACTAATTGGCGACACTTGACTATTTAACTGGATATTTGTCATGATCCAAAAATGAAATATAGAGGGGAGTGACAAAATATATTTGTCGAACTTTATTCCAAATATCCTATGGGTTTGTCAAATGTTATCATTGTTTATTATACTGTACATAATTTTGAAAATGTATCCCCTCAAAAAAAAATCATTTTTAAATCGACCTTTTGCGTTGAAAAACGTGGTAGTAAAATCATTTTGTATTATTTTTTGCGCAAAATTTCTAAAGTTGGGGGGGAGGGGAGATACAGAGAATATTCCTTATGCTATTTCTTCTAATGAGCGAAAAGCGATAAACTAAACATAAGGGATAAAATTGTGTTTACCAGTGTTATTCGAGAAGTTATAACACTTTGGCCTGCACGACATAATATAAGATGTGGGCAATTGACAAACAAAAAATTACTGTTTACAGAAAAAAATGAGTCAAGATGTGAGGACAGAATTTATTATTCCATAACCCAAAACAAAGAGCTGAAAAATATAACACATGAGGTAACTGCCTTCTCTCTTGTATTAGGTCACAATCCTTGCTCAATGTGGCGCCCTTCATTCTCAAACACCGCCTGCAGATGATAGATGACAGAATGGTCACAATTAAATAGTTGAGATTTATAAAACGTGCCATCTGATAGAAGCCTTCAACATGGCCAATGTGGTAGGCCGGCATCGATAAAAACGCGACTTAATGTACCCCCATAACCGAAATTGTAAGGCGTCAAGTCTGGTGATATTGGAGGCCACTGGTATATAAGGTGGCGACTTATCAACGAATTTCACCGAACGTATCCTTCAGCAATTGTTTGGCACCGCGGGAGATATGAGAAGGTCCTCCATCTTGCATGAATGTTATTTCGCTTAGTGCTTTTCTGTCCTGCAATATGGGAATACCCTTTTCTCTCAAAAGTTGAACATAACGTTCACCAGTTAAAAAAAACGGTTTTTAAAATTCTTCCATTGATTTTTTCAAAGAAAAATGGCCCAATAATAAAAGAAGAAGTGAACCCACAGAAAACTGTAACTCTGTGCTGATGAAGTGGTATTTATGTAAAATTCCTAGGGTTTTCTGTTGCCAAAATGAGGCAGATTTGAATGTTAAATTCCTCCTTTAGATAAAAGTGAGCATCATCTGTTCTTAGAACATTTGACAGCCAGTTTTCATCAATATCAATTTGCCGGAAAACCCATGCAGCGAATTCTTGACGCTTCTCAAAATCGCACTTTCAACTCGTGAAAACTTTGAATTTTGTTAGGGCATTTTTATAGAAAAATCCTAAATGTGTTTTCTCTCCAAACTGTTCCATACGAAATCCCTGTTTGTCGAGAAACTTGTCTAGCACTTACTTCTCCATACGTGGATAACGTTTCAATAGCTTCAGCATTCTGCAAAACCGTAACAGCCACTGACTTGCATGTCGATGGTCTTCCACTCCGAGGTTTTGCTTCCAGAGATCCAGTTTCTTCAAAACTTTTAATCAATCGCTTTAGAGAGTAGCAACTCATTGGTCCTTTACCGCTTCGAATATCTTTGAAGGAACGAAACGCTCGTAAAGCTTCAGTGGCAGATTCTGAATCACAATTTAAAAAATTCACCAAGAGTGCTTTATCCTGTAGTGACGGCATTCCGGGGGGAAGGGGAGAAGTCCGACCACACCTCCTTGCGGTCCCCCCTGGATCCTTGGAATATTTGACCAAATTCTGGTTCGTTTCCAAGATGACTAACATTGCAACGGCACCCATTTTCAAATGAAAAGCAAAACTGATATCTCCAGTAATGCTACCGCGTCCGGGGTAACCGCCGCGTCAGGAGCTGCAGCTCGAGCTCGTGATGAGAAATCTACTACGAGGACACAATTCAATCTACTACAACTCAATATAAATGGTACCCAGAGGAAAATAAAGAGCTGACTTGTCTTCTCAGTGACAACAATGTACATATTTCTTGTCCTCAGGAGACAAAATTGAATCAGAATCTGAGATTCAATATCAAATATTATACAACACTACGAAAGGACAGACCGGGAAAATTCGGAGGAGGACTTGCCGTTTTGTTTAAAACTCTAGAAATCAAATTTAAGGAAATCGCCTATAATCAGAGTAAGCCTAGAGAAATCACGACAGAAGCTCAGTCAATAGAAATCTATCTTACAGATAAAACAATTCAAATCATAAATGTTTATCACCACGAAAATACTAGCATCAATAAAGGCCTGATAGAGACATTAAGTGAAGCGTCTTCGGATATCGCAATCATACTTGGTGATTTTAACGCCGAAAGACCAACTTGGGGATCACCTGTCCAGGATAACAAAGGTCAGCAGGTTGAGGACATGCTAACCGACCTCGACCTTACACCGTTAAATAACGAAAAGAACACCTATCTATCCAAGTCCACAGGCACAGAATCCGCAATAGACACCACAGCGATAAATTACAGCATCGCACCCACAACACAATGGAAAATTCTGAAAAGTGCAATCAGTGACCACAGACCAATTTTAACAACCCTAAAATTCAAAATTGAGAATTTCCAACAGAATAAAAGAACACTGGAAGAAAAATCACAGAAAAGCTTGAAGAACTGTGGAACGAAGAATTAAATCACAGAACGATTGACAAAAAATTGGAAAAATTCTCTTCGAACATATCCAAAGCTGCAAAAGTATCGATACCTAGAGGTAGACGTAAAGACCTGTGAATACTTTACTGGAAGGACCACAATATCGAGGCAATGATTGCAGAGAGAGACAATATCAATGAACCTTTTAAAACAAATAAAACAGAAGAAATCATAAAGGAACTCATTGAAATTAGTCACAAAATAGAACAAGAAATTAGGATATTCAAACAAGAGAGAGAGAGAAAAGGGCTAAATTCTGCGAAAAAAAATGGATCCAAAAAAGGAAAGCCATCACTGGAATATAATTAGTGTTATAAAACAATCAAAACCAACACTGATCCTCCAATACTCTAACCGATATGAATAGCGAGAACAAACAAACAGATGGCTGAAATAATTGCTGAATATTTTTCAAGCACTTCCAGACTCAGCTATACAAATGAAGGCAGGACTCTAAAAAATAATATAAACAGGTTAGTTAAACAAGCAAGAAATTACCATCAACAAGATATTTACTCGAGAGACTTCACACTGAATGAGCTAAACTCATCAATAGAAAAGTTAAATCCAAGAGGTCACCAGGAGATAATCTAATTTTTGGTTAAATGATTAAACACTTTGGAGACAAAGCTAAAAATCAACTCCTACAAATGCTGAACATTTCATGGCAAACTGATAAACTACCAAAGAATTGGAAGATATCAATTATAGTGCCAATACTGAAACCAAACAAAGATGCCAAGGAATACAAGAACTATGGGCCAATTGATCTCACCAGCATACTTTATAAAATAACAGAATGAATTATCCACTCTAGGCTCATAGTCTGCCTCACTAACAATAATAAAATAAACTTCTACCAAACTGCCTAAAGATCCAGACACTGTACAACTGATAAACTGTTCTACTTCTGTCAATCAATAATAGATTTCTAGGAAAAACCGCCAAAGAAGACAACGGCAGTATTCCTGGATAAGACCTCAGCTTTTGATCGAGTATAGAAATTATTTGAAAGGCTGCACAACATCGGAGTAAGAGGAAAAACCATAATCTGGATTACAGACTTCTTAAGGGGAAGAAGGATGAAGGTTCGGGTCAATGGAACATTTTCAAAGGACCGAAGAACATGGGCTGGTGTACCTCAGGGATCTGTGCTCAGTCCTCTACTCTTCTCGCTATATATTAACTGTTGTTTATGTAAATAGATGAATATTATTCGTATTATTTGAAGCCTCATTATGTAAAAAATATATGTGTATATAAATTGGACATTTGTTGTTGGCCAAACGAAAAGAATAAGAGCTAAAAAAAGAGTCATGGTCAAGTTTGAGTTGTTGTACATCTAATTACGACACAACCTTAACAACATCCATCCTCACTGAAGACACAAAAGTTGCCTGTTATGCAGATTATATAGCCATATGGCACACAAGTAGCAGTACAGAAATATCAGAAAAATACTGAACACATCAATGAGAGGACTGGAGAAGTGGGCAATGAAACTCAAAATGACAATAAACCCAATAAACACAAACCTATAGGTCTCCTTCACTGACAGGAAAAAAAGGCATGAATTCAACTCCAAAATAAGCATAAACAACCATATAATTGATAAAATTTGATCTGCAAATTACCTAGGTGTGATACTTGATGAGGAATTGCGATTTACAGAACACATAATTAGCACTTCAAATAGAGCTACCAGTAACCTAAACATTCTGAGAAGGCTATGTGGAACAAATTGGGGAGCAAACCTAAAATTCTCAGAACAACATATATCACCTTAATAAGGCCAATAATGGAATATGCAACACCTGTTTGGGCTCCCTCAAGTTCATCACTAAAAAGAAGACTAGACAGTGTTCAAGCAAAAGCGGCCAAATTAATCACTGGTTCTATTTCAAATACCAACAATTAGAAAATTCAGAGAGAATGTGGTCTAGACCTACTTGAAAGCAGAAGACAATTAAAAACAATAAAATTCACCAATAGCTTAAAAACTAAAGAAACCGAACACATATCCCATAGAACCTATTTAAACTGGACACAAAAAGAAAGGCTCAAAAGATCTTCAACACTTCAGTACAACAACAATATTAGAAAGAGCATAAAATGAAACATAATGAATTTCAAATTCGAGAATAACCAATATTTCCTACCCCATTGCCATCAAATGTAATCATCAATCTTAACCTGAATGAACCCTGCAATAAAAAAAGAGAACAAAAACATACTTAACAGCATATACAGATGGATCATCAGACCTTACCATAAGTAATGGAGGGGCTGGAATTAACATAATACTGCAAGATGGAACATACATCAAAATCAAAGAAGGAGCAAGAAAGATTTCGTCAAACTTCACTTGTGAACTGACAGCTATCTGGAAAGCTCTTGATGTATGCCTGAACCAACCATCCCTGCATCAAGCAGAAGGAATTATAATATACCGTACAACGACTTCATATCCGATCTAGAAGCAATTCAGAAGGGCAATACTATAATCACACAGAAAATACACTCGTTACTTACTCAACTGATATCATTGGAGAATAACTGCATTCTACAATGGATTCCTGCCAGTGTTTGGATCGGGGTTAATGAAATGGCAGTTGAATTTGCAAAAGAAGCCAGAAAGTTGAGCCAAAGGAAAGAACAAATGTCATTATTTGACGCTAATGCTTTTGCAAAATACAAGATAATTAAACAAAAAATAAGAAAAGATCAAAATGTGAAATAAACTCCGAGAGAAAAATGACAAAACTATAACAAGATTTAGAACAAAACATTATAAAGGATGAAAATACATCTAGATGGCACAAGAACCTATAGAACATGCCACAACTGTCCTGGTGTGCAACTAACACATACCCACATATTCTCATGCCCGCAGCCTTGCAGAAAATTGACATAGACCCAGAGCAGCTGCTTTACACACCCAAGATATTGGACAATGCTGCTGCTGTGATAGAGATGCATGGAGACATCTGAGGCACTTTATTGGACACGACAAAAACAACAACGGCATTCCAGAGTAAAATAAATCATCAGAGATAGATAAATATTTTTCAAATGAATTAAAATAAATATAATCGATACTGAGAGAGAGTTGAATTAAAAAAAAAAAAGAAAATTATTATTTTCGAAATCAAATAGCTGAGAGGATTCCAGCAAACCGCATCTAAAATATCAGGTTTTTTTTTTTTTTTGCTACATGTTTTAATTTGCATATATCTATTTTACATATTTCAGATTGTATTTAAAAATCGTTAACCATTTCTTCTAACTTTTGGCGAAATGGTGTTTTATTAATTTATCATTTGATATTATTAGGGTTCTTTCCTGGTATTCTAAAAGAAAAAATACGTGCCGATCAGTTATATTTTTCAATTTATCAAACAATCTAGCCGCTGAATATCTGATTCTGGTAGAGCGCCATCTAGCGAATAAAATTTTAACTAAAATCAATTTCGAATTTTTCATTATTTGCCATAAAAAATCCCATTGCATCCTGAACACAATGGTGTTTACCGCATTGCTCTAGCGCAAATATTTGCGGAGTTATTAATTTTTAAAGTTGTGCGGGACTTTTGGATCACCCTGTATTTTTCCCCATTTGTAAATTTATATAAATTTAATTTATAATACAATATAATGCGGCTTATGATTGTAATTACAATCATAAGCCGAATTATAGTGTATAAATGTACGTGTTCATGTTGTAAATGTACTTCAAATGTAATTGCATAATGTCCTATACAATCCAGAATTTAGGATAGCTTCCAAGGAGATATACAAATTAAAAATAGGTCGATAGATGAGCCGCAATCTACCCCTCATTAAATTCAATTATCCGTTATTAGAATGTCGAGGACTTCAATGACAGAGTGACAGGAAATTTGACGTCTTCCCTCTGACATTTCAACAGATTTATTTCCACCATGGTCTATCTACGTGGTGAGTTTCCATTCTCCATTTGTAATTGTTTCTTAACACCTCAGTAGCATCGTCTAGATTAATTCTACTTTTTTTAAATATAAAATTTGGAATCAAACACAAAAACACTTTGCCTGTTTTTTTTTTTTAATGATTCACATTCCGTTTTTCAGAAGTTAAGCACAAAATTATCAAGCTTTCGGGCATCTCTGCTCTTCTTTACGGGGCATAGCAATAGTTTAGCATCAGGAGGCGTTTTATTCGTTTATTTGTGTACTCTGGTAGACGTACAGAGATGCCTGAAAGCTTAAGACAACGTTGATAAAATGAAAAGAAACTCATCCCCAGAAACCTGTGGTATTGTTTAATTTATGTCCAGGATATTTAACCCTTTAAGCACCAGACAAGTCGATGTATCGGTTTGATGTGACTTGATACTTATTTTCTCCTTAAAAAATATAATGAAAATTAATTAATTGTATTTTAAAGCGCATATTCTGTTGCATTGTGTTTCATAGGTTTGTATGAATCATAAAAGCGTTCATTAAAAAAAATAGTTTGATGTCTTTTGAAGACTAACAATGATCAGGAATGACCTTGAAAACGGCCGGCACCTAAAGGGTTAAATCAATTTATATCGTACATGTCCGTCTACTCGCTTGTGTCAACAATTTCTTTGGCAGGTTCTATTTTCTATGTGTATTTGGTGGTTGCGAGGAAAAAGATAAATTCCATCTTTTGAAGGTTCATTTATAATCCCCATCTTTTGCACCAGATCTCTGTATGGGTATGTTCTTCATGTAAATTGATTCTGTGGTGTATATCGTAGATAGGATAGTCATATCATCAGTGAAGATATCTAATTAGGCCCTTTCAACACAAAATAACATCAATCTATATTTCTTGAAAATAAAGATACTTCGGTCAGTAAATCTTTTTATTACCTCGACGTTTCAACAAAAATCTTTTGTCCTCGTCAGGAGCGAACAAAAATTAAAACATTTGGCAAAGCGTTAAAAATTATTATAAGCCTGCATGGGCGTTCTCACGCAGCATTTCAAATTTTGTACAACATCTAAAGCACGAGTCAATTTATCTAATTATATTAATAATAATTAAAACTTTTGTCGTCTGTTTTGCACAAGTTGAATCTGGTTAGAACGATGTATGTAAATTAGATGATTCTTTTATTGCCTTAAATACGAGGTAATTAACTCGTTTCTATATATATCTAAAAATGTTTAAAGTTTAATAAATTAATTTTATAAATCTGAGAGTTGTCTTCAAAAACGATCCAACAAAAACATTTTTGTGATACCTAAATAATAATATTTTATAATTTGTTTTTAATCATCATTAATTTACAACTATCTTTCATATACATTATATTTAATTTTACTGTATATTTATATATATATATATAATTTAAAGATTTTTGTCGAAACGTCGAGACAATAAAAAGATTTACTGGCCGAAATATCTTTAATTTAAAGAACAATCTATATATGTCAAAGATAGTAGGAATAATGGAACTCCTGCGAAACTGATGCCAGCTGTTCAATATAAATTATTTCAACAACAGCTTGGCTGGGTGGTGTCTATTGAGGAACCCTCTCATTGCCTGGAAGTGGGCACTTGTGCGGTAGGGAATACCCCCCAGCTGAAAATAGGAAATTGTAAATATTAATTATTTTAAAAATTATTATGTAATAAAGCGAAATAGCTCAGCTGCGAAATCTTTAGACTTGAGAAACGGATATTTCTGGTTCGAATACGCTTTTCGCTACCTTTTTATTCTAATTATTTTTTCTGATCTTCTTGATTTTTTTCTTCCTCGGATTTACCCTTTCAAATCTGTTTATGACCTCAATTGTCTTAATTATAATGTATAAATTTCATTATCTCAATATTGATTGTGATTAGCTTTTGCTTTTTTATCTTTATTTGCGGTAAATCCGCGGTAAATCCATGTATGATAAATTTCCTTTCCTCCAATTTACCCAGACTAATATATTTATTATCTTGTTTGTCTTTATATAATTTTTCCTGTATATAAATATCATATTACCATTAAGGTATTATTGATTTTTTTCTGCATATATCCTACATTTCTGCTTGGAGAATCTGTATAAGACTAAAAGGTCTTAATAAAGCTTTTTGTTGTTGTTGATCTTCTTGATTTTGTAAATATTGATTGAGGTGTCAATAAACTTGTTTTAATTGTCAAATTTTGTCACGCATACAATTGTACTGAGGAAATATTAGAGAAGAGGCCTCTCTCTCTCTCTAGCTCAGCAAGAAAAACTCTCAGCTAAACTAAACGTCACATTTCTGATTCATTATAAAATTCTGATTATATAAACGTATAAATCAAAAATGGGCAATCGTGTCTCAACTTACTATATCTTTGCTTCTGTTATGTAATTAAAGTAAGAAGGACGTAACCAATTTAACTTTACATATTATTTATTATAATATGTAAATATATATAAATAACTAGCGGATGTACCCGGCTTCGCCCGGGTTTTACCCGAGTAAACGCTTGTTCAACGAATCTCTCGATAAAGTGAACATTTTTTCCCGGTCCCTTGAAAAATACCCGATAAGTTGAATAAAATCAATATTAATTGGTTCCCTCGGTAATTGGACGTTAAAGGAATAGTATCTTGCTTTGGAATTGTGTCATTATTCTTGTCTCAAATAAATTGCCGTGTCATCCTGAATTTTGTCTTTCCTAATTTTCTACATTACAAAATCATCGTATCATTATGATAATATTCAGAGCAGATTGTTGAATTATAACAGATAAATTAGAATATTTATCTTGATTATTTTTAGGCGAAAAGTTATTTCAAAAATTTTATTTGCTAGAAACCTTCCCAGTACTATGCTAAATAACTTCCCAAAGTTTCATGGCGTTCCAATGAGTGGTTTGATCAGGCATAAAGGACAGACAGACAGACACACACATACATTCATTTATATATATATGGTAATTTAAACCAACAACCCTATATTGTATAATTACTTATAACAAGATTGTCATGTTGTATATAGAAACACATCTATAAATAATTATATGCATGATTAATCTGTGTCATTGCATCACCATATGTAATGTACTTTGTACAAACTAAGGATGAATAAATAAAACTATGTAATAGATGAGGAGCTAAGTTAAAGCAAGATTGAGCATCAAAAACGTCTAAATTCGAGACAACCCTGAAAAGGAATTCGGCAGCCCGTTGCCATCTGGTCCAAAGGGTGCAGAATGCCCCAGACGTTCAAAGTTCAAATTCGCAGATGTCTCCCCCCCTCCTCGGGAATGGTATATAAACACCTCGGTTTTAGCCGATAATAGTTAGTCCGCAGTTAGTCTCTTCACCGTCGGCGCAAGCCCTTGTCGCTTGTAGCCAGGTCCACATCATCGCCATGTAAAACAGTAAGAACTCTATATCTCCATCTTGCTTAGCTCAACTCCTATCTGTTCATGGAACTTTCCTACTTCAGCTGTGTCTCTTCGTTTTGTGTGTGTGGTTCCCAAGCTTTCCACTCTGCCTCGACCACGACTGCCTGTACTCTGTGAAAACTGTTAAAGGTCTTCCAAAGTGCAGAGAGGTACTGGAAAACTCTCCACGCCCTGACTGTCCCTCTCGGCTACTACAGGTTTGACCACCGGTTACCACAGCTTATAGCGAGAGTCGACAGGATTCTACAAGAGGCTACCAGACCTCAACTTATTACAGAGAGTCGACAGGATTCTACAAGAGGCTACCAGACCTCAACTTATTACATATATATATATATATAAATAATATTAACATAATAATAATAAATAATAATAATATTAACATATATCATTGCAGTAAGGTCTGTAGAGATAATATTTGATGATATTATTTATTATTAATAGCAATTATGCAAAACAAATCTTGGTATATATGTCTACATGAGAGAGAGAGAGAAAATAGCTTTATTTACGGGGCTGCTAACCAAAATGGATGTCTACATGAAAACAACAAAAACTATAAATATTATATACATACAAGTTCCTATTCAAACAGGAACTCAGCTATAGCCATTGTTACTCTGTTTAATATTCCAATAGCTTCAACCCTTCATTTAATACATTTCTAACTTTTATCATTTTTATTATGATTGTTGTATAGGAGAGGCCTCGCGGTGGATTAACTTATTTAAAACTTCGGGAAAGGTCAACAAGTAGGAGCTGATCTTCACAATATCTTCCACTGAACAATGGTTGTAGGGATTCTTTCATAGTAGACATAGAAGGTAATTTAGCCTCAAAGTTTATAATATTTCAATTCTTAGAGATATCTCACATATTATTCTTCAAAAGAACAACTTTTAATAATATTTTTCATCACTTTTGCATATAAATAAAAGCTAAAAAAAACTATTTCTTATATTTATTTTAAAATCACATTAATCGAATTTAAGATAGTAAACTGACGATTATTTGTGTCACCAGTTTTGAATATGATGTATTCTGTGTCGTTTGCCAGGAAATCATTCTTTCGTTAAGTTGGCATTCTTTTGACGACTGCGGTTGAACCAAAAAACGTGTATAAATATTATGTGAAATATTGTTGTTCTTACAGATATGTACATTGGTGTGGAACATTGCTGTAATCTACAGGAATGAACCATTGTTGTACTGTGCAGGGATGTATTTTGTGTCTTTGCCAGGAAATCATTCTTTCTTTAAGTTGGCATTCTTTTGGCTTCTGTGGTCGAACGAACTAACGTGTAGAAATAATATACGTGTTCTATTGCTGTTCTGTACACGGATGGACCATTGTTGTACTGTGCAGGGATGAATCATTGTTGTACTGTTCAGGGAGGAACCATTGTTGTACTGTGCAGGAATGAATCATTATTGTACTGTGCAGAGACAAAACATTGTTGTACTGTGCAGGGATGAATCATTGTTGTACTGTTCAGGGATGAACCATTGTTGTACTGTGCAGGAATGAATCATTATTGTACTGTGCAGAGACAAAACATTGTTGTACTGTGCAGGGATGAATCATTGTTGTACTGTTCAGGGATGAATCATTGTTGTACTGTGCAGGAATGAATCATTATTGTACTGTGCAGAGACAAATCATTGTTGTACTGTGCAGGAATGAACCATCGATGTACTGTGCATGAATGAATCATTGTTGTACTGTGCAGGGATGTATTTTGTGTCTTTGCCAGGAAATCATTCTTTCTTTAAGTTGGCATTCTTTTGGCTTCTGTGGTCGAACGAACTAACGTGTAGAAATAATATACGTGTTCTATTGCTGTTCTGTACACGGATGGACCATTGTTGTACTGTGCAGGGATGAATCATTGTTGTACTGTTCAGGGATGAACCATTGTTGTACTGTGCAGGGACAAATCATTGTTGTACTGTGTAGGAATGAACCATCGATGTACTGTGCAGGAATTAATCATTATTGTTTTTTTTTTTTGCTTATCCCTAGTACACGTGGTACAGGCCATGATAATCATGGTGGGTAGTTAGCGACTGCTTTTACTGTAAGCGCACCACATGTCTACACATGTGAAAAGCAGTTCGACTTTGCACTTACAAATGCCAGAGCCCCGTTTGGTTACTTGCACTCGCTGGTGGGGTTGGACTTTTGCAAGAATCGGGGAGACATTGGAGCATTTTTTTTTCTTTAAACAGAAAAAAGTGTCCAATGTGGGAATCGAACCCGGGTCCTAGTAGTCGAAAACCAAACGGTTTAACCATTATTGTACTGTGCAGGAATGAACCATTGTTGTACTGTTCAGGAATGAACCATTGTTTTACTGTTCATGGATAAAAAATTGTTGTACTGTGCAGGAATGAATCATTGATGTACTGTGCAGGGGTTGAGGACACGAAAGGGTCCCTCCAGCTGCTATGCGAAGACTCTGTAATCGCAGGAATACCCCAGATTGCTCGCGGTAAAGGCTGGGTCCGTGGGATCAAGATTGCCATCTTCCTGTCCTGCTGGCTCGGACTCTTCTACCAGATCCTGGAATTTTCCACCATATTTGCCCAATGGCCCATCGTACTCAGCATCGACGTCACCTTCCCCGAGACCATGCTCATTCCTGCCATCACTGTCTGTAAGACATATTGGTAGGTACCCCTTCAAGCATAGTACATGCTGTCATCAAATACATTGGAATTCAATCGTTAAGTTATTGTCATTGTCAAGAGACATAGTTGTAGTCTCACGGCACGTTTGGAGCAGGGTCAAGTCAGTGTTTTCATAAGATCTCCAAAGAAATAAAAATAAATTATTGTGATAAAACGAATTATATTTCTTGTAGCCTTGTGTATACGTTTGTCGTCCAGGTTCAACAAGTACCGATACTGCAACGACCACCCCACACACTGCAACACTGACGGCGATGTCACGGTAGGAACTGACACTCCCGATGACAATGCTGTGACGCGTGGACACAGATCCTGGAGCCCCACCTTCATTCTCTCAGGTTCCACGCCACACGGGAGATGTTCGACCAATACGGGACTCCCATCAATGAATCCCTGCTGACTGAATTGGCACCCTGGAACTCGGCAAGATTTATCCAGTGAGGACACATTAACGTTGTCAATATGATCATTTATAAAAATTCATCATTACTCTTCATAATTCACCCTTTCATACCTCATCCAAAAAGGTTAGAAATAGTCAATATTTCACCTTGAAATAAATTTTGATTTTTCATTGAAAAGAAACTCATGCGGTGTAACTTCAAGTGTTGTTTTACAATCACAGGCCGCAGTGTATTATATGATCATTTATAGTTTGGCATCAAAAACCTATTTAGATAAAATTATATGGCAATATTTATAGGAAACTAGACGGGTGACCCGGCTTCGTCCCGGGATTGACCCGTGTGCATATCTACTCGAGTGATATATATTTAGATACGATTTTTTAAAATAATTGTTTGTTATTAGCATTATCTATTTGTTTGCATCAGCATAATTTAATCTAATCTTTGAGCTAAGTAGAACAATTTGAATATATAGTTTTAATAATTGATTTATATATTTTTAAAAATAGCCTATCGTCTTCCCCGTATTTTTTTTTTACCAATGTATGGAAATTTTGGTTTGAATTAGTGAACTACTGCGAATTTGTATACCGGACATACAAACAAACAAACATACAATCATTGATTTTTATATATATAAATATTTCACGTGTAATAACGTTTCATGGCCTGAACGGATTCATTTAAAGCAAATCCGAATTTTGTCTTTCGTCCTCCATTGGTCGTTTGTTCTATAGGATAGAGTCAGGTTGTATATAGATGTTTGGTTCGGGTACTGATGTTATGGCATTGATTGAATACCGATGTATGATTATGGTAATGCTATTGTGGCGGAGGCCTTGAATAGGTTTTGAAATTGCAACCACTTTATTTTCAACTTCTATGATAATCACTGCAACAAAAGGTAGCTTGCCTGGAATTTAGAGCGCGGCGAAATTATTATTCTGAAGACCAGCCTATCACTATTCTATTTTTATTGCTGTCTCACAGCCGTTTATTAAAGCTCTTAACTCTATTTCTCTAACTTCGCTTTTGCGGGTCCCAAGCCCGAATGAGAAAGGAGGAGAGGGAGCAGTAACATGCTCGCTAAAAAACCTGGGCCTAGTTGATAGTACCCTGTAAGGGCTCCTGATTCAGGGATACAGGATGAGCAGCGTCTGTACTCTATGTTAGGAGTGGCTGTACATGGCATCTGTTCCTCATGTCAGAGGCGGGCTTTTTTTTTTTTTTGGAGCTAAGTCGGCCTACCAATGATTAGTGCTCCCAGTCTTAATGACATATTTCAACGCATTCTACTTCACCCAGTCATGATGATTGTCAAAAACCATATCATTGACTGTATTGGCTCATTCATTGATGAGTTCTACTCATCCCCAGCAGACACCATCAACAAGCTCTACAAGCTTGATACCATAATATGATTGGGTGAAGATAAGAAAAAAAGAACGTTGACGCCCCAAGATGGTAGATATTGACGTGTTCCAGAAACCAGTACGTCAGTTTCCCCATGGCCACAGAGACGGGGGAGAGGGCGGAGTGCTACGTGGTCAACCACCAGCTGGTCAGGCCCAACCCCAACGTCGTGAAGATACCGTCGCTGCCCCGTGAGTCAGAATTATTGATCAACTGACTGACCCAACATGACTCGCGGTGTACAGGTACCATGTATTTCGCCTACGACAACAACGCCCTCTTTGCCCTCTATCACAACACCTCCAACTACATGAACCCAGATCTGTCCAGAGTTACTATCGCCTTACACTCGCCACACCACGTCCACAATCCTTTCTTTGACGGCTTCGTCGTGAAGTGGGGCGTTGGAGCCATCCTGCATTACTCCGTGGTAACGTACTGTTTAGATATAGATCAAGACGGGAATTTATCTTCTTCTTTCTTATCTCCACTCAATCATATTACGGTACCAAGCTTGTAGAGCTTGAGACTTTTGATGGTGTCTGCCGGGGAAGAGTAGAGCTCATCAATGGATGAGTCAATACAGTCAATAATATATTCTTCTTATTTCTTATCTCCACTCAATCATATTACGGTACCAAGCTTGTAGAGCTTGAGACTTTTGATGGTGTCTGCCGGGGAAGAGTAGAGCTCATCAATGGATGAGTCAATACAGTCAATAATATATTCTTCTTATTTCTTATCTCCACTCAATCATATTACGGTACCAAGCTTGTAGAGCTTGAGACTTTTGATGGTGTCTGCCGGGGAAGAGTAGAGCTCATCAATGGATGAGTCAATACAGTCAATAATATATTCTTCTTCTTTCTTATCTCCACTCAATCATATTACGGTACCAAGCTTGTAGAGCTTGAGACTTTTGATGGTGTCTGCCGGGGAAGAGTAGAGCTCATCAATGGATGAGTCAATACAGTCAATAATATATTCTTCTTCTTTCTTATCTCCACTCAATCATATTACGGTACCAAGCTTGTAGAGCTTGAGACTTTTGATGGTGTCTGCCGGGGAAGAGTAGAGCTCATCAATGGATGAGTCAATACAGTCAATAATATATTCTTCTTCTTTCTTATCTCCACTCAATCATATTACGGTACCAAGCTTGTAGAGCTTGAGACTTTTGATGGTGTCTGCCGGGGAAGAGTAGAGCTCATCAATGGATGAGTCAATACAGTCAATAATATATTCTTCTTCTTTCTTATCTCCACTCAATCATATTACGGTACCAAGCTTGTAGAGCTTGAGACTTTTGATGGTGTCTGCCGGGGAAGAGTAGAGCTCATCAATGGATGAGTCAATACAGTCAATAATATATTCTTCTTCTTTCTTATCTCCACTCAATCATATTACGGTACCAAGCTTGTAGAGCTTGAGACTTTTGATGGTGTCTGCCGGGGAAGAGTAGAGCTCATCAATGGATAAGTCAATACAGTCAATAATATATTCTTCTTCTTTCTTATCTCCACTCAATCATATTACGGTACCAAGCTTGTATACTTTGAGACTTTTGATGGTGTCTGCCGGGGAAGAGTAGAGCTCATCAATGGATGAGTCAATACAGTCAATAATATATTCTTCTTCTTTCTTATCTCCACTCAATCATATTACGGTACCAAGCTTGTAGAGCTTGAGACTTTTGATTGTGTCTGCCGGGGAAGAGTAGAGCTCATCAATGGATGAGTCAATACAGTAAATAATGTATTCTTCTTCTTTCTTATCTCCACTCAAGCATATTACGGTACCAAGCTTGTAGAGCTTGATATTTTTGATGGTGTCTGCAGGGGAAGAGTAGAGCTCATCAATGGATGAGTCAATACAGTCAATAATATATTCTTCTTCTTTCTTATCTCCACTCAATCATATTACGGTACCAAGCTTGTAGAGCTTGAGACTTTTGATGGTGTCTGCCGGGGAAGAGTAGAGCTCATCAATGGATGAGTCAATACAGTCAATAATATATTCTTCTTCTTTCTTATCTCCACTCAATCATATTACGGTACCAAGCTTGTAGAGCTTGAGATTTTTGATGGTGTCTGCCGGGGAAGAGTAGAGCTCATCAATGGATGAGTCAATACAGTCAATAATGTCTTCTTCTTTCTTATCTCCACTCAATCATATTACGGTACCAAGCTTGTAGAGCTTGTTGATGGTGTCTGCCGGGGAAGAGTAGAGCTCATCAATGGATGAGTCAATACAGTCAATAATATATTCTTCTTCTTTCTTATCTCCACTCAATCATATTACGGTACCAAGCTTGTAGAGCTTGAGATTTTTGATGGTGTCTGCCGGGGAAGAGTAGAGCTCATCAATGGATGAGTCAATACAGTCATTAATATATTCTTCTTCTTTCTTATCTCCACTCAATCATATTATGGTACCAAGCTTGTAGAGCTTGAAACTTTTGATGGTGTCTGCCGGGGAAGAGTAGAGCTCATCAATGGATGAGTCAATACAGTCATTAATATATTCTTCTTCTTTCTTATCTCCACTCAATCATATTATGGTACCAAGCTTGTAGAGCTTGAAACTTTTGATGGTGTCTGCCGGGGATGAGTAGAGCTCATCAATGGATGAGTCAATACAGTCAATGATGTGTTGGGAGTTTGTTTTATGTGTAAAATAAACATTCGTGCTTTAATGATCTCATTCACTATATATAGATTGTGTGTTATAGTTCTATATTAGTAGAACACGATATTTGTTCTATGTTTCTCATACACACAGTCAGCCCTTCAGTAAGCACCTACATACGCCTTGATATAACACACATCTTCAAGATTTTAAATGCATGATTAATATTTAGCACACTTTAGGGTGCTGAATCCAAAAATAGCAATTATTTCATCATGTGTCGTTTAATTTATGAACAATATGGAGAGTTTACAATTAAAAAATTGCAAACGCTATATTGAGAAATATAAAAACAACATTTTATTTTCATTACCTACTAGCGGACGTACCCGGCTTCGCCCGGGTTTTACCCGAGTAAAGGTTTGTTTTAACGAATCTCTCGATAAAGTGAACATTTTTTCCCCGGTCCCTTGAAAAATACTCGATAAGTTGAATAAAATCAATATTAATTGGTTCCCTCGGTAATTGGAAGTTAAAGGAATAGAATCTTGCCTTGGAATTGTATCATTATTCTTGTCTCAAATAAATTGCCGTGTCATCCTGAATTTTGTCTTTCCTAATTTTCTACATTACAAAATCATCGTATCATCATGATAATATTAAGAGCAGATTGTTGAATTATAACAGATAAATTAGAATATTTATCTTGATTATTTCTAGGCGAAAAGTTATTTCAAAAATTTTATTGGCTAGAAACCTTCCCAGTACTATACTAAATAACTTCCCAAAGTTTCACGGCGTTCCAATGAGTGGTTTGGTCAGGCATAAAGGACAAACAAACAAACAGACACACACACATACATTCATTTTTATATATATAGATAAATGCAAAGTTTTTCTTATTTTTGGAAACACGAAGCAAAATTTATTCATTCTTGATATATTTAATTCTACATGTGTTTACTCTTTTGTTACCGTCTTATCTTTTAAAATCCTTCCAACACGTTTTCGTTTTCCATCTTCTGTTTCCCACCCGAGTATCAAATTCGAGATGCACACGTGTAATGTCTGCCAGTACATGGCCATGGCCCGTGAAGATGGTGTTGGGGGCCTCTCCATGGCGGATTTTTGGTATAAATTTGAAGAGATGGCTTGGAGTGGAAGCAATTTTCTTGAGGGATCTGGTTGAGTAGTCTTGGGAATATAATACAGTCCATGATGATAGAGTATTGAATGGAGTGAGGTAGAATTCCCATAGGTAATTCAGAAACAGATGGTGATTTGACAACAGAGTATTCAAATAAGTTATAATACGCAAATTAGAGACGATCCACTTACCAATGAATTCACATTTATGACAAACTAGCGGATGTGCCCGGCTTCGCCCGGGTTTTACCCGAGTGAATGTTTGTCTAACGAACATTTGTTAAAACAATTCTCTATAAACTTATAAAACGTACTCGGCTTCGCCCGGGGTTTTACCCGAGTAAAGGTTTGTCTAGCGAACATTTGTTAAAACAATTCTCTAAAAACTTATTTTAAAAAAAAGATATATTTTGATAATTTGAAACTCGTAAATTTGAATCTCTCGATAAAGTGAACATTTTTCCCGGTCCCTGTGTGCAGTGTCATCCTGAATTTTGTCTTTCCTAATTTTCTACATTAGAAAATCATAGTTTTATCTAGTGAACATTTTTTCCCGTGTCACATTGCCGTGTCATCCTGAGATAATCTTACTTTTGATAAATAATATTTAAAATAACAAACTTAGTGATAAGAAAACTTGTTATCATCGTCACAATGGGGGCGCTGCTTGCGAGTTAAATCTACAAATCTGCAAATAACTCTAAGGATATTCAAGATATTCAGGAAATTATTTTTCAAAAACCTTCCCGGTGATATACCTAATAATATCCCAAAATTTAACGGCGATTGGATGTATGGTTTTCGAATCTATAGAGTACAGACAAACAGACAGACAGACAGACATTCAATTTTATATATATAGATAGATTCACTCTTCATTGTTGGCTTTTTATCTTACATTCATTCTTCATTGTTGGCTTTTTATATTACATTCACTCTTCATTGTTGGCTTTTTATCTTACATTCATTCTTCATTGTTGGCTTTTTATATTACATTCACTCTTCATTGTTTGCTTTTTATCTTAAATTCAGTCTGTTGGCTTTTTATATTACATTTACTCTTCATTGTTGGCTTTTTATCGTACATTCACTTTTCATTGTTGGCTTTTTATATTGTATTTACTCTACATTGTTGGCTTTTTATCTTACATTCATTCTTCATTGTTGGCTTTTTATATTATATTTACTCTTCATTGTTGGCTTTTTATCTTACATTCATTCTTCATTGTTGGCTTTTTATATTACATTTACTATTCATTGTTGGCTTTTTATCTTACATTCACTCTTCATTGTTGGCTTTTTATCTTACATTCATTCTTCATTGTTGGCTTTTTATCTTACATTCACTCTTCATTGTTGGCTTTTTATCTTACATTCATTTTTCATTGTTGGCTTTTTATATTACATTCACTCTTCATTGTTGGCTTTTTATATCATATAGAAAATCATAGTTTTATCTAGTGAACATTTTTTCCCGTGTCACATTGCCGTGTCATCCTGAGATAATCTTACTTTTGATAAATAATATTTAAGATAACAAACTTAGTGATAAGAAAACTTGTTAACATCGTCACAATGGGGGCGCTGCTTGCGAGTTAAATCTACAAATCTGCAAATAACTCTAAGGATATTCAAGATATTCATGAAATTATTTTTCAAAAACCTTCCCGGTGATATACCTAATAATATCCCAAAATTTCACGGCGATTGGATGTATGGTTTTGAATCTATAGAGTACAAACAAACAAACAGACAGACAGACATTCAATTTTATATATATAGATTAGCTGAGAGATTAAAAACCAATTTGACAATCTCATTCCGTATAAACACATATTTTCGATTCAAAAAGTTCAATTAATTAAAATAAAAACATTTTCAAATTTGTACGCAAAAATTTGGTCGACTTTTATTGATTTTTAAAGAAAGGATATTATACAGGAATAATTAAAAATCAATGATTACTTGTTATAAATTAATAGATTAAGCCATCAGCAACTTTTAGTTTTTACCATCAGAAGATGTTCTCTTCTTAAATTAACTATCTTAATCCAGTATATGTGCTATTTTTACATAATATTGTGTCATGTCTTGTTCCCCGTCGTTAATCGAACATCTCCGTAAGCGAACAGAAAGTCCAACTGTCCACAGGTTCACTATTTACCATAATATTATACATATATCTATATTGTTGCATCATGATTAATGCGCATATTTTAAAAATTATTTATAATATTATTTTTAATATATTTAAAATTTAAATTATATATTTATTTATTTTTATAAAACAGATTATTACTATAATATATTATGTACTATAAAACATTTGTATTTTGATACACTAAATACCCCACCTGCTTTAAACTTTGATGTGATAAATAAAGAGAGATTCTAGGTGCTACCTAAAAATATAGTTGTCTTATTATTGACTGGTTTAACCTTGTAGAATGGTTGAGACACGTTCTGGAAAGATGCAAGACGCGTCTGAGGAGAGAATCAAGAGTGAAGAATCTGCCAAACAGCAGCTTGGTGCAACAATTGATCGAGATGCAAGTGCCGACCCAGTAGTCTTGAACCTCAACATAGACATCCCCAAGTATGATGGAACAGAAGACCCTCGCCCATGGATTGAGTCCATTCAAGAAATTGGCTTCCTGTACCACTGGGCAGAATATATTATTTCTCGCTATGCAGCCATGAACATGATTGGTAGCGCCAAAACCTGGCTGGACCTACACAAGATAAGTTTTACCAGCTGGGAACATTTCAAGAGCCGCCTAATTCAGGATTTTGCCTCAGACGCCAACAAAGAATAAATGAAGATGAGGCTAAACAGAATGCAGCAGTGGAATGAACCTGCAATCAGGTTTGCAGAGGATATCCTGGTTCTGTGCAACAAGGTCGACCCCCAAATGGAAGAAGAGACTAAAATAAATTGGGTTATTGGAGGGTTGAAGAAAGAGTAATCATTTGCCCTCTACTTAAACCCTCCTAAGAATACCAACGAACTCCTAAGATTGTGTAAAAAGATGGATTTGTTTGAAAATAATTATCAAGAACGTGTAGGAAAGTCAAAGGCTCTATATAATGGACCACGCTCTCCTCGTTCCCATCATCAAGAGCAATGGAAGAACGCTCCGTCGTTCAGAAGACCAGACCAGAACACCTCCAAGCCCCAGGCCCCCCGCTCCGAGGTACTACCAGAACACCCCCAAGCCCCGGGCCCACGTTCCGAGGTACTACAAGAACAAGCCGCTGCCCCAGGTATCTGCCCCTAGACGATTTTACACTCCCAATCCTGAGCCAAAACCGGTCTACCCAAGGAAAAAATACAATAAGAGTCCAGATTCAAACAGGAATAGGACAGAAGACGGGAGACCAATATGCTTCAAGTGTAACAAGCCAAGACACGTAGCGCGGTATTGCAGAGTCAAGTTTGTGAGGATCGTAGAAGAGGACCCCTCAGTTTCCCAAGACAAGAGTCAAGAAAATCTTCAAATGGACGAAAGAAAAGATTATACACGGCCTCGCTTCTACACGGATGTTTGTAATGACACACGAACGAATATTCCTACACGGAATAGATATTCCGTGTTGGAAGATTTTAACTAAGTGTCGCGCCTGATTCCTTCAATCAAAGCAAGTCGACCATAAATGGAATTAGAAAGTTGGACCCTAGGTACAAAATTAATATTAATGTGGACAAGATAGGGTTATGCGAAGCTTTGATTGATACAGGAGCCGATCTTTCAGTGGTCGACCTAAGAACAGCACTTTTTGCTGGCCGTGAAATAAATAGTCTCACTAAAACGTGTTCAGGACCCGATGGGAAAAATTAGATATGGTAGGTAGCATTATTTTAGATTTAAAAATTGATGACACTGAATTATCCCACGAATTTGTAGTAATGGACGCGCATCTACGAACTCTTATTCTTGGACGAGATTTCCTTTAAAAATGAATGCTAAAATTGATTGTAAACGAGAAACAATAAAATATAATTTGATGAGTAATCATGACGTAAGCAATTATGATCTAAAAAAAATAAAGAGCACAACAGAAACCGTTATACCTGAACTATCTATTAAATTGATTAGGGCCTCAATAGAAGCAGAGGATGGCGAATATGTCATCGAAGAGAACAACAGAATGACTCAAACAAATGGTCTTCGATTGGCAAGAAGTTTGCTTACTGTCACGGATAAGAAAACCCATATATGGATAACGAACCCTTATCCTCGACCTTTAAAAATCATGAAAGACCAAACATTGGCTTATGGAAGTCTTCCTACAGAGGTAAATTTTATAGAGAATACAGAGAAGCAGAATGAAAATGACGAAATACATTTTCAAATAAACAAAAAATTATCATTTAAAGAACAAGAGAGGTTAAAACAAATTTTGGCCAAGTATACTGATTTGTTCTCATCGAGGTTAGGCAGGACCAATTTGGCAAAACATCGGATTCATACAGAAGACGCAAAACCGATAAAGCACAAGCCTTACAGGGTAAGCGCTAAGGAACGAACCATCATAAAGGATCAAATAGACGAGATGCTTAAGAAGGAATAATTAGACCATCTTCGAGTCCCTGGTCCTTTCCCGTTATATTGGTCAAAAAACGAGATGGCAATTACAGATTTTGTGTGGATTACAGGAAATTAAATGAAGTAACAGTGAAGGATGTTTATCCAATCCCAAGAATTGATGATGTAATGGATATTCTCCAAGGATCCAAATACTTCTCAGCAATAGATCTCAAATCGGGATATTGGCAAGTCGAAATTGAAGAGAGAGACAAAGAGAAGACGGCTTTCACTACTGCACATGGGTTATATGAATTCAACGTAATGCCCTTCGGTCTATGCAACGCCCCTGCTACTTTTGAGAGAAACATGGACAATGTACTCGGAAATCTGAGATGGCAGATTTGCCTTTGCTACCTGGACGATGTGATTATATACAGCTCGGACTTTCCAACCCACATTAAAAGACTTGAAGCTGTCCTCAGATGCTTCAACGAATCTAATTTAAAACTGAACGCCAAGAAATGCAGATTTGCTTTCGAGGAACTTGAGATCCTTAGACATATAACCAACCAAGAGGGTATAAAACCTGCCGAATATAATATCAAAGCCGTTAGAGATTTTCCTCAGCCCAAGAAGGCCAAAGAAGTGCAATCATTCCTAGGAATGTGCTCATATTATAGAAAATTCATTAAAGATTTTTCATTAATCGCTGACCCATTGACCAGTCTCATCAGAAAAAAATGTGCAATTTATCTGGACAGGAAAACAGGAAGAAGCGTTCCAAAACCTTAAAAAAGCTCTTATAAATCCGCCAATTTTAGGTCACTTTGATCCAAATGCAGCCACCTGCATTCACACAGATGCCTCTAACATCGGCTTAGGCGCAACACTAATTCAAAATATCGGTGGCGAAGAGAAGGTAATATCATATTTGACCCGAACCCTAAGTAAACCTGAGCAAAATTATTCAACCACCGAAAAGGAATGTTTAGCTGTGGTGTGGTCGATATCAAAATTACGGCCCTATTTATATGGAAGACACTTTAAAATCGTCACTGATCATCACGGACTATGCTGGCTTAAGAATTTGAAAGATCCGACCGGTCGATTAGCACGATGGGCACTGAATATTCAGGAATATAATTTCGAAATCATACACAAATCGGGAAAAAAACATCTGGACGCTGATGGTCTATCTAGAGGACCCTTACCAGAAAACGAATGGGACGAAGATTATGAAAGACTATTTCTGAATCAAATAATAGACGAAAAGGATTATTTTATCGAGAATATTAAGGAGAACCTTAGTGGAAACAAGCGTTCAATTACACAGAACTTTAAAGAAGAAAATGGGTGTCTCTACAAGAAAAATCCAAATCCTGAAGGTAGAGAATGGTTGCTGGTAGTGCCAAAGAAGAGAAGGAAGGATATCATGAGTGAATACCACAACCATATGCTGAATGGTCATCTGGGCGTCGCCAGAACCACATACCGATTGAAGAATAAACACTATTGGCCTTCCATGCTGAAAGATGTTTCCGAATTTGTAAAGACGTGACATCTTTGCCAAAGTCGAAAAGGTTCAAATCAGTTGCCATCTGGACTTTTACAACCTATTCCCCCAGCTAACTACCCTTTTGAAAGAATCGGAATTGACTTTGTTGGCCCCTTGCCATCAACGAAAAGAAGAAGGAAATGGATAATTGTGTTGACGGATTATTATACCAAGTATTCTGAAACAAAGGCAGTACCAGAAGCGACAGTGAAAGAAGTCTCTACATTTTTAATCGAACATATATTTTTACGTCACGGGGCTCCAAGATATCTTTTCAGCGACAGAGGTCACAATTGACTAACAATTTGATGAAGGAGGTTATGAAAATGTGCAAAATTATACATTGCTTCACGACGAGCTACCACCCCCAGACTAACGGACTAACGGAACGGCTAAATAGAACTTTAATCAATATGATCAGCATGTGTGTGAACACAGACCAGAAGAACTGGGACGAAATCCTCCCTTTTATCACCCACGCGAATAATACCACGATTCAAGAAACCACAGGTTACTCTCCATTTTTCCTGTTGTTTGGGAGGGAACCCTTGTCCCTCTTAGACGACGAGAATATCCCAACGGACAGTAACATGGACGATTACGACGAATATATAGAAAATTACTTAGATAAAATAGCAAGGATGAGACAGGTAGTCATTAACAACACAGAGAAGACTCAGGAAAGAATGAAAAGAAACTATGACAAAAAACACAACGAGATAATCTATGAACCAGGACATTTAGTGGCAGTTTGGACACCAGTCAGGAAAATCGGAAAATGTGAAAAACTATTGAGAAAATATTTTGGCCCATATCGAATATTAAAGAAGCTGTCTAACGTAAATTACTTAATTGAGCCGAAAGATAATCTTGGCCAAGACCCATTGATTGTCCATGTCTCAAGACTCAAACCCTATTTTGAAAGAATTGATGAGGTCATTCACGAGGACGTGACGACCTCTGGAGAGGGGGAAGTGTTGCATCATGATTAATGCGCGTATTTTTGAAATTATTTAAAATATTATTTTTAATATATTTAAAATTTAAATTATATATTTATTTATTTTTATAAAACAGATTATTACTATAAATTATTATGTACTATAAAACATTTGTATTTTGATACACTAAATACCCCACCTGCTTTAAACCCTGATGTGATAAATAAAGAGAGATTCTAGGTGCTACCTAAAAATATAGTTGTCTTATTATTGACTGGTTTAACCTTGTAGAATGGTTGAGACACGTTCTGGAAAGATACAAGACGCGTCTGAGGAGGGAATCAAGACTGAAGAATCTGCCAAACCGCAGCTTGGTGCAACAATATACATATATGTGTCTGTACATAGAGAGACATCTCTCCCTTTATTTAAACATCAGAACGATGCATCATTTTCATCACCCTAGTAAAAAAAATTACTATTGATGTTAAAAAAAATTAGCCACAACACCAGTTTTGGAAAATTTAGACAAAAGCTAACCTGTATACCATGGCTTCGGGCTTTAACCCCTGTACTCATGAGGGCCAAAGCCTGAAACCATGGTATACAGGTTGGCTTTTGTCTAAATTGGTCAAAACTGGTGTTGTGGCTCATTCTTCATCATCACTAGTAGGCCAATTTGGCCCTGTACTGATAAGGGTCTAAGCCCGAAGCCATGGTATACAGGTTGGCTTTTATTTTAATTGGTCAAAACTGGTGTTGTGGCTCATTCTTCATCATCACTAGTAGGCCAATTTGTCTCTGTACTGATAAGGGTCAAAGCCCGAAGCCGTGGTATACAGGTTGGCTTTTGTTTTAATTTGTCAAAACTGGTGTTGTATTCATTCTTCATCATCACTAGTAGGCCAATTTGGCCCTGTACTGATAAGGGTCAACGCCCGAAGCCATGGTATACAGGTTGGCTTTTGTTTTAATTGGTCAAAACTGGTGTTGTGACTCATTCTTCATCATCACTAGTAGGCCAATTTGGCCCTGTACTGATAAGGGTCAAAGCCCGAAGCCATGGTATACAGGTTGGCTTTTGTTTTAATTGGTCAAAACTGGTGTTGTGATTCATTCTTCATCATCACTAGTAGGCCAATTTGGCTCTGTACTGATAAGGGTCAACGCCCGAAGCCATGGTATACAGGTTGGCTTTTGTTTTAATTGGTCAAAACTGGTGTTGTGATTCATTCTTCATCATCACTAGTAGGCCAATTTGGCCCTGTACTGATAAGGGTCAAAGCCCGAAGCCATGGTATACAGGTTGGCTTTTGTTTTAATTGGTCAAAACTGGTGTTGTGGCTCATTCTTCATCATCACTAGTAGGCCACTTTGGCTCTGTACTGATAAGGGTCAATGCCCGAAGCCATGGTATACAGGTTGGCTTTTGTTTTAATTGGTCAAAACTGGTGTTGTGACTCATTCTTCATCATCACTAGTAGGCCAATTTGGCCCTGTACTGATAAGGGTCAAAGCCTGAAACCATGGTATACAGGTTGGCTTTTGTTTTAATTGGTCAAAACTGGTGTTGTGACTCATTCTTCATCATCACTAGTAGGCCAATTTGGCCCTGTACTGATAAGGGTCTACGCCCGAAGCCATGGTATACAGGTTGGCTTTTGTTTTAATTGGTCAAAACTGGTGTTGTGACTCATTCTTCATCATCACTAGTAGGCCAATTTGGCCCTGTACTGATAAGGGTCAAAGCCCGAAGCCATGGTATAGAGGTTGGATTTTGTTTTAATTGGTCAAAACTGGTGTTGTGACTCATTCTTCATCATCACTAGTAGGCCAATTTGGCCCTGTACTGATAAGGGTCAAAGCCCGAAGCCGTGGTATACAGGTTGGCTTTTGTTTTAATTGGTCAAAACTGGTGTTGTGACTCATTCTTCATCATCACTAGTAGGCCAATTTGGCCCTGTACTGATAAGGGTCAAAGCCCGAAGCCATGGTATACAGGTTGGCTTTTGTTTTAATTAGTCAAAACTGGTGTTGTGACTCATTCTTCATCATCACTAGTAGGCCAATTTGGCCCTGTACTGATAAGGGTCAAAGCCCGAAGCCGTGGTATACAGGTTGGCTTTTGTTTTAATTGGTAAAAACTGGTGTTGTGACTCATTCTTCATCATCACTAGTAGGCCAATTTGGCCCTGTACTGATAAGGGTCAAAGCCCGAAGCCATGGTATACAGGTTGGCTTTTGTTTTAATTGGTCAAAACTGGTGTTGTGGCTCATTCTTCATCATCACTAGTAGGCCAATTTGGCCCTGTACTGATAAGGATCAAAGCCCGAAGCCATGGTATACAGGTTGGCTTTTGTTTTAATTGGTCAAAACTGGTGTTGGGACTCATTCTTCATCATCACTAGTAGGCCAATTTGGCCCTGTACTGATAAGGGTCAACGCCCGAAGCCATGGTATACAGGTTGGCTTTTGTTTTAATTGGTCAAAACTGGTGTTGTGACTCATTCTTCATCATCACTAGTAGGCCAATTTGGCCCTGTACTGATAAGGGTCAAAGCCCGAAGCCATGGTATACAGGTTGGCTTTTGTTTTAATTTGTCAAAACTGGTGTTGTGGCTCATTCTTCATCATCACTAGTAGACCAATTTGGCCCTGTACTGATGAGTGCTAAAACCTGAAACCATGGTATACAGGTTGGCTTTTGTTTTAATTGGTCAAAACTGGTGTTGTGACTCATTCTTCGTCATCACTAGTAGGCCAATTTGGCCCTGTACTGATAAGGGTCAAAGCCTAAAGCCATGGTATACAGGTTGGCTTTTGTTTTAATTGGTCAAAACTGGTGTTGTGGCTCATTCTTCATCATCACTAGTAGGCCAATTTGGCCCTGTACTGATAAGGGTCAAAGCCTAAAGCCATGGTATACAGGTTGGCTTTTGTTTTAATTGGTCAAAACTGGTGTTGTGGCTCATTCTTCATCATCACTAGTAGGCCAATTTGGCCCTGTACTGATTAGTGCTAAAGCCTGAAACCATGGTATACAGGTTGGCTTTTGTTTTAATTGGTCAAAACTGGTGTTGTGGCTCATTCTTCGTCATCACTAGTAGGCCAATTTGGCCCTGTACTGATAAGGGTCAAAGCCCGAAGCCATGGTATACAGGTTGGCTTTTGTTTTAATTGGTCAAAACTGGTGTTGTGGCTCATTCTTCGTCATCACTAGTAGGCCAATTTGGCCCTGTACTGATAAGGGTCAAAGCCCGAAGCCATGGTATACAGGTTGGCTTTTGTTTTAATTTGTCAAAACTGGTGTTGTATTCATTCTTCATCATCACTAGTAGGCCAATTTGGCCCTGTACTGATAAGGGTCAAAGCCCGAAGCCGTGGTATACAGGTTGGCTTTTGTTTTAATTGGTAAAAACTGGTGTTGTGACTCATTCTTCATCATCACTAGTAGGCCAATTTGGCCCTGTACTGATAAGGGTCAAAGCCCGAAGCCATGGTATACATGTTGGCTTTTGTTTTAATTGGTCAAAACTGGTGTTGTGGCTCATTCTTCATCATCACTAGTAGGCCAATTTGGCCCTGTACTGATAAGGATCAAAGCCCGAAGCCATGGTATACAGGTTGGCTTTTGTTTTAATTGGTCAAAACTGGTGTTGTGACTCATTCTTCATCATCACTAGTAGGCCAATTTGGCCCTGTACTGATAAGGGTCAACGCCCGAAGCCATGGTATACAGGTTGGCTTTTGTTTTAATTGGTCAAAACTGGTGTTGTGACTCATTCTTCATCATCACTAGTAGGCCAATTTGGCCCTGTACTGATAAGGGTCAAAGCCCGAAGCCATGGTATACAGGTTGGCTTTTGTTTTAATTTGTCAAAACTGGTGTTGTGGCTCATTCTTCATCATCACTAGTAGACCAATTTGGCCCTGTACTGATGAGTGCTAAAACCTGAAACCATGGTATACAGGTTGGCTTTTGTTTTAATTGGTCAAAACTGGTGTTGTGACTCATTCTTCGTCATCACTAGTAGGCCAATTTGGCCCTGTACTGATAAGGGTCAAAGCCCGAAGCCATGGTATACAGGTTGGCTTTTGTTTTAATTGGTCAAAACTGGTGTTGTGGCTCATTCTTCATCATCACTAGTAGGCCAATTTAGCCCTGTACTGATAAGGGTCTAAGCCCGAAGCCATGGTATACAGGTTGGCTTTTGTTTTAATTGGTCAAAACTGGTGTTGTGGCTCATTCTTCGTCATCACTAGTAGGCCAATTTGGCCCTGTACTGATAAGGGTCAAAGCCCGAAGCCATGGTATACAGGTTGGCTTTTGTTTTAATTGGTCAAAACTGGTGTTGTGGCTCATTCTTCATCATCACTAGTAGGCCAATTTGGCCCTGTACTGATAAGGGTCAAAGCCCGAAGCCATGGTATACAGGTTGGCTTTTGTTTCAATTGGTCAAAACTGGTGTTGTGGCTCATTCTTCGTCATCACTAGTAGGCCAATTTGGCCCTGTACTGATAAGGGTCTAAGCCCGAAGCCATGGTATACAGGTTGGCTTTTGTTTTAATTGGTCAAAACTGGTGTTGTGGCTCATTCTTCATCATCACTAGTAGGCCAATTTGGCCCTGTACTGATAAGGGTTAAAGCCCGAAGCCATGGTATACAGGTTGGCTTTTGTTTTAATTGGTCAAAACTGGTGTTGTGGCTCATTCTTCATCATCACTAGTAGGCCAATTTGGCCCTGTACTGATAAGGGTCAAAGCCCGAAGCCGTGGTATACAGGTTAGCTTTTGTTTTAATTTGTCAAAACTGGTGTTGTGGCTCATTCCTCATCATCACTAGTAGACTAATTTGGCCCTGTACTGATAAGGGTCAAAGCCCGAAGCCGTGGTATACAGGTTAGCTTTTGTCTAAATTGGTCAAAACTGGTGTTGTGGCTCATTATCATCACTAGTAACGTTTATTTACTAAGGTGATCAACCATCGTTCTGATGTATACTTAAAGGGAGAGATTTCTATCTAGATACATAAATATCATTTTTCTCGCAACTTTATGTTATATATGTGTGTGTGACAATTTTTTTTTTTTGACAATTGAAACAAATTTTATTGACTTTTGTCAATAATTTACATTAAAAATGGAAATAAAATTGAAAAAATATAGATGATCATGCGGGGGATGTGCCCCGGCGAGTGAGCCTTCTTTCCCAGGCGATGAGCGGGTCCTCCGGTCAGCCCAACCTGTACGAAGTACCGGTAGATGATTGATTTGGCAGACGCTAGGATGGCTAGGTCGTCATCTTCGAGGCCAGACCCGAAAATCCAGGCCCGCAAGTATGTGTGTATATATGTGTGTGGGTGTAGATACAGTACCAGAGATTGCCAGCCCCCTACCGAACCAACTGTAAAGACTACCAGAAGGATTGGAAGAAAGAAGGAGATCCAATGGACAAAGAAGTAACCTCAGATATAGAATCACCTCGATAAATTTAGGATTAACGAAAATAAGGAAATAGCGATTCGCAATATATACGCGTGTATTATTTAAAGTGATTGTTTCTATATTATTATTTTTTAAATTATATATATATCTCTAGCACATATGGTACAGGCGCATGACGCATTGGTGATGGCGCAAGCCATAATAAACAACTTTCAGTTGCACGATAAGGAGATGCCTTTTTCATAATTTATGCACCTTATCCCAGTACAATATCACATTTGTACTATTTTCACACTTTTATCTGAAGATGGAGACTGGTTACTGAAACTTCACACACTATTTATTTATTTAGATTTTTTCTTATTACCTTGTGCTTATATTCTATAATCCAAATTGGGCCTTATCAGTAGGTTTTATGTTTACTAAATTTTTTCCATCTTCATTCAATATATTATGAATGAAGACATTAAAACGCGAATGTTTCTTTACACAAATAAATCTAACTTCTACTGTCCTTTCTTCAATAAAAAAATATTGGGAGGGCTTGACTCATCAGTGGTGAACCCTCCCAGCGGTTTCGCCAATTTTTTTTTTTTTTTTTAATCTACCAGACCGGTTCTTTAGAGAGTAATACTGCATTGGATCATTCTTTTTTTTTTTTTTTTTTGCGAGAAATTGGCGAAATTGCTGGGAGGGTTCACCACTGATTAGCCAAGCCCTCCCAATATTTTTTCATCGTAGTAAGGACAGTAGAAGTTTGATTTATTTGTAAAAAGAAACATTCGCGTTTTAATGTCTTTATTTGTTATATATAGATGGCGCGTTATTGCTATGTATTCAATATATTGCTTAGAGCTAACTATCGTTGTTTGGGGTGGTATTGACAACTGGTGTTTCCAGTCCTGTGTCCAACAATGCATATTCCAACTGACCTCCCTGCGATGTCAGTGTGTTCCTATACACGTCCTACACATCTCAACACTGCGCTTCTGTGAGGATGGTACTGAGGCAGTGTCCAGAGGTGTTTAGCAGATATTGGTGACAATGTGTGACAGTGGACGCGGAGTGTCTCCTACAGCTCAACCCCGAGGAGTGTCAATCCAGATGTAAGATAGACTGCAGGTAATGGTCGCTCCTATATTCCTGATGGATGTTAAACCAGAGATTTGCACGCAGGGAATACACGCTGAGGACCACCGTGGCATATCGCACAATGGAGATGACTGTAAGCAAATGTCTTCAATACACTGGAAAATAAAC
>CP092871.1:13374547-13452025 GCA_030710605.1 Cordylochernes scorpioides | reverse complement strand
GATATTTGTATCCAGCAATAATTATCAGAACTCACCTCTGCTGTGAGAAAATTATATCAGAGCTATGATGAAAAAAAAAATGCTTAGTCATTTCAGTAGACTACTGTAAAACACTGATCACCGTTCTAAATTTGAACCATGGGAAATCCAACCTCATTTCTCATACTGTATATAATAATTTGAGAAAGTAAAATAAAGAAATTGTAATCAATGGTGCTCGCAACAGAATTCAAAATGATTGGGACACAGAACATTATAAATAATGTCCAGCAAGCAGGATACCAAACCATCTTTATATTACAACATTTCCACAAAATATCTATAGGGCGATATGTTACATTCCATACTCACAAACATCTATAACAATAGCCAACTACTTAAGAAACTCTGGCATCCAAACGTATTACTGTAATTCCCCTAACATAGGCTCCACCATAAAAGTCCGCTATCTAAAATAATCCTACTATCATAAAACCCACTAACCAAAACAGAGAATAAAAGGCAATATATTCCGTAGAGTGTAACAGCTGCCAAGTAATACGCAGGGGAGACAGGAAGGAGAGTCAGCAATAGAATATATGAACATAGACGCAACGTTATTAATCAAGACAATAGGTCTCTAATTTTCCAATACTGCAAAGGAACAGGTCACACTTTCGCATTAGGAGAACCTAGAATACATTACAATAACATAAACAGCAAATATCAAAGGCTTATAATTGATTTTCTATTATTCAGAAAACACAATAGCATTAATAGAAAATAGATTTGCCCGAAACATATAACACAATATATCCTAGTACCAGCTAATAATATCAACAATAATATAAGTAACTTATATGTAATAGCCAATAACTATTATAAAACTACTTAAATAATAGAATTTCTAACCTATAAGATAATTCATAGAATATAGCAAACAATAGTAGAATATGTGTAATACCTTAATAAAAAAAAAATATGTCTTAAGAAAACAAATAATATGCAAAACTTTCTAATGTATATATATATGTTCATAGAATCATAATAGTTTTAGCATCAGGCGACGTTATATTTTCTTGATATATTGTATATGTTTCTCCTGTAGAAGGGCGGACAAGCTCGAAAGCTCGAGAAGACCAGAATAAAAGATACTCATCCCCATAGACGTTTTACTTTGATATCAGAAATCAATGATAATATTAAGGTTTTGCCACAAACAATGTGAATCGTAAAGACAGCGGCGAGAGATGCGGTATACACCGCCTCAACATAACTTTCATTTCCCTGATAAAATGCCAGTGAAACGGAAAGCATAAATTAAAATTCACGATTTATAATAGACTGTTAATCTCAGGATGCGTGGACTACTTCACCAATACTTAAAAATAGTATGGCTTTTCATTAGGTATATATTTCTAAAGTATAGGGAAGAAACATATACTAAATTCGAGCCCCGCGGCGGGCGACATTGTTGCGTTCCCCGGTTTGGATAGTTGAAAAGGGAGGATACACGATGTGACTTATTAAAGTTTCCTTACTTAAGTATATAAATATATAGCAATTTAGGCCAACAACCCCATGTATATAACCCGCAGCAAGACCTTAATGTTGTATAATAGCAGCACAGCTGTCAGTGATGCACTATCGGCATATGTCTTTACATCATCACATGTAATGCAATTTGTGCAAACAGGATAAATAAAATAAATAAAAAGGAAAAAGGGGTGAAAAACTCTGTAATTGATTAAGAGTTGAGCTAAAGCAAGGATCGAGCATATAATATTGTCAGAACAATGGTCTAAAGATGGAAACAGCCGCGACACTATTATACAATTTCATCAGACAACCCATGAAATCGTTATTAAATTGGGCAATCTATAAAACACTGAAACACAGACACTCGCGGCAATGTATGTGGCCGGTAATTTATGGGAGACTTGATTATTAGTAACATTCCCTTCAAATAGGTAAGAAACATACAACATTTCATTTAAACAGTGGGAATAGCACCATAAGGCAAATTATGTATGAAATAGGTAACAGAGGAAACAAGAAAATTTCTCTAGATATTTATTTAAATTTCTTAAAATTTGGGAACATGTCTATACTGACGAGATATGCTATTTACATAGTAAAATTTAGATAGAGGTGACCTGAAGTTACTTTATAGCCCTTTAGGGCCCATGCGAAATCTAGGTTGGCTACTACACAAAAGGGGGGGGGAAGGCGCTAAGTCATAATGACAAATGGCTTACCTTTTCTCGAAAGTGCCGGCAAAGGTCTGGTGTCCTGTCTGCAGACTGTCCTTTCACTGAGCGACTCCGATCGAATCCCGCCTTTTGGCAAAGAACCTTCTTTTATTCATGTCTCTCTCCATTTTCATTCGCCGAAAGAAACACCAATCAAAATGGCCAACGGCTCCAGTATCAATTTCATAGACGCCCCAGGCCTCATCAAAATAGAACATATAGTATTACCAAAACAAAAAATCTAAAGAGAGAAACAGCCACGGCACTAGTGTAAGATTTCAGACTCCAGGCCTCTTCCATCAAAATAGAACATATAGTATTACCAAAACAAAAAAATCTAAAGAGAGCAACAGCTACGGCGATAGTGTAAAATTTCAGACCCCAGGCCCCCCCTTCCACATGGATTGAAATACCATCCTCCCTTTTTCTCGGGACGATATATATATATCGCCCCCCCTCCGTCTTAGCTAAAATCGACACAGGCCCCTTTTCACTTGAACTGTAATATAACGCCTTCCTTTCTCGGGAAGGATATTTTATAAGGTTCAGTCTTTAGAGATCTTCCTTCTCCATTTTCCCTTTTTTTTTTTTTTTTCTGGTCACCTTTACCTAAATTTTTGGTGAGGGGAATATATGTACATATGAAACAACAGTTTCCAGCTCGGATGTCTCTGGATGTCTTCTTCTTTACCAGGCATCAGCTTTCGGCATGGAAGTCTGGTGTCACCAAGTGTCTAAGTTTCTGGGCAAAAAAATGGTCTGTAAAGTCTATGTGGGAGGGAAGCCATGTATCCATTTGATTTGATTATACATACGCCTTCTGTTGGGGTATGGTTACAAAAACGTGCCCCAACAGATACAAGTTTATTAGAAATTTTTAAACTATTACAATTACAATTACAATTATTTCATTTCCAAAGCGCTATATCCCGCAAGGGATACTTGCGCCATGGAAATAAAATAATTGTAATTGTAATTGTAATAGTTTAAAAATTTCTAATAAACTTGTAGAGAAAGTTATTTACATAAGTTATTTACATTATTCAACGAATAAAAACATTAGAAATTCAGATTTTGTAGAAATTTTAGAATGTATTTACAAAATGAATTGAACTTTAGATATGATTTTTTATCGGAAATCAAATCGTTTAAATTATAAACAACTAGTTCATTCTTCATTCTATAATCTTGAAATGCTGGGCAATCGATCAGTAGATGTCTTGAAGTTTGTTCCTCCATACCACAAAAGCAACTTGAATCCTCCACTGCCTTTATTCTATTTAGAAAACTTTTGAAATTTCCGTGGTTTGTAACAAATTGAGTATTATAAAAATTTGGACGAAAGTATTTAGGGATTTCTTGGGGAAAAAAGCTTAAGAAAGTATTATTTGCTTCGTTTTTCAGAACATTCATTCTTGATATGAGAAAGGTATCTATAATTCCTGGAATAAATGGGTCATAAATTTGTTGATCATCTGGGGATAAGTTTCTCAGATCAGATATCATGATTCTGGATTCGATAAAGTCTGAGATCAGAGGAATGTTGGCCAAACTATGAACACAGCTATATGATGTGGATTTATAGGCTTGTATACACCATGTCAGTATTTGATATTGGGTTGAATTTAGTTTTTGTAAACATTTTTTATTTAAATATTTGAACCAAATTTCGGCTCCATATGTAAGTATTGGTCTGAAAATGGATTTATATAAAGTTAGCCTTTTCTGGGTGCTTAGACCCCAAGATTTCCCGCAAACTGAGAAGAGATAATTTTTAAAACGTTTTGTACGATTTACTATTTCTTCTATGTGGTATGTAAAATTTATTTTGTTTCTTCTTCTGTGATTTGCAATTATTATTCCTAAAATTTTGGTCTTCAGAGTTGGTATGATTATTTCCTTATTAAATTTGATTGGGATTTTTTTCTTTGTTATGTAAATAAAGTATATTAGTTTTTTCTAGACTTATTTCAAGTTTGTTACTCTTACACCATACATCAATCGTATTTAATGCCTTTTCTATAACTAATTTCAGGTCTTTGCAATTGTTGTGCCAGCATATAATTGATACATCATCCGCATAATATGTAAATTTCGTTTTCCTCAATTTGAAATATGATTGAATAGTCCTTATTAAACTTTCCAGCAAGTTATCTTCATCTATTATTTTTAAGATCGCAGGCCACCATGCATTATCAAAGGCTCCCGCAATATCTATTGTGACCAGAGCTGTCAGTTCTTTGGTTTTGTGTTCCATTATTATATCGATTATATTATTCAAGGCTGTAATAGTAGATTTTGACTTGATAATCCATGCTGTTTGGGACTTAATAAATTGTTTTGCATATAATATTCATAAATTTTCTTTTTAATAACTTTTTCGTAGATCTTAGACAGATTAGATGTTAACGAAATAGGTCGATAGCTTTTTATTGATTCGACGTTAGATTTGTTTGGTTTCATTAGAATTTTTAAAACTGTCGTTTTCCATTCCCTTGGAAAATATCCCATCTGAATACATTTATTTAATAACGAATGTAGCACTGGAAGTATCAGAGTCTTTGCGCATTTTATCATGTTATTACTGATATTATCTTGACCTGGTGACTTTTTAACATTGCTATTGTCAATTAGATATTCTATTTCTTCGGTATCAATATGGATAGCGCTTGAATTCCTTAGAAAAGGTTCGTAACTTCTAACCAATTCTTGTTGATGGTTGTCTTGATCAATTCTGTCATCTGCAATTAATACATTTATTATGTCTGTAATGCGTTTTTCTTTTTCTGATTCTTGATTGTTGTCTAATGGGAAGTCCTTTTTGCTTGTTTGAGGATTTGAGCTTTTTGAAAATTTTATATGCGTTACCAAAAGGATCGTTTGAATTATTTTCTTCGATGAAAATTTTCAAACTATTTCTCTTTGCTTTCTTTATCATATTATTAAATTTGTTTCTGACTTGTTTAAATCTTGTTGCATCGATAGTCTTACTGTGATAAAATAAGTTTCTTACATAATGAAAATGTGCTTTCATTTGTTCAAGTTCTTTATTCCACCACTTTATACCTGCATCGTATGCGTAGTTGTTTGATTTTACTTTTAATGATATGTAAGCTGCTTCTATTATGTTATCCGTGAGTTTGTTTACAACTTTATCAATATCCGTGCAATTTTCCACCATATCTGCCTCATTCTTTAATTTGATAAATTCTTGATACTTGAGATTTTTGGAGAAATTTGTCCAGTTGGCGTGTTTTTCATTGAATTTCCATGTAGAATTCTGTTTATCTTTTATATAATTAAATTTTGAGTGAATTTCAAATTGAATTGCCAAATGATCAGAAATATTCGTCAGTGATGAGGTGGTCCAATGTCTGATCATATTTATTGAAAGTCTATTCGAGATTGTTAGATCTACTATACTTGCCCCTCTACATGTTGGAGCTTTATCGTTGTGAATGTACAAGTGATTTTCATTTATTATTGTTTGCAATTTGTAACCATTTGAATTTGTTATTTTATCGAACCAGATTGGATGACGGGAATTGAAATCTCCGCATAGGACTATAGGGTTATTTGAATAAGTATTAATCAAGTTTCTTATAAAATCTAAGTGAGTATCATTACAGGAATTGGGATGAAAGTAAAAATTTGCGATTACTACAAACGAATTTGAGGTTATGACAGATATTGCAGTACAGAATTGATTCGTAAAATTATCTAATTTTTTGAATTTTATATTTTTATTTACAATGATTGTTGCTGTGTAAATAATTTCTGATGTCTTTGAATGAATTATTGGTGAGTCTAAATCAAATATAACCTGTTTATTTAAAACATATGGTTCTTGAAGTAATATAATATCGGGTGGATTATTATTCGTTGAAATTGAAAGTTCGTTTAAAGCTGTCATACTTTTTCTAATATTCTGTTGTAAACATTTTATGTTTCCTCTATATGGTAGAGCAGTGATCACCATGATTACAAATAACTAAATTCGTTATTCATTCCTCTTCTGAACCGATGAGATATTGAGTTCTTCTCACTGTTCTATCAACCTGCAATTTATATTGAGGACAGTCATTTGTATTTGGTTTATGGTTAATCGGACTATTCCTGAGTCTTGGATGCTTTGAACAGTTATGACATCTTAGCACTTTTGTACAGACGTGATTGCCCTGGGCTCCACAGATACAGCATATTTGTACATTTGGACATTCTTTTGTTTTATGGTCTGGATTAAACTGAAAACAATTTTGGCATTGTTTTACTAGGATTTTATCTTGTATCTGACAACGTTCTAGGTCTGTATATAATGTATTGTTCATTCTTTTCATAAGTTGATAGGCTTTTGGGGAAACTCTCAGGACTATGCTTTGGGTTGGTGTGTTAGATTTCATTACGAATAATATCTTGATTTCATCTTCCATTCCGTTCAGCTCCTGATCCATATTGCAAATCGTGTTTACAAATGTGGTTGTATCGGTTAGTTTGGAAACGTTTTTCACCACCACTGTTGGATCTCTTTGCTTTGGAACAAAAATTTTGCTCATTGTTTTTAATTCCTCAGATTTGTTCAACTCCTCTTGAAGTGAATTCATATCTGTCATATTAGGCAATTTTATAATTACTGCGCTTCTTGTGTTAAACATTTTGTTGATTTTTATATTTGTGCCCCTGTCTCTAATTTTCTTTATATCCTTAGAAATAGCCTGTATTATGGTTGAAGTAGGTTCATTGTTGGCTGGTGTTGCCATAAGCGTGAATTCTCTATTTTGAATTTGCTGATGTTTTACGATCAAATCTGATACATTTTCTCTTTTTGCAATTTGTGCATAAGAAGGTCTATGAACTGAAATATCCTTTTCTATTTTATCAATCCTGCTGTCCATTACCTCTTTGATGGCTTCGGTTATTGTTTCTAGTTCAAATTCCATTTTTATTTCTGTTATGGAGGAAATACCATCTTTTATTTGATTTATATTTGTGCCAAGAAATGTCAGATCATTTTTGGTTAAATTTTTCTGAGTACTTTTAAATTTATTTGTGAAGTATTCAAGAACTTCATCAAGTTTTAATTTAATTGAATCTACAGCTGACTCCATTTATTTAGTTTCGTATAAGAATCTAAAATAAAGAGCAGTAAATTTGCATATTTTTATAAAATGAAATTTTTGCATAAAGTTTGCGGTAGTAAATTTAATTGTGTTTATTTTTAAAAATCCAATAGATTCAGCAAAGAATAATGTAGTATTACAATAACTATTAATTAACTGAATATATAATATATAATAACTATGATATAAACAATTTTCAAAACAAATATTTACCGGAGCTAAGGCGACACGCAGCCGGTCGGATCAGCCTCCTAGCGGCAAAAACTAGGAACATAGGAAAATAAAAATGCAAAGAAAGAAATTTTTATGACTGTGATTTTTTAATGCTTGAAAGAGGATTTAATTGTTGGGACAGGAGAAGGGAGTAGGTGTTATTTCAATACCTGCTTTTTTAAAATATATTTTGAATAAAAAACGTAGACAAAGATGGTTTGAGGAGAAGGTTTAAAGTAATTTTGGTTAAGATGTATCCAATAATAATGAATTTACACATGTTTGATAACACATACTCATAAACCTTATTTTTGTAGTACTCAAATTTTTCCCGAGACTCTTCAAGCATATGGCTCATGCCTGCTTATTGTATGCCACCCTTATTGAGCTACGATGATAATAACCTCATGGTTAGATAACTTTATTCAAAATAATTTATCAATAATTTTCTCCCTGGGATTTATTTTGGTTTGATCGAGGACAAGGGTGGTGATTATAGCAGTAAGGGATGGGAGAGACAAAAGACAAAAGATATCTGTGCTAGAGCCAATTTCCGCCATTTATGGTGCACAATATGCATATTTTGAAAAGTAAAGAGGCGTGTGGCGCAGTTGCGGGCAGACATGGTAGTGTAGCTACTTTTGTAGGAAAAATACAAACCAAATGACTCTTGGATATCCCATGCAATGGAAAGGTAATTTATTTTATCAAAACAATTCTAAGGTATTCATATGAAAGAATGCAGAGGCGAAATGAGAGAAATTTGCTGACTACCAAAATACTTTAAATAAGTATCATAGTACAAAAGTCAAATTGTATTGGGATCAGGTTGATAAATTATGAAAAAGGCATCTCCTGATCGTGCAACTAGAAGTTTCTAATTGCTCGCGCCATCTATCGGAATAAATATTGTGCAGAGTATTAGGCTCATAGATTGTTGAGCTCTGGAAACCAAAAGAATTAATACTCTGCTAGTGATCTCTTTTGACTTGTATATAATAGAGATTATTATAATAGGAAATAAACTAATGCTTAGTTAATCTTGCCTAGTCTTGGATAACAACACATGGTGGCAGCGGTAAACTGAATTCATAAAGAAGGTCGTTGTTCGAAGAAAATTTGAAATTCGACATCAAGCAAGCTTAGAAGCGGTAAACTGAATTCATAAAGAAGGTCGTTGTTCGAAGAAAATTTGAAATTCGACATCAAGCAAGCTTAGAAGCGGTAAACTGAATTCATAAAGAAAGTCGTTGTTCGAAGAAAATTTGAAACTTGACATCAAGCAAACCTTTTGGTAAGTTATATTATATTATAAGTAAATCTTTATAATGTCCCAAAATTATAATTGTGTAGCCCCAGAACCTTTTAATTTTTCAAATCCAGGTGATTGGCCAAAATGGATTAGGAGATTTGAACGTTTTAGGCAGGCAAGCGGGTTAATTAATAACCCAGAAAATGAGCAAGTTAATATGCTCATGTACTGCATGGGTGATAATGCAGATGACATTTTGTTGTCATGTAAAATAGCAAGTGACCAACTAGAAAATTATAATAAAGTTATTGAATGCTTTGAAAGTCACTTTATTCCAAGACGTAATATAATTTATGAAAGGGCAAGATTTAATCAAAGATGTCAGCAGGAAGGGGAAAAGGTGAATGAATTTATCACAGCACTCCATAGCCTAGCTGAGCACTGCAATTTTGGGATGTTACATGATGAGTTGATTAGGGATAGGATAGTTGTTGGAGTAAGGGATAGAGCATTATCTGAAAGAATGCAACTTGATACAGACCTGACCTTAGTAAAAGCCACACTAATGGCAAAGCAATTAGAAAGTGTCAAAGAACAGCAGTCTAGCCTTTACCAACAAGATTCTATAGATCAAATAAAGAAAATGCCTAATCACAATAAAGAAACAAAAAGGCACGAACCGAAAATAAGACAATTCAAGTCAAACCAGTTGGGAGGGTCATCACATGGATGCACCAGGTGTGGCAATTCAAATAATCATGATTGGAAAAATTGTCCAGCTATGAACTCGTATTGTAGTAAATGCAAGAAAAAGGGCCATTATGCCAAAGTATGTAGATCAGAAGCCATAAATGAAATAAAATCAGAGATAGCTTTTTTGGGATCTGTAGAAGATAATTCCAAGAAATGGATAGTACCAATTAAGGTAAATAATAGACAAATTAATTTTAAAATTGACACCGGAGCTGATGTCAACGTGCTCCCCCTACAATATTATTATCAAAGTTTTCAAAGAATAAAACTGGAAAAATCTGATAAAATATTACAAGGTCCAAATGGAATACCCTTCGAAACAGTTGGAATGATCCACGTAAAACTTCAAAATAAAGGCCAGCACTTAAACTCGAAAATATACATTGTTGATAAACTAAAGCAGCCACTTCTCTCTGGGGAGACAAGTGAAAAATTAAACATTGTGAGAATGATTCAGCAATTATCATCAAATTTTTTAAATCCAAAAAGAGAGTTTCCAGAAATATTTAATGGTTTAGGACATGCTAAAATAAATTACAAAATATCCCTACAACCAGATGCGAAACCATACGCTTTATGCACCCCTAGGAGAGTTCCAATTCCCTTAATGAAACAGGTAAAGGAACAACTTGAAGAGATGACCAGGCTAGGAGTCATTGAATCAGTGGAAGAGCCGACTGAGTGGTGTGCGGGAATGGTTGCAGTATCGAAACCAGGAGGAAAAATAAGAATTTGTGTTGATTTAACGAAGCTAAATCAGTATATAAGAAGAGAAAATTATCCGCTACCTGCGACAGAGCATATCCTGGGACAGCTGGGAAATGCTTGCTATTTTTCCAAGCTAGATGCAAATTCTGGATTTTGGCAGTTTGGGTTAGCTAAAGAATCCCAAAAACTAACCACCTTTATAACGCCATTCGGCAGGTTCTTTTTCAAAAGAATCCCATTTGGAATAACGTCGGCACCAGAAATCTTTCAAAGAAAGATGACTCAGCTTCTGGGCAAAATAGAAGGGGTTGTATGCCTCATGGATGATATTGTAGTATACGGATCTTCCTTAGAAGAACATAACGAAAGGGTACGCCAAGTTTTGAAGAAAATCCAAGAAGAAGGGATGACACTCAACCCAGAAAAGTGTCAATTTGGAGTTAAAACTGTAAAATTCCTGGGACACACATTGAGTTCAGAAGGCTTATTCATTGATGAAGAAAAGCTCGATGCTATTACAAAAATGGAGGCGCCTAGATCAACAAAAGAATTGAAGTCTTTCTTAGGCATGGTGAATTATTTAGGAAAATTCATTCCCAACCTTGCGGATAAATTACAACCCTTGAATTCGTTACTAAGTACAAAAAACGAGTGGGTTTGGGATGAACCTCAGAAAAAGAGCTTTAACCTGCTGAAACAAGAGTTAGTATCTAGACCTAACCTCGCTTTATTTGATCCCTCAAGAACGACCATAGTATCGGCTGATGCTTCTTCATTTGGATTAGGTGGGGTTCTAAGACAAGAACAACCTGGTGGATCTTTAAAACCTATAGCTTATGTATCTAGAACACTTTCAGAAACGGAGAAAAGATACAGCCAAATTGAAAAAGAAGGACTGGCTATAGTATGGACTTGTGATCGACTAAAGGATTATGTTACAGGTATTAAAATCCATATTGAAACAGATCACAAACCACTGATTGCCATTTTTACGTCCAAATCCTTGGAAGACATGACTCCCAGACTTCAGCGATTAAAAATGAGGATGATGAGGTATTCTTATCAAATAAGTCACATTGCTGGCAAAAAGCAAATAGTGGCTGATATGTTATCAAGGAAGCCTATGTCTAAACCACATAAAGATTAATTGGAAGAAGAACTTTCTGCGTACATCCAAGCCATTGAATTTCCAGCAACAGAAGAAAGACTTTTGGAGATTTCTAGAAAGCAAAAAGAAGATTCACTTTGCTCTCAATTGGCTAAATACTGTATGAGTGGATGGCCTAAGAATAAAAGAGAAGTAGATCCAGCACTAAGAGGATACTGGCAATTTCAGGAGGACCTGACCTATCAGAATGGTCTTCTTCTTAGAGGACAAAGAATTCCAATCCCTAATTCATTGAAGAAAGATATCCTTGAGAAATTGCACCAAGGCCATTTTGGGATCAATAAATGCAGATCTAGAGCAAAAGAATCGGTTTGGTGGTTAGGAATTTCCCAAGAGATTGAAAGGATGGTTTCGTCGTGTACAAAATGCTTGAAGGAGAGAAAACCCAAGCATGAACCTTTGATGCCCTCAGAATTTCCGATCAGGCCTTGGCAAAAAGTCGGAATGGATCTCTTTTATCTAAATGGGAGATGGTATCTAATTGTATGTGATTACTACTCCAGGTACCCAGAAATATCACTTTTACAAAATCTAACTGCTCAAGAAGTAATAAGCCGTCTTAAATCTATATTTGCTAGGCATGGAACACCTGAGACTGTGAGAAGCGATAATGGACCACAATTCCAAAAAGTTCTGGGTTCCGAATTTTCAAAATTTTCTAAGGAATGGTCTTTCAAACATATCACATCCAGCCCGAAATTCCCTCAAAGCAATGGATTTATTGAAGCAATTATCAAGAATATAAAGCAAAGTTTTAAGAAAGAAGAAGATTGCTATCTGACTCTTCAAGCATATAGAACAATGCCCCTGGAAAGTGGTTATAGTCCAGCTGAACTATTAATGGGACGACGCCTTAGGACCTCTGTTCCAGCAATAGAATCATCACTGATGCCAAGGTACTTGGACTCAGAAGCTTTGCAAGAAAGAGAGAAAAGGAGGGTGATCAACCAGAAGCGCCTATATGATAAACGACACGATGTACATAGCTTGCCTCCGCTTCAACAAGGGGACAGCGTTTGGATTAGAGATCAAAGGGTAGAAGGAACAGTTCTTCACAAATCCGAAGAACCGCGTTCCTATTGGGTACAAACTCCCCAAGGAAAAGTTAGGCGAAACAGACTCCACCTCACACCTCTACCAAAAATGGGAAGTACCATGGATGCTTCTGAGGATGGCCAGCGCCAGGAGCAGAGAAATGAGGAGACCCCCACTTCGACATCAACCTGGCTCTCAAGGAGATGCAAGGATGACCAGGAGCAAGAGACCGAGGAGGATTACCCTACACCAACGGCCTCATCTACAAGAGATGGAAGGATGCAGAGGGACAACCAGGATCCAGAGAAGAGCCTCCCTTCAATGCCAGCCGTGCATACAAGATATGGAAGGGCAGTCAAGATACCTCGAAGGTTCCTGTAAAGTTAAGGGAGGAGATGTGCAGAGTATTAGGCTCATAGATTGTTGAGCTCTGGAAACCAAAAGGAATAATACTCTGCTAGTGATCTCTTTTGACTTGTATATAATAGAGATTATTATAATAGGAAATAAACTAATGCTTAGTTAATCTTGCCTCGTCTTGGATAACAACGCAAATATCAACTAATTGTTGACTTTTAATTATTACAAAATATTGGCCTAATAGGCTTTCTTGATTAATCAAGAAAATCCAACCAGGTATGCGTTTCAGCTGTTTGCTCTTGTTACCGTGGTGCAAGCTGTAGCTTAATCACAAAAAAAAAAAAAACTTGCCATATAGACTTTTAGAATATTCTGTTAAAATATAGTACGGCGGCGTAATAAAATTATCACATAGGCATGGTAATGCTCAAAGATTCCTGTTATCACTTAACATTAAAATTTTCTAATTATAGGATTCGTGCAATATTTTCTAATGCAAGACTCTTTCTAACGTGTTGTGTTATCCAAATATCACTGTATCTTAAATCCAAATTTAGAATTGTGACTCAAGAAGATATTTTCCTCTCCTTTTTCCTTCGTCTTCTATTTTTAATCATGCAAGACTTTGAGACAGCTGTTTGGAAATATGGAAAACCACAACATTAAAGTCTAATCCAATGTGTCTTGCTAGTTCGAATATTTAAAAAATAGTTGGACCCCTATTTTGCAAATTGATGTTCTAAATTCACTTGCAGTCAGAAAATCATTGGGAAAAAAAGGAAATGTTTTAAGTAAATATGCGTGTCCATGGGAAGATTAGTTTTCTGAAGACATTTTCTTGTTTATTTTCAGATAAGGACCATTAAATGATATTATACTGCCATATATAAAAAGACACAAATATAAATATATTCCTTATAAAAAGATGCTTTAAATAAAATAAAAAACAGAAAAGTATGAAGAGAGGGAGAAATTGGAACTAGATACTTTCACCCACTGCTTTCATAGACGAAACTTGAGGAAGTTGTACGTTTTAGCATGTATATCGGGATTCAGACAATAACTCTGAAATATATTTAATACACAGTGACCTTTATTGAAGATACATAAGAAAACCAAGTGTTAACAAAAAACTATCTAAAAATTCCATTTCCTTAAGTTTTGTCCAGGAGTGTATATCCTATCTATAAACAGACAGTTCCTTCCATTCACGCAAAGTGTTCACTCAACATCAACTGGATCTACGCGGTTCGTCAACTATTTGAATTCTAATAAGTAAGAAATGAAATCATTTATGGGCGAATGTTTCTTTTATACACAAAATTAATTTCTACTATCCTTACTGCGATGAAAAAATATATTGAGAGGGCTTGGTTCATCAGTGGTGAACCCTCCCAGCGGTTTCGTCAATTCAATCTACCAGACCGCTTCGTAGAGCTCTAATGCTGTATTGGATAATTCTGCTTATATATGCTACACTGATGAGTCAAATCCTCCCAATATTTTTTCATTGCAGTAAGGATAGTAGAGAGAAATTTATTTTTTATAAAAGAAACATTTGCGCTCTTAAATGATTTAATTTCTTATATATAGATGGTGCGTTATTGTTTTGTTTTAATATAATAAGTTAATCTGGCTCTTATGGAATAAAACGGATTTTTTAAATGTAGATTGAATCTCTTAAAGAGTAAAAAAAAACTTTCTTTAAACACATAGTAATTTATCCACATACAATAAAACGTAGCTGTAAAACTATTGCCATATTTTTTCAAACCTCACATGACTATTTTATTTATTTAAAACACTCATAAAGCCTTTATCAAGACACCAGTCTAATACAGATTCTCCTCTCTCATTGCCGGCTTGCAACGATATCCTCACGATGATTAAAACTCATCATTTAGTGGAAGAGAAAACGCTATCGATAGCAAAATATTAAAAATAATTTATATAAAAATTAATAATCTGTTCATAAATAATAAATATTTTGCGTTTAAATTATTTCAACTTTCATATGCACATACAGTGGACCCTCGGTTTGCGAGCATAATCCGTTCCAGAGCCATGCTCGTACTCCAAAACGCTCGTAGTGCGAAACTAATTTCTTATTTTTAATAATTGAAACTCGGGTAATTCTTTTTGCTACGAACAATTGCACAGTTTCCCACATTTTACATATTTCCCGAATCTGATCTGAAGGGAGGGATCCCAGTGAATTTTCATCCATCACGATTGCGGGCAACCATCACGAGTTGCTCGTAATGAGAAATTTCACTCGTAATCCGAGGTAAAATTTTTAAAAAAATTTTGCTCGTACTGCGAAAAGCTCGTACTCCAAGGTGCTCGTAAACCGAGGGTCCACTGTATGTATAATCATTGGAACGGTTGCTAAAGGTATCGAGGCATAATTTTATTTAAATATGATCTGAGAGCGTTATCTTCGTGATATGTGCTTTTTACTTTTTTTTCAAACACATAGACACATATATAAGTTTCATTCTACGAATATAGCAATAGGTTGCTTTCTGCTGCTTTAAAAGGGGAAATATTCTTTTGGAAATGGTCGCGAGTGTCGTCTGCTGGTAATGAAGTTGTTGAGGGCGAAGATGATACACGTTCAGGGATGGTAGTCAGCTTTTTAATAATGATGTCTTTGCTAGGAAAGATCTCCTTGTTAATGAAACTCTTGAATAAACGTCAATGGAAGGCTTATAGAGGAATCTGAGATATGTAAATACAATTTTGAATATGTTACAGCTTCTAATATGTAAATATGCTCTTGGAAATGACATATATATATATAAATTCAAATTACTAGTTGTTCTGAGAGTGGTGAAGAGTTTTTTTGTCACTGTGGGTTAATGGTGGCATTTTGGACTTAAATGTGCTCCAGATCAAAATATATATTTCTGTGAAAAAAGTAGTACAAATGTGTTATTGCATTATTTTTTCACATTGTTTCGCGTTCTTACGCAATTCTGGCCTTAACTATCCGTTTCATGATTTCACAGGATGCCTGAATGACCAATTTTTTGGTCGTTGAGGTACAGCTTGCACCATTCTGATGAGGGCCCGAAAAGTATACGTGGTTAGCTTTTCTTTATTAATCAAGAATGGGTATTTGGCCAATTCTGGAATAATTAAAAATCAACGATAATAGTTGATATTTATTCTGATAGATGGCGCAAGCCATATGCAAATTTCAGCTCCACGATAAGGAGATGCCTTTTTTTCTTTTCTTAATATATTTCTGTTTCTTTGTGGTGTTTGAATTGACACTATATAAACAAAAAGAGAGTTTATGTGAAATAACGGGTATTTCTCCCTTTATAAAATGTCTAGAAATAAATTTTCTCGCTTTATTTTATACGTAACGTGTGCATATTTGGATAGGACGTCAAAGCCAACAATCTGTGTTTGGACCTTGGTCGGATTTGTCAAGGAAAGTTTTATGGCTAGATGATAGATCTTTGTTCAAAGAGTATCGATACATTGCTTTCTATTGTACAGGGTGATCCAAAAGTCCCGCACAACTTTAAAAATTAATAACTCCGCGAATATTCGCGCTAGAGCAATGCGGTAAACACCATTGTGTTCAGGATGCAATGGGATTTTTTATGGCAAATAATGTAAAATTCGAAACTGATTTTAGTTACAATTTTATTCGCCAGATGGCGCTCTACCAGAATCAGAGATTCAGCGGCCAAATTGTTTGATAAATTGAAAAATATAACTGATCGACACGTATTTTTCTTTTTTGAATACCAAGAAAGAACCCTAATAATATCAAATAACAAATTAATAAAACACCACTTCGCCAAAAGTATGAAGAATTGGTTAACGATTTTCAAATACAATCAGAGATATGTAAAATAGGTAAATGCAAATTAAAACATGTAGCAAAAAGAAAATTGATATTTTAGATACGGTTTGTTTGCGAAGATAATAAATTTCTAATATTTTTAATACAACTCTCTCTCAGTATCGATTATATTTATTTTAATTCATTTGAAAAATATGTATCTATCTCTGATAATTTATTTTACTCTGGAATGCCGTTGTTGTTGTCGTGTCCAATAAAGAGCCCTAGATGTACCATGCATCTCCATCACATCAGCAGCAATGTCCACTATCTTGGGTGTGTAAAGCTGCTGCTCTGGGTCTATGTCAAATTTCTGCAAGGCTGCGGCCATTGCTGGACATGAGAATATGTGGGTAGGTGTAAGTTCCACACCAGGACAATTGTTGCATGCCCTATAGGTTCTTGTGCCATCTGGATGTATTGTCATTCCTTTATAGTGTTTTGTTCTAAGTCTTGTTATAGTTTTTGTCATTTTTCTCTCAGAGTTTATTTCGCATTTTGATCTTTTCTTAATTTTTTGTTTAATTATCTTGTATTCTGACAAAGAATCAGCGTCAAATAATGACATTTGTTCTTTCCTTTGGCTCAACTTTCTGGCTTCCTTTGCCAATTCAAATGCCATTTCATTACCCCCGATCCCAGCATGGGCAGGGATCCAATGTAGAATGCAGTTATTCTCCAATGGTTCCAGTTGGGTAAGTAACGAGTGTATTTTCTGTGTGATTTTAGTATTGCCCTTCTGAATTGCTTCTAGAGCGGATATGGAGTCGCTGTATATTAAAATTCCTTCTGCTTGATGCAGGGATGGTTGGTTAAGGCATACATCAAGGGCTTTCCAGATAGCTGTCAGTTCACAAGTGAAGTTTGACGAAATCTGTCCTGCTCCTTCTTTGATTTTGATGTTTGTTCCATCTTGCAGTATTATGTTAATTCTGGCCCCTCCATTACTCAGGCTAAGGTCTGAAGATCCATCTGTATATGCTGTTAAAGGGCGTGTCCTAGCATTTTTAATCAATAATTTGTACTATGAGGACATAGCCGTTAATATTCCAAACACATCAGACCTCGAAGCCCAAGGTATCAAAGTCTACCTCAATCAAAACAAAGCCATCAACATATACAATATGTATCACCCTCCAAACAATAAACTTATTGACGATGGAACAATGGCTAAATTTCTTACAGACAACACTATTATTTTAGGTGACCTTAATGCCAAACATCAACTATGGGGATGTTCTACGCCAAACCCAAGAGGCAAAATACTATCAAACATATTTGACGACAATGCCTTCATGTGCTTAAATGATGGGAATCCTACCCATCATTCCTACAGCTATAATACTGCACAAGCCCTTGATATAAGTTTTTACTATCCTGACATTTTCCACAAATGCAAATAGCAAAATTATGGAAAATTAAGAAAAATTATGGAACTTCAAAAAGGCTAATATGATATCTTTCGAAAACACCATTATTAAAGCAGCCAAAGTTTCAATACCAAGAGGTTATATTAAGAAATGGATTCCAAATTATACACACCAGGCAAAAAATATTCAAACACTTATACCTAAAAGAAATGAACTACAAAAAAGTGCACCCAAAACCAAACAAATTGTAGAACTGAACTGAACATTGTGATTGCAAAAATAAAAAGATTATACGTAAATATGAAAAGGGAAAAATGGAAACAAACTTGTGAAAACCTGAACCCAAGAAACCCAAATACAAAACTTTGGAATTTGGCAAAACAAATTGACAGAGTCCAGCCACAAACTGAAAACACAAATATGATTGAGAATACAGATGGTACACCAGCAACTAATGACAAAATTGCTGCCAATCTTTTAGGTAATTCATATCAAATAAGTAGTAAAATCAAGGTTGAAATAAGGCCCGAAAGATTATTCATGACTGTAAAAATGTCACCAGCACTCATAATATTTTCCATGAAAAAAATCAATATGAAAGAGCTAGCTTATGCATTAGAAAACACTGACCTAAACAAGACTCCTGGGCCAGATGGAATCCATGGCCGAATGATATCAAACTTGGGCAAAATTGGCAAAGAAAGACTTCTTAATATTTTCAATAACTCCTGGAAAACTGGAAAATTGCCTCAAGACTGTAAAAATGCAACAATAATTCCCATTAAAAAACTTGACAAATCTGCTGATGACCCTAAAAACTACCGACCTATCTCCCTCACAAATATTTGCTGCAAATTAATGGAAAAAATTATACTCGGACGACTCACCTACCACCCCGACACAAGAAATCTCTTACCAGAAGAACAATATGGATTTAGGAAAGGACATGGGGCAATAGTCCAACTCTTATTTTTCACACAAAAGGTAAAAGATGCACAAAACAAAAAGCCAACTAACCACACCATAGCTGCTTTTTAGACCTTACACAAGCTTTTGATAAGGTATGGAAAAACAAGTTAATTACAAAATTATACAAACATTTCAAAATTGATGGAAAAGCTATCACTTGGATAAATGATTCCCTTAAAAATATATACATCAGGGTCAAATATAATGGCACTCTATCTAAAACCTTCAAATTCTACCAAGGATTACCACAAGGATCAGTCCTTAGCCCAACTCTCTTCACCCTATTTATTGCAGGCATAGAAGACAAATTTTCACATAAAACCAATATTGGACTTTTCGCTGATGGCATTATTCTATGGAGCAGCAACACTAACTGGAAAAAAGCTGAAAGAGATTTGAACAAGACTATTCTCCACCTAGAAAAATTTGCAAATAAACATAAATTAGAATTTAACCCCCAAAAATCTGAAACCTGTCTTTTTACTACCGATAAGAAACTATACAAAATAAGACCAAATATTATTCTGAAAGAACAACAATTGCAATATAATAAACATCCTAAATATCTCGGCTACACCCTGGATCCAGAAATTAACTCCAGTAAACATATTGAAGGAGTTGTTAGAAAAGGAAGAGACCGACTAAAAATCTTGAAATATATTTCAGGAATAATGGAGAGCTGAAGCAACAACACTAAATTAACTTACACATCTCTAATGAGACCTATCTTGGAATATGGATATCAAATCTATGGTACAGCATCTGAAACAAATCTAAAAACACTGGAAAGGATACAACTAAATGCACCTAGAATTATTACAGGTCTTCGAAATACCTGCCCTAATAATATTGTACTTTGCGAGGCAGACATTATGCCCTTATAGAAGAAGCTACAATCTGCCAAAATATATAAACAAAATCAAGAATTATGGAAACAAACACAGAACTTCCAATTACATACTTAATTGAGAATCCAATCTAAGACTCAAAAAAGAAGGCCCTCCACCTGGCCAAAAGAAATGGATTTTTAAAATATAAAGTGGAAAAATATTATTTTGCTGAAAAAAATATCTACATGCGAACCACTAACAAAATGTTATTTTTAATGCCACTTTAAACGAACCCACCAACAAACAATACCAAAATCAAGGATACTTAAAACAATTATCATTAGAAATAATTAATAAAATTCCTAAAAATGCAATAACTATCTATACCGATTGTAGCAGAGACGAGTTGGGACACACTGGCAGTGGCTCTCTCATTAAAACCACAAATGGCAATGAGAAAATGAACAGAAGAAACCCAGATTTTTGCTCAATCTTCAGATCAGAACTTATAGCCATCTATGAAGTCTTAAAATCCATCAGAAATACTAAACATCACGATATATGGATTCTTACTCATAGTAGAAGTGCCATACAACTTAGAGACAAAGTAAGCAGGAACACAATTGGTTATCTCCAAAAACTCTCAATACCTCAAAAATTCACCTTCAATGTATACCCTTACATGTTAGCATTGAAGCTGCTGATGCGCTAGCGAAAAAAGGCACAAAAGAACCCTTGCTACAGAAAAATAAACTTACTTTTAAAGAAATAGAAACAGTAGCCAAAATAAACAAGAACTGGAGGATCCCACTTAAGCACAGTTGGTACACCCTAGAAGCAGATGGCCACCCAGAACTTTCAGTCCACAAGCCGGCATGCGAAGCATGCCCTTCGCTGCTATTCTGTTCAACTCATAAGCCAAGTAACGGTATCCAAGCTAGTGCTTGGACATTGTACCTGGAAACACCACCTCCCAGACAACGTGTCTGGAAGGATTTCTATACCGGTGGCCTTTAATCACAGCAAAATAGGAAACTATCTACTGTGTCCAGCAGGGACCGCGGGGAGGCAGCCCCCGGTCGACTCTGTTCACTCACAGCTGAGGAAAAGCTCAGCTGCCACGTCGTGGGCTTTCTCAAGAAGCTTGCTGTTATTTCTCAGCAGCTTACTCTCGATCGCGCCCCCCCGCCCTACTTCTCTCTTCCTGCACACCCACTACCCTTGGACAATCCAAGACGTAGTGGCGTGCATTCACATCCCTTTCTCCATAGACGCAATCAGGGTTTCTCTTAATTTTAAATCTGTGGAGACTTGGGGAAGAGCCCATGTCCCGAACTACCCTAATGAGTTTGTGGGACATTACCTTACAGAGGTACTTGGGTGTTGTTACCCCATTGAATACCTCTCTCCCCTTCACACTGTTCCTCCATCTGTCCAACCATAAGTCCTGGACGTGACCCCTGATCCTCCTATAAACTTCTTTCTTGGTCACTGGGGTCCTCAGTGATCTACCTCTAAAGCATCCTGCCTTAGCGATCCTGTCTGCGAACTCATTACCTTCGATGAGGCTGTGTCTCCTAAACCAAGGGAGCTCCGGAGCCCGCGTCATCATCTCCAGCTCCTGGATTATTTGATGCGCGAGTTGCCCTTTCTCCAGATTGATAACGACGAGGGCCGACATACAATCTGAATAGAGGCGGTTCGGACTGAAGTTCTTCTCGGCACACACTCTGAGGGCTACCCTGATCGCAACCAGCTCGGCTGAAAAGACCAATTCGTCCACTCTGAGTGTTAAACTTTCTTGGAAGATCAGCTCTCCATTAGTGTATATCACTACCCCAGCTCCAGTATTGGTTCCAGACTTACTACCATCAGTGAAAACCTCCGTGCCAAACCCTGTCGGCCCTCATTCATAATTCCTATTTCTATTTTAATTATATTTGAAATATCACTTCGCATGTAAATTTATATGTTGTATATAATGGCTCAAGCGCGCTTATACCCTGTTAGTATAGTCATACTAGCCACGCCTGTTGAAGAACCGAAAGGTTCGAAAGCTAGCTCAAGTATAATAAAAGATGCTCCTTCGTAAAACTTTTGATTCGTTATACAATTATACCAATTATACGGAGTTTACCTGTAGAAATATACACTATATACAATGAATATGGCGCCTCTGCCAGCGCTGCAGAGTTTGGTGGAGAATCGCCAGTGGGTCTCCAGCGACACCACGCATTTTGCGATCTACGATGAATACGTAGATCGCGTACTTCGCCGCTTAGGAGATGGTGATGGCGTGGTCCTCGAGACCAACTGGTAAGATACAGGACTGCAGTATCACACCTAGGTATTATGGATTTCTAATTTTATCAATTATTTGTTTGTTTATGCTTATTTTGTGGTTATATTTATGCCTTTTTCCCTGGGAGTGGAGAAGACGCATAGGTTTGGTTTTATTGGGTTTATGGTCATTTGGAGTTCCATTGTCCACTTCTCCAGTCCTCTCATTGATGTCTTCAGTATCTTTTACGATTTTTTTATGGTGCTACTTGTGTGCCATATGGCTTTATCATCTGCATAACAGGCAACCTTTGTGTCTTCAGTGAGGTAAGGATGTATGTCGTTAATATATAGCAGATAGAGTAGAGGACTGAGCACAGATCCCTGAGGTAAACCAGCCCATGTTCTTCCTTCCTTGGAAAATTCTCCTTTGACCCGAACCTTTAACCTTCTTCCCCTTAAGAAGTCTGCAATCCAGATTAAGATTTTTCCTCTTACTCCGATGTTGTGCAGCTTTTCACGTAATTTCTCCCTCCACACTCGATCAAAAGCTGAGGTCATATCAAGGAATATAGCCGTGGTCTTCTTTGGCGGTTTTTCCCGGAAAGAATCTATTATTGATTGACAGAAGTAGAACAGTTGATCAGTTGTACAGTGCTGGGATCTATAGGCCGTTTGGTAGAGGTTTATTTTATTATTTTTTGTGAGCCAGACTATGAGCCTAGAGTGGATAATTCGTTCTGGTATTTTACAAAGTATGCTGGCGAGAGCAATTGGTCGATAGTTCTTGTATTCCTTGGCATCTTTGTTTGGCTTCAGTATTGGCACTATAATTTATATCTTCCAATTCTTTGGTAGTTTACCAGTTTGCCATGAAATGTTCAGTATTCGTAGGAGTTGATTATTAGCTTTGATTTCAAAGTGTTTAATCATTTGACCAAAGATTAGATTATCTCTTGGTGACCTCTTGGATTTTTTTATTGATGAGTTTAGCTCATTCAGTGTGAAGTCTCTCTCGAGAAAATATCTTGTTGATGGAAGTTTCTTGCTTGTTTAACTAACTGGTTTATATTATTTTTAGAGTCCTGTCTTCATTCGTATAGTTGAGTATGGAAGTGCTTGAAAGATATTTAGCAATTATGTCAGCCATCTGTTTGTTCTCGTTCTCGCTGTTCTATTCATATCGGTTAGAGTATTGGAGGATTGGTGTTGGTTTAGATTGTTCTCTAACACTCTAATTATATTCCAGTGTTGGCTGTCCTTTCGTGGATCCATTTTTTTCGCAGAATTCTGCCATTTTTCTTGTTTGAATATCCAAATTTATTGTTATATTTTGTGAATAATTTCAATGAGTTCCTTTCTGTTTTATTTATTTTAAGAAGTCCATTGATATTGTCTCTCTCTCTGAAATCATTGCCTCGATGTTGTGGTCCTTTCAGTAAGGTATCCACAGGTCCTTACGTCTACCTCTAGTTATCGATGCTCTTTTGCAACTTTTTAAATGTTCGAAGAGAATTTTTCCAAGCTTTTGTCAAGCGTTCTGTAATTCAATTTTTCGTTGCACAGTTCTTCAAGCTTTTCTGTGAATTTTTTTCAAGTCGGCTTTCCTAAAGTTCCATGTTCTTTTATTCTAATGGACATTCTCAATTTTGAAGTTTAGGGTTGTTAAAATTGGTCTGTGGTCACTGATTGCACCTCTCAGGATTTTCCATTGTGTTGTGGGTGCGATGTTGTAATTTATCGCTGTGATGACTATTGCGGATTCTGTGCCTGTGGACTTAGATAGATAGGTGTTCTCTCCGTTATTTAACGGTGTAAGGTCGAGGTTGGTTAGCATGTCCTCAACCTACTGACTTTTGTTATCCTGGACAGGTGATCCCCGAATTGAACTTTTGGCGTTAAATTCGCCGAAGTATGATTGTGATATCCGAAGACGCTTCACTTAATGTCTCTATTGTGTGTGCCCATACAAAATGCAAAGATTTCACGAGCTGAAAGTTGGCGATTTTGAGATGCGTCAAGAATTCGCTGCATGGGTTTTCCGGCAAATTGATATTGATGAAAACTGGCTGTCAAATGTTCTGTGGACAGATGATGCTCACTTTTCTCTAAACGGAGAATTTAACATTCAAAACAGCCGCATTTGGGCAACAGAAAACCCTAGGATTTTCACAGAAATGCCACTTTACCAGCCTAGAGTTACAGTTTTGTGTGGGTTCACTTCTTTTATTATTGGGTCATTTTTCTTTGAAAAATCAATGGAAGAACTTTTAAAACCGTTTTTGTAACTGGTGAACGTTATGAGAAAAGGGTATTCCCATATTGCAGGGTAAAAGCACTAAGCGAAATAACATTCATGAAAGATGGAGGACCTCCTCATATCTCCCGAGGTGCCAAACAATTGCTGAAGGATAAGTTCGGTGAAAATCGTGTAATAGGTCGCCACTTTATATACCAGTGGCCTCCAAGATCAACAGACTTGACGCCTTGCGATTTTTGTTTATGGGGATACATTAAATCGTGTGTTTATCGATGCTGGCCTACCACATTGGCCATGTTGAAGGCTTCTATCAGATGGCACGCTTTATCAATTTAACAGATATGTTATTTAATGCTGTCCATTCTGTCATTTATCGTCTGCAGGCGGTGATTGAGAATGAAGGGTGCCACATTGAGCAAGGATTGTGACCTAATACAAGAGAGAAGGCAGTTACCTCATGTGTTGTATAAGCCGCCATGTATTATATTATCTATCAATATTTTGCAGCTCTTTGTGTTGGGATATGGGGATAATAAATGCTGTCCTCACATCTTGACTCTTTTTTTTTGTGAACAGTAATATTTTGTTTGTCATTTGCTCACATATTATGTCGTGCAAACCAGAGTGTTATAACTTCTCGAATAACACTGGTACACACAATTTTACCCCTTATGTTTAGTTTTTCGCTTTTCGCTCATTAGAAGAAATACATAGATAATAGATAATAGATAACATAGAAATACATACATAAGAAATACATGTAGCATAAGGAATATTTTCTGTACACCAATAACTTTAGAAATTTTGTGAGAAAAAATAATACAAAATGATTTTACTACCACGTTTTTCAACGCAAAAGGTCGATTTAAAATTTATTTTTATTTGAGGGGACACATTTTTAAAATTGTGTACAGTATAATAAACAATGATAACATTTGACAAGCCCATAGGATATTTGGAATAAAGTACGACAAATATATTTTGTCACTCCCCTCTATATTTCATTTGTTGGATCATGACAAATATCCAGTTAAATAGTCAAGGGTCGCCAATCAGTCAAGAAACTACACATTTCTTATAGCAAGAAATCCTATTAATAGTGCCATCATAATTTTTGGTACTATATTAACATTTCAAAAAATCGTGTATTGATATCAACAGTGTTTTTCAAACATTCAATCTATTTCACAAAACCTCATATAAAAATAAATATTTTGCTACATGTTTTAATTTGCATTTACCTATTTTACATATCTCTGATTGTATTTAAAATCGTTAAACAATTCTTCATACTTTTGGCGAAGTGGTGTTTTATTAATTTGTTATTTGATATTATTAGGGTTCTTTCCTGGTATTCAAAAAGGAAAAATACGTGTCGATCAGTTATATATTTCAATTTATCAAACAATTTGGCCGCTGAATCTCTGATTCTGGTGGAGCGCCATCTGGCGAATAAAATTGTAACTAAAATCAATTTCGAATTTTTCATTATTTGCCATAAAAAATCCCATTGCATCCTGAATACAATGGTGTTTACCGCATTGCTCTAGCGCAAATATTCGCGGAGTTATTGATTTTTAAAATAGTGCGGGACTTTTGGATCACCCTGTATTTTTATTTAAATATTCAATTTTAAAATAGAATTAAAATATTGTTTTGAAAATAGAGCAATCCATAAATAAATCTTTAAATAAAAAGGCATATATATATATATATATATAAATCCCATTGCATCCTGAACACAATGGTGTTTACCGCATTGCTCTAACGCAAATATTCGCGGAGTTATTAATTTTTAAAGACGTGAAAAACTTTTGGATCACCCTGTATATATATGGTGCATTATTGTTTTATTTTAATGCACTATCTATGTATAGATATGAAGGAATATATCACGTTTACTCAGAATAACATTTCAAATGTATAATGTCCTATATAATCCAAAATTTAGGATAGCTTCCAAGGAGATATGCAAATTAAAAAGAGGTCGATAGATGAACCGCAATCTACCCCTCATTAAATTCAATTATCCGTTATTAGAATGTCGAGGGTTTCAATGACAGAGTGACAGGAAATTTGACGTCTTCCCTCTGACATTTCAACAGATTTATTTCCACCATGGTCTATCTACGTGGTGAGTTTCAATTCTCCATTTGTAATTGTTTCTTAACACCTCAGTAGCATCGTCTAGATTAATTCTACTTATACATTTTTTTATATAGATGGAAATTTTGCCGGGAGGATATTGATTTAAAGAGACAAAGGTCGCCTCTCCCGTCAAAATAGACGTCAAAACTAGACGCCATCTATTGACCGTCACCGCAAACTAGCGGTCTTGGGTCGGTGACAAAGCCACAACACCAGCTTTGGCAAACTGAGAAGCGTCCACCTAGAGACCATGGTTTCGGACTAATGGCCCTCGTCAGTCTAGGGCGGACTTTATTCTGACGAGGGCCATTAGCCCGAAACCATGGTCTCTAGGTGGACGCTTTTCAGTTTGCCAAAGCTGGTGTTGTGGCTTTGTTACCGACCCGAGACCGCTAGTTTGCGGTGACGGTCAATAGATGGCGTCTAGTTTTGACGTCTATTTTGACGGGAGAGGCGACATTTTTGAATATAAAATTTGGAATCAAACATAAAAACACTTTGCCTGTTTTTTTTTTTAATGATTCACATTCCGTTTTTCAGAAGTTAAGCACAAAATTCTGAAGCTTTCGGGCATCTCTGCCCTTTTCTACAGGACATAGCAATAGTTGGCATCAGGCGGCGTTTTATTCACTAATTTATGTTCTCCTCTAGAAGGGCAGAGATGCCTGAAAACTTTAGACAACGTTAATAAAATAAAAAGAAATTCGTCTACAGAAACCTATGGTATTGTTTAATTTATTATGATTTTATATATGAATTTATATACACCTATCCCCCGATTTACACGGTACTTGCTTTACACGTTTTCGCTTTTACACGGTTTTCCAAATAAGTTTTTATTTTTATTTTTATCGCACTATACTAAATGCTACTGTGATTGAACACATGCGCTGTGTACACATCTCACGAGGAATCCCGAGCTTATGTGCTGACTACATATTTTAACCTGTCAATGCATTTTATTTTTATTTCTGTGTACACCTATCCCCCGATTTACACGTTTTTCTGAGGAACGTATCTACCGTGTAAATCGGGGGATAGGTGTATTTATAATTGTATGCAATTCTGCTGTCCTCTAAGCCTATGTCCATAGTTCATCTAAAATACCCATTCCTAGAGTCTAGCATCAGTATTACTATAAAAGGAAGTTCCAAAAATGCAATATAACAGTGGTATTGTAGATTAAACTGGCGAAACCGCTGGGAGGGTTCACCATTGATAAGCCAGGCCCTCCCATTAATATTTCCATTGCAGTAAGGAGAGTAGAAATTGTTTATTTTTAAAAAGAATCATACGCGTCTATAATAGCTTCGAATTTTGATTGTTTAATTTATGTTCAGGAGATTTAAATCAATTGATATCGTACATGTTCTTCCACTTGTTAGTGTCAAAAATTTCTTTGTCAGGTTCCATTTTCTGTGTGTATTTGGGGGCTGCGAAGAAATAGATATATTCCATCTTTTGAAAGTTCATTTCTAATCATCATCTTTTGCATCAGATCTCTGTTCTTGTTGCTTACGAAAACAAATTTGTAAACTCTTGGATTTTAGGGAATATGGGTCGTCGACCGGCAAGATGTTACCGGTGTTGGAATATTACAGAGTAACGATGGCTATAGATGAGACTGAGTTTGAAAAGGAACTTGTATGTATATAATAAATATAGTTTTTGTTGTTTTCATATAGACATATATATATACCAAGATTTGTTTTGTATAACAATGTTTAACAACACCATTTAACCCGTCTCTGCCACCCCCTGAACTCCGCGGATCACCACCCTGCCCCCCTCCCTGATCCTCCTCTACATCCTGGCTCTCCTGGCCTCACCTGGCGATGATTCCCTGGCCACCCATCCCCAGGCCCCTCCAACTGTGTTTTATCTATATTCCGCTTTATGCGTCCATCGGGGCTCAAAAATCATTCGTTTTGGTTAGCAGCCCCGTAAAATAAAGATATTTTCTGTGTATAATTGCTATTAATAATAAATAATATGTAAAGTTAAATTGGTTACGTCCTTCTTACTTACTTTAGTTACATAACAACCGGTACTGTAAGAACAAGCCGTACCCCAAGTCTAGGTTCTGTCGTGGTGTGCCTGACCTCAAGATGAGGATCTTTGACCTGAACGCAAGAAGGCCATCGTGGATGAGTTCTCTCTGTGTGTACACATGGTGTCTGGGGAGTTTGAACAGAATCAATCAAAAGAAGTTTATTGACTTCTAGTCAAAAAGCAAGGAAGGGTTACAACAAGAGGTCAAAAAGTTGAAAAAAGAAAAATAATTATACGAGACGGGGTCCTCGCCGGAGGGACGTCTGGGTCCGATCAGGAAAGAAGATCCGCACAGACCTCGAACATGCATCTGCTAACCAGTGAGCTCGCGTCCCCACCATGTCCGATGGCGGTGTTGAAGAACCCATGAAGAATGATCTTTTGTTCAGGAGAGAGGTTGCTGAGGTGAAAACTCCTCTAATATGTGTCAAGGATTGCGTTTATGAGATAACTTCTGTTGAAATTTACCCCGTAAACGGAGCTCAGTAGAGTTGAATCTTTCAACTGTTCGAAAGTCTTGTGCAACTGGTTTCTGTAGACTTCGTGCGGTGTATATCGTAGATAGGATAGTCATCATATCATCAATGAAAATATGTAATGAGGCTACTTCAACACAAAATGACATCAATCTATATTTCTTGAAAATAAAGATACTTCGGCCAGTAAATCTTTTTATTACCACGACATTTCAACAAAAAATCTTTTGTCCTCGTCAGGAGCGAACAAAAATTAAAACATTTGGCAAAGCGTTAAAAATTATTCTAAGGCTGCAAGGGCGTTCTCACGCGGCATTTCAAATTTTGTACAACATCTAAAGCACGAGTCAAAAAACAAATATTTAACTCACAAAAGACTATGATCTTTTAAATAAATTATATATATTTATATATATAATTTATTTAATAATAATTAAAACTTTTGTCGTCTGTTTTTGCACAAGTTGAATCTGGTTAGAACGATGTAGGAAAATTAGATGTTTCTTTTGTTGCCTTAAATACGAGGTAATTAACTCGTTTCTTTATACGTATATCTAAAAATGTTTAAAGTTTAATAAATTAATTTTAAAAATCTGAGAGTTGTCTTCAAAAACGATCCAACAAAAACCTTTAGGATACCCAAATGAAAATATTTTATAATTTGTTTTTAATCATCATTTATTTACAACTATCTTTCATATAAACTATATTTGATTCTACTATATATTTATATATATTGTTGCACCAGGTTGCGGCTTGGCAGACTCTTCAGCCTGGATTCTCTCCTGTGCTGGGTCTTGCATCTTACCAGAGCGTGTTTCAACCATCCTACAAATTTATAAAAGGGAATAACGAGATAAGTCTTCTTTAAGTAGCCACCAGAATCCCTTATTTATTTTCTCACATCAAAGAGAGCAGTGAAGTCACAGTGTACCTAAATACAAATGATGATAAATTAATAATCTGTTTTAAATAAATATCATAGAATATTTTATATAAAAATAAATAAATATATAATTTAAATTTCAAATATATTAAAACTAATATAAAAAATACGCCATTAATCATGATGTAACACTTCCCCCTCTCCAGAGGTCGTCACGTCCTCGTGATTGACCTCATCAATTCTTTCAAAATAGGGTTTGATTCTTGAGACATGGACAATCAATGGGTCTTGGCCAGGATTATCTTTTGGTTCAATTAAGTAATTTACGTTGGACAGCTTCTTTAATATTCTATATGGGCCAAAATATTTTCTCAGTAGTTTCTCACACTTTCCTATTTTCCTAATTGGTGTCCAAACTGCTACTAATTCTCCTGGTTCGTAGCTTCTTTCCATGTGTTTCTTGTCATAGTTCTTTTTCATTCTTTCTTGAGTCTTTATTGTGTTGTTAATAACTAATTTCCTTGTTCTGTTGATTTTGTCTAAGTGATGTTTTATGTATTCATCATAATCATCTTTGTCAATGTCCACCGAGATATTCCTGTCGTCCAAAAGAGACGTGGGTTCTCTTCCAAACATCAGGAAAAAGGGAGAATATCCTGTGGTTTCCTGAATTGTAGTATTGTAAGCGTGAGTGATGAATGGGAGTATTTCGTCCCAATTTTTCTGATCAGTGTTCACATACATACTGAGCATATTGATCAATGTTCTATTTAACCGCTCTGTCAATCCATTAGTCTGGGGATGATAGCTCGTTGTGAAGCAATGTTTAATCTTGCACGTTTTCATCACCTCTTTCATTAAATTACTGGTAAATTGAGAGCCTCTGTCACTAATAAGATATTGTGGGGCTCCGTGCCGAAGAAAAATATCCTCTACTAGAAATTTAGAAACTTCTTTCACTGTTGCTTCCGAGACTGCTCTTGTTTCTGCATATCTAGTGTAGTAGTCCGACAGCACGATTATCCATTTTTTCCTGTTTTTCGTAGATGGTAGTGGACCAACAAAGTCAATTCCAATTCTTTCGAAAGGAAAGTTGGCTGGGGGGATGGGCTGTAGTAGTCCAGAAGGTAATTGGTTTGAGCCTTTCCTACTTTGGCAAAGGTGACACGTCTTAACGAATTCTGAGACATCCTTTAGCATGGATGGCCAAAAGTATTTACTCTTTATTCGGTACATGGTTCTGGCGACGCCCAGATGGCCATTCGACATATGATTGTGATATTCTTTCATAATTTCTCTCTTTTTATTCTCTGGAACCACAAGCAACCACGCCCTGCCTTCAGGGTTCGGGTTTTTCTTAAAGAGGCATCCATCTTCTTCTTTAAAGTTTTGCGCAATTGATCGCCTGCTTCCATTAAGGTTTTTCTTAACACTTTCGATAAATTTATCCTCTTCGTCTGTTATTTGATTTAAAAATAGCCTTTCAAAATCCTCATCCCAATCGGTTTCTGGTAAGGGCCCCCTAGATAAGCCATCGGCGTCCAGATGCTTCTTTCCCGATTTATGTATTATATCGAAGTCATATTCTTGAATTTTCAATGCCCATCTTGCCAATCGACCTGTTGGATCCTTCAAGTTTTTGAGCCAGCATAAGGCGTGATGGTCTGTTACTATTTTAAAGTGTCTTCCATAAAGGTAGGGTCGTAATTTTGACATTGACCAGACAACGGCCAGACATTCTTTTTCAGTGGTTGAATAATTTTGCTCCGCTTTACTTAGGGTACGACTCAAATATGAGATCACCTTCTCTTCACCACCGATGTCTTGGACAAGTGTTGCACCTATGCCGATGTTGGACGCATCAGTATGAACATAAGTAGGTGCATTTGGATTGAAGTGACCTAAAATTGGTGGACTTAATAGTGCTGTTTTTAGGGTTTGAAACGCTTCCTCTTGTCTTTCTGTCCAGGTAAATGATACACTTTTTTTTATAAGGTTGGTCAAAGGGTCAGCAATTTTTGAAAAGTCTTTGATAAATTTTCTATAATATGAACACATTCCCAAAAAGGATTGTACTTCTTTGACCTTTTTGGGTCGAGGAAAATTTCTGACAGCTTTGATGTTATGTTCCGCGGGTTTTATACCATGTTTGCTCGTTATATAGCCGAGAATCTCCAATTCTTCAAAAGCAAATCGGCATTTTTTGTCGTTTAACCTTAAATTAGATTCATGAAAACATCTAAAAACAGCTTCAAGTCTTTTGAGGTGCGTTGGAAAATCCGGGCTATATATGATAACATCATCCAGATAACACAAACAAATTTGCCATCTCAGATTTCCAAGCATATTCTCCATATTTCTCTCAAAGGTAGCAGGCGCGTTACAAAGTCCAAAAGGCATCACGTTGAATTCATATAATCCATGCGCTGTGGTGAAAGCTGTTTTTCTCTTTGTCTCTTTCTTCGACTTCAACTTGCCAATATCCAGATCTGAGGTCTATTGCTGAGAAGTGTGTAGATCCTTGGAGAGTATCCATAACTTCGTCTATTCTAGGGATCGGATAGACATCTTTTACTGTCACATTATTCAGTTTTCTGTAGTCCACACAAAATCTGTATTTACCATCTCGCTTCTTGACCAATATTACTGGAAAAGACCAGGGGCTAGAAGATGGCCTAATTATGCCTTCTGTAAGCATCTCGTCAATTTGCTCTTTTATAATATCTCGTTCTTTAGCACTTACCCGGTAAGGCTTGTGTTTAATTGGCTTCGCGTCTTCTGTGTCTATCCGATGTTTTGCCAAATTGGTTCTCCCTAATCTCGATGAAAAAAGTTCTCCATACCTTTCTAAAACTTGTTTTATCTCCTTCTGTTCCTTTGGTGAAAGATTTTCGTTTATTTGGAATCTAGGTTCTTCGTTCTTTTCTACCTCTCTTTCTCGACTCACATTTATTTTCGCTGGACTACTTCCAAAAGCCAATGTTTGGTTTTTCATTATTTTTAACGGTCGAGGATACGGATTAGTTATCCAGATGTGTGTTTCCCTATTTATAACATTGATCAAGCTTCTTGCTAGACGAAGTCCATTTGTTTGAAACATTTTGCTGCTCTCCTCGATAATATATTCTCCATCCTCTGTTTCTACCAATGCCTTGATCAATTTCATGGAACATTCCGGTACAATGGAATCCTTGGCACTCTTTATTTTCAACATTTCAAAATTGATTTCGTCATGATTATTCGTCAAATCATATTTTATAGTTTCTTGCTTACAATCTATTTTTGCGTTCATTTTCTTAAGGAAATCTCTCCCAAGAATTAATGTCCGTAAATGCGTTTTCAATATCACAAAGTTGTGTGATAATGTTTCGTCATCAATTTTTATATTTAAAAATATACTTCCTACCATGTCCAATTTTTTTTCCATCGGGTCCTGCACAAATTTTTGCGAGTTTACTTATACCATGGCCTGTATCGAGGGCCGTTCTGAGGTCGACCACTGAGAGGTCAGCACCTGTATCAACCAAAGCTTCAAAAGTCCCTATCTTGTCCACATTAATTTTTAATTTGTATTTAGGGTCCAACTTCTTGATTCCGTTTATGGTCGACTGGCTTTGATTGACAGATTCAGGCGCGACGCTTAGTTTAAATCTTCCAACACGGAATATCTATTCCGGGTAGGAATATTTGTCTGTGTGCTATGACATACATCAGCATAAAGCCGAGGTCCTGATTTCTCTGATATTTCATTCATTTGGCATTTTTCTTCGACCTTCTCTTGGGTATCTGCTGGATCCTCTTCTAGGATTCTTATAAACTTGACCCTACAATAACGGGCCACGTGCCCTGGCTTGTTACATTTAAAGCAGATTGGTCTTCCATCTTCCGTCCTATTTTTGCTCACTTCTTGGCTTTTATTGTAAGTGTTTCTCTGAAGGTTTGGTTTCGGCACAAAGTTAGGATTATAAGGACGTCTAGGGGTAGAGGGCTGGGGAAAGTTGTTTCGATACTGTCTGGGGGTAGGAGGGGAGTCGTTCTTGTAATTATTGGAAACAGGGGCTTGGGGCCTGGAAGTGGTCTGGTAGTTTCGTGCGGCAGTCGGCGGCACGTACCTCGATTGCTGTTGGGGTCTAGAATAGCGTGGACCGTTATATAGGTTTCTGGATTTCTCCACACGTTCCCGATACTTCTTTTCAAAAGAATCCATTTTCTTGCACACGACAAGAAGGTCATCGGTCGTTTTAGGAGGGTTCAGGTAGAGCGCGAATGAGTACTCTTTTTTCAGTCCTCCAATAACATGTTCAATTTTTGTTTCTTCTTCCATTGCGGGGTCAACCTTGTTGCACAACACTAGAATGTCTTCCGCGAACCTGATTGCTGGTTCATTCCAGTGTTGCATTCTGTTGAGCTTCATTCTAAGTTCTTCTTTATTCGCGTCCAAAGAAAAATCCTGAATGAGGCGGATTTTAATATTTTCCCAGCTCGTGAAACTAGCTTTGTGTAAATTCAACCAGGTTTTAGCGCTTCCCGTCATGTTCATGGCGGCATAACGAGAGATAATGTAGTCTGCCCAATGGTACAAGAAGCCAATTTCTTCAAGAGATTCAATCCATGGGCGAGGGTCTTCCGTTCCATCATACTTGGGGATGTCGATGTTGGGATTCAGGACAACTGGGTCGGAACTAGCATCTCTACCAATTGTTGCACCAGGTTGCGGCTTGGCAGACTCTTCAGCCTGGATTCTCTCCTGTGCTGGGTCTTGCATCTTACCAGAGCGTGTTTCAACCATCCTACAAATTTATAAAAGGGAATAACGAGATAAGTCTTCTTTAAGTAGCCACCAGAATCCCTTATTTATTTTCTCACATCAAAGAGAGCAGTGAAGTCACAGTGTACCTAAATACAAATGATGATAAATTAATAATCTGTTTTAAATAAATATCATAGAATATTTTATATAAAAATAAATAAATATATAATTTAAATTTCAAATATATTAAAACTAATATAAAAAATACGCCATTAATCATGATGTAACAATATATATATAATTTAAAGATTTTTGTCGAAACGTCGAGACAATAAAAAGATTTACTGGCCGAAATATCTTTAATTTAAAGAACAATCTATATATGTCAAAGATAGTAGGAATAATGGAACTCCTTCGAAACTGATGTTCAATATAAATTATTTCACCAACAGCTGGGCTGGGTGGTGCCTATTGAGGAACCCTCTCATTGCCTGGAAGTGGGCACTTGTGCGGTAAGGAATACCCCCCAGCTGAAAATAGGAAATTGTAAATATTAATTCTTTCTGAAAATTATTATGTAATAAAGCGAAATAGCTCAATTTCGAAAGTTTTAAACTTGAGAAACGGATATTCCTGGTTCGAATACGCTTTTCGCTACCTTTTTATTCTAATTATTTTTTTCTGATCTTCTTGATTTTTTCTTCCTCAAATTTACCTTTTCAAATCTATTTATGAGCTAATTTGTCTTAATTACAATGTATAAATTTCATTATCTCAATATTTATTGTGATTAGCTTTTGCTTTTTTACCTTAATTTGCAGTATATCCGTGGTAAATCCAGGTATAATAAATTTCCTTTCCTCCAATTTACCCAGACCAATCTATTTATTAGCTTGATTGTCTTTATATAATTTTTCCTGTATATAAATATCATATTGCCATTAAGGTACTATTACTGTTTTTCCTGCATGTATACTACATTTCTGTTTGAAGAATCTGTATAAGACTAAAAGGTCTTAATAAAGCTTTTTGTTGTTGTTGATCTTCTTGATTTTGTAAATATTGACTGAGGTGTCAATAAACTTGTTTTAATTGTAAAATGTTGTCACGCATACAATTGTAATACAATATAATGCGGCTTATGATTGTAGAACGAGGTTTGACAACTATACCGCAAATGTTTCTTTTGAACGAAAAATCGTAATTTATTTTGAGAAAAAATAACGATTATTTATAACCTTAGGGATGAAGTACAATTGTTCTGAAGAAATATTAGTGAAGAGGCCTTGCTCAGCAGGAAAAACTCTCAGCTATTCTAAACGTCACCTTTCTGATTAATTATACAAATTCTGATTATACAAGGTATGTCCCATAAGTTCCCGGACTGGGTCCATAAAAAAAAAAGGTAAGATTTTTCAAAAAATTTTTTATTAAAACTTTTCAAAGTAATCCCCCCTTGCTTCAACGCACCAGCGCCATCGTTTCTCCCAATTGTCGAAACAGTTTTTATAGGCCTCTTTTGGAATGCTCTTCATTGCCAGCAGCGATTTTTCTATTATGTCTTCCCTGGTGTCAAAATGTCTTCCTTTTAGAACTGCTTTGAGTTTGGGGTACAGGAACAAGTCATTTGGTGCGATGTCTGGGGAATAGGGTGGTTGAGGTAGGATTTCTGTCCCGTTTTTCGCCAAAAAACTCGTCACCAAGTGCGCTGTGTGAGGGCGGGCATTGTCATGGTGTAGGATCCAGTCACCATTAGTCCATTTTTCTGGCCTTTTTTTTTCGAATCGCTTCCCTTAGACGGCGAAGAATGCTCAAATACATTTCCTTAATAACTGTTTGGCCTGCAGGAAGATACTCGTGATGAACAATGCCCTTGTTATCCAAAAAAGCGACCAGCAACACCTTGTTTCTGGATTTCAATATCCTGGATTTTTTGGGTCTAGGCTCACCCTGACCTCTCCACTCGGCAGATTGACGCTTGGTTTCAGGGTCATAGCCATAGACCCATGTCTCGTCGCCTGTGATTATCTTGTCTTTCCATTCCGGATCCGTTCTTGTCATTTCCAGCATGTCCTCACAGGTTGCAAGCCGACACAGTTTTTGCTCATTAGTGAGGAATCTTGGGATGAATTTTGCAGGAGTTTTTTTTTTAGCTTCCAATCGTTGTTTTAGAGGTGCCTGTGTCTTGCTCTAGATCCAGCAAAGTGGTTAGAGGATTTTCTTTTATCAAATCGGTGATTTTTTGCACATTTTCATCAGTTCTTTGAAATTTTGGGCGTCCTTGCCGAGGTTCATCTTCAATGGAAATTCTGCCAGCTATAAATCTAGAATGCCATTCAAAAACAGTTGTTCTCTTTGGAGAGTCATTGGGGAATACTTTATTAAGCATTTCAAAAGTTTCGGTTGCAGATATTTGAAGTTTCACACAAAATTCTATGCAAATCCTCTGCTTCAATTTTTGTTCCATCGTAAAATCGCCGCAGCGCTAGGTGTGACCTTTAAATAAATTAGAATGACCTTGGCGCGCGCTAATGTACCGCCTCGATATTGGTACCACCGTGTTGCCTGATATTTTTTCTATAATAAACTGTCAAATTTATTTACATTTTTCATTTATTTATTTTTTTATGGACCCAGTCCGGGAACTTATGGGACATACCTTGTATAAACGTATAAATCAAAAATGAGCAATCGCAACTCAACTTACTATATCTTTGCTTCTGTTATGTAATCAAAGTAAGTAAGAAGGACGTAACCAATTTAACTTTACATATTATTTATTATAATATGTAAATATATATATAAATAATAATATTAACATAATAATAATAATAAATAATAATATTAACATATATCATTGCAGTAAGGTCTGTAGAGATAATATTTGATGATATTATTTATTATTAATAGCAATTATACAAAACAAATCTTGGAATATATGTCTACATGTGTTAAGGTATAAGAGGTCAAATTAAAGAAACCTCCTTTAACATATAAAAACTTTTACCCAAAGTCTTGATATTGTTTGGGCTGCCTCGGGTGATCAAGCAAGAAAGAAAATAAGGAAGACAAAACCAGCGGCTACACCTGTAAAGCTCTTCTGCTCTACTAAAAAACTCTTTATTTAAACAACACGGCTAAGTTATATACATTCAAAAGGGAAATTTACATAATAATTTATACATTCAATAGAAATCTACATTCCTAGTCATACATTTAAAAAAAGATATTTACATACTATATGTCATGACTTTTAACATACCCCCACCTTTCTTTTTTGTAAAACAAGAAAGAAAAAATCCGTTCCACCGTGATGGGGGGATCCCGGTAGGTGGGACACCGTTGCAGGGAGCCCAGGCTCTTATCCAGGAAAACCATCTTCTCCTCGGCACACTTCGGCACCCTCTCCATACACACCACCGGAGATTACCCCATAAGCGTCCATCTTCCTCTTCCAAAGGAATCGGAGGTAGTCCCAATCATTTTCCTTGATGGCCATCACCTGGAAATATCTCCTCATGTCGGCCAAAACTCCGAACTTATTTTCCCGAAGTTTTATTCCTATCTCAGGAATTCTCCTCAGTAGATGGGTATCTTTTTTAAATATCGTCTCAAGGAGAGTCCGTTGTGTCTTCGACTGGAAGCGTCGTCAAATACCGGCCATATAGGCGTCGTTTTGGACTCACTCTTAAACAAAAGGTGACGGGGCAAATAGTGTCCTTCCACCTCAGGTGGATTTTCATTGACTCCTTCAATGAACCCCTCACTCAACCAATCTTTTGGATCAATAATTTTTTTCTCCCACCTTTGAATCAGTACCCTGTTCTGCATCTAGCTTTTCTTCCACCTTTAAATCAGTACCCTGTTCTGCATCTAGCTTTTCTTCCACCTTTAAATCAGTACCCTGTTCTACATCTAGCTTTTCTTCCACCTTTGAATCAGTACCCTGTTCTACATCTAGCTTTTCTTCCACCTTTGAATCAGTACCCTGTTCTACATCTAGCTTTTCTTCCACCTTTAAATCAGTACCCTGTTCTACATCTAGCTTTTCTTCCACCTTTGAATCAGTACCCTGTTCTACATCTAGCTTTTCTTCCACCTTTAAATCAGTACCCTGTTCTACATCTAGCTTTTCTTCCACCTTTGAATCAGTACCCTGTTCTACATCTAGCTTTTCTTCCACCTTTAAATCAGTACCCTGAGCTACTGCTTTAGAATTGTTCACCCATTCATAACCTTTAATTGCTGTTCCAGAATCCTTTACTCCATTACCCTTGGTTTCAGCTTCCGAATCCTTTACGCCTTCTCCCTTAGGCTTCGCTTCAGAATCCTTTACTCTGTCGCCCTTAAGCTTCGCTTCAGCATCCTTTACTCCGTCGCCCTTAGGCTGATCTTCAGAATCCTTCCTTTCTTCGTCCTTAGGCTTCGCTTCAGAATCCTTCACTCCGTCGCCCTTAGGCTGATCTTCAGAATCCTTCCTTCCTTCGTCCTTAGGCTTCGCTTCAGAATCCTTCACTCCGTCGCCCTTAGGCTTCGCTTCAGAATCCTTTACACCTTCGCCCTCAGGCTCCGCTTCAGAATCATTTACTCCGTCGCCCTTAGGCTTCGCTTCAGAATCATTTACGCCTTCGCCCTTAGGCTTCGCTTCAGAATCCTTTACTCCTGCGCCCTTAGGCTTCGCTTCAGAATCCTTCATTCCTTCGCCCTTTGGCACCGCTTCAGAATCCTTTTTTCCGTCGCCTTCATCTCCTGCTTTTTGACCTTCAGATTCTTTTACTTCATCTCCCTTATCTCCGTCTTTAGAATTCACTTTATCGGATTTTGCTTCCGCTTCCTTTGCTTTGTCTTTAGCCTCAGCTTCCTTCACACCTACAAAGCTATCAACTGCAGTTTCAGAATCCTTCACTTCATTGCATTTAACTGCCTCTTCTGTTTCCTTCCCTTCACCGCCTTCAACTGCCGCATTCAATTCCTTTTCTTTAATAGCACTCACAGCACCTTTTTTGCCCTCATATTGGATATCTATTATAGAGGGAGCAGAACAAGCTTCCTTTAGCATTCTAGCTTTAGCTAGAGCAGGCTTCACATCCGTAGCTCTAGCAGTTTTTACAGAATCCTCTTTTTCCACGCCTTCAATTTCATCTTTCATAGACTCTTCCGGGCTTTTCGATAGAGACGTAGAAGTAGTCTGAAGTTTGATAACTTTCTGATTATCGGTATCTGAATTCGGAGAGGCACTAGACGCCCCTGGTGGAATTTGAGAAGTCTTGGCCTGAGCATCCCTTTCCCGCTCACGCATAAAGCGAATTCTAGCCTTTAAATAAAATCTTTCCATTATGTAAACTTCACACTCCTCAAATTCCCTATCGACCTCTTCGTCAGTAGCCTCATCTTTGGCTAATATGACTGACTGGCATAGCTCGTTTAGATTCGTAAGTTCTACATAGATAACCTCTATCCTATCGAATTTTGCATCCACCCTTATACTATCAATTGAAGGCTCTTTCAGTTCTCGATATTTAAATCATTAATTAATTTTGTAAAGTCACCTTTCACCGCCCTACGACGTCTCCTGTTCACCTCCCCCATTCCACCTCGCTAACTTTAGTCTTGTCTTCCTAGATTTATCTTGAGCTTCTTCAACTTCTTTTCCCTTGAGCTTCTTCAACTTCTTTGCCTTTGAGCTCCTTCAACTTCTTTGCCTTCGAGCTTCTTCAACTTCTTTTCCCTTGAGCTTCTTCAACTTCTTTGCCTTTGAGCTCCTTCAACTTCTTTGCCTTCGAGCTCCTTCAACTTCTTTATCCTTACTTGAGCCTCTTCAACTTATTTATCCTTACTTGAGCTTCACTTTTCCCTCGAGCTCCCTTTAACCTTTAACAAAGGGCTTTTTGAGCTCCTTTAAACCTTGAGCTTCACTTTTCCTTTGAGCTCCGCAGATTCTCACTCTCCCTCTGCTACTCGGCAGGCTCTCCTACTTCCTCTGCTACTCGGCAGGCTCCAATACTTCCTCTGCTACTCGGCAGGCTCTAATACTTCCTCTGCTACTCGGCAGGCTCCAATACTTCCTCTGCTACTCGGCAGGCTAATACTTCCTCTGCTACTCGGCAGGCTAATACTTCCTCTGCTACTCGGCAGGCTAATACTTCCTCTGCTACTCGGCAGGCCAATACTTCCTCTGCTACTCGGCAGGCTAATACTTCTTCTGCTACTCGGCAGGCTAATACTTCCTCTGCTACTCGGCAGGCTCCAATACTTCCTCTGCTACTCGGCAGGCTAATACTTCCTCTGCTACTCGGCAGGCTCCAATACTTCCTCTGCTACTCGGCAGGCTAATACTTCCTCTGCTACTCGGCAGGCTAATACTTCCTCTGCTTCTCGGCAGGCTAATACTTCCTCTGCTACTCGGCAGGCTAATACTTCCTCTGCTACTCGGCAGGCTAATACTTCCTCTGCTACTCGGCAGGCTAATACTTCCTCTGCTACTCGGCAGGCTAATACTCCCTCTGCTTGACCAGCCCACGCAGCCCACCCGGGGACGCCACAAATTGTTAAGGTATGAGAGGTCAAATTAAAGAAACCTCCTTTAACAAGTAAAACTTTTACCCAAAGTCTTGATATTTTTTGGGCTGCCTCGGGTGATCAAGCAAGAAAGAAAATAAGGAAGACAAAACCAGCGGCTACACCTGTAAAGCTCTTCTGCTCTACTAAAAAACTCTTTATTTAAACAACACGGCTAAGTTATATACATTCAAAAGGGAAATTTACATAATAATTTATACATTCAATAGAAATCTACATTCCTAGTCATACATTTAAAAAAAGATATTTACATACTATATGTCATGACTTTTAACAACATGAGAGAGAGGGAAAATAGCTTTATTTACGGGGCTGCTAACCAAAATGAATGCCTACATGAAAACAACAAAAACTATAAATATTATATACATACAAGTTCCTATTCAAACAGGAACTCATCTATAGCCATTGTTACTCTGTGTAATATTCCAACAGCTTCAACCCTTCATTTAATACATTTCTAACTTTTATCATTTTTATTATGATTGTTGTATAGGAGAGGCCTCGCGGTGGATTAACTTATTTAAAACTTCGGGAAAGGTCAACAAGTAGGAGCTGATCTTCACAATATCTTCCACTGAACAATGGTTGTAGGGATTCTTTCATAGTATACATGGAAGGTAATTTGTGGCCTCAAAGTTTAGAATATTTCAATTCTTAGAGATATCTCACATATTATTATTCAAAAGAACAACTTTTAATAATATTTTAAATCACTTTTGCATATAATTAAAAGCTAAAAAAACACTATTCCTTATATTAATTTTAAAATCACATTAATCGAATTTAAGATAGTAAACTGACGATTATTTGTGTCACTAGTTTTGAATATGATGTATTCTGTGTTGTTTGCCAGGAAATCATTCTTTCGTTAAGTTGGCATTCTTTTGACGACTGCGGTTGAACCAAAAAACGTGTATAAATATTATGTGAAATATTGTTGTTCTTACAGATATGTACATTGGTGTGGAACATTGCTGTAATCTACAGGAATTGAACCATTGTTGTACTGTGCAGGGATGTATTTTGTGTCTTTGCCAGGAAATCATTCTTTCGTTAAGTTGGCATTCTTTTGGCTTCTGTGGTCGAACGAACTAACGTGTAGAAATAATATACGTGTTCTATTGCTGTTCTGTACACGGATGGACCATTGTTGTACTGTGCAGGGATGAATCATTGTTGTACTGTTCAGGGATGAACCATTGTTGTACTGTGCAGGGACAAATCAATGTTGTACTGTGTAGGAATGAACCATCGATGTACTGTGCAGGAATTAATCATTATTGTACTGTGCAGGAATGAACCATTGTTGTACTGTTCAGGAATGAACCATTGTTTTACTGTTCAGGGATAAAAAATTGTTGTACTGTGCAGGAATGAATCATTGATGTACTGTGCAGGGGTTGAGGACACGAAAGGGTCCCTCCAGCTGCTATGCGAAGACTCTGTAATCGCAGGAATACCCCAGATTGCTCGCGGTAAAGGCTGGGTCCGTGGGATCAAGATTGCCATCTTCCTGTCCTGCTGGCTCGGACTCTTCTACCAGATCCTGGAATTTTCCACCATATTTGCCCAATGGCCCATCGTACTCAGCATCGACGTCACCTTCCCCAAGACCATGCTCATTCCTGCTATCACTGTCTGTAAGACATATTGGTAGGTACCCCTTCAAGCATAGTACATGCTGTCATCAAATACATTGGAATTCAATCGTTAAGTTATTGTCATTGTCAAGAGACATAGTTGTAGTCTCACGGCACGTTTGGAGCAGGGTCAAATCAGTGTTTTCATAATATCTCCAAAGAAATAAAAATAAATTATTGTGATAAAACGAATTATATTTCTTGTAGCCTTGTGTATACGTTTGTCGTCCAGGTTCAACAAGTACCGATACTGCAACGACCACCCCACACACTGCAACACTGACGGCGATGTCACGGTAGGAACTGACACTCCCGATGACAATGCTGTGACGCGTGGACACAGATCCTGGAGCCCCACCTTCATTCTCTCAGGTTCCACGCCACACGGGAGATGTTCGACCAATACGGGACTCCCATCAATGAATCCCTGCTGACTGAATTGGCACCCTGGAACTCGGCAAGATTTATCCAGTGAGGACACATTAACGTTGTCAATATGATCATTTATAAAAATTCATCATTACTCTTCATAATTCACCCTTTCATACCTCATCCAAAAAGGTTAGAAATAGTCAATATTTCACTTGAAATAAATTTTGATTTTTCATTGAAAAGAAACTCATGCGGTGTAACTTCAAGTGTTGTTTTACAATCACAGGCCGCAGTGTATTATATGATCATTTATAGTTTGGCATCAAAAACCTATTTAGATAAAATTATATGGCAATATTTATAGGAAACTAGACGGGTGACCCGGCTTCGTCCCGGGATTGACCCGTGTGCATATCTACCCGAGTGATATATATTGAGATACGATTTTTTAAAATAATTGTTTGTTATTAGCATTATCTATTTGTTTGCATCAGCATAATTTAATCTAATCTTTGAGCTAAGTAGAACAATTTGAATATATAGTTTTAATAATTGATTTATATATTTTTTAAAATAGCCTATCGTCTTCCCCGTATTTTTTTACCAATGTATGGAAATTTTGGTTTGAATTAGTGAACTACTGCGAATTTGTATACCGGACATACAAACAAACAAACATACAATCATTGATTTTTATATATATAGATATTTCACGTGTAATAACGTTTCATGGCCTGAACGGATTCATTTAAAGCAAATCCGAATTTTGTCTTTCTGCCTCGATTCGTCGTTTATTCTAAGATAGAGTCTGGTTGTATATAGATGTTTGGTTCGGGTACTGATGTAATGACATTGATTGAATACCGATGTATGATTATGGTAATGCTATCGTGGCGGAGGCCTTGAATAGGTTTTGAAATTGCAACTACGTTATTTTCAACTTCTATGATAATCACTGCAACAAAAGGTAGCTTGCCTGGAATTTAGAGCGCGGCGAAATTATTATTCTGAAGACCAGCCTATCACTATTCTATTTTTATTGCTGTCTCACAGCCGTTTATTAAAGCTCTTAACTCTATTTCTCTAACTTCGCTTTTGCGGGTCCCAAGCCCGAATGAGAAAGGAGGAGAGGGAGCAGTAACATGCTCGCTAAAAAACCTGGGCCCAGTTGATAGTACCCTGTAAGGGCTCCTGATTCAGGGATACAGGATGAGCAGCGTCTGTACTCTATGTTAGGAGTGGCTGTACATGGCATCTGTTCCTCATGTCAGAGGCGGGCTTTTTTTTTTTTTTTTTGGAGCTAAGTAGGCCTACCAATGATTAGTGCTCCCAGTCTTAATGACAAATTTCAACGCATTCTACTTCACCCAGTCATGATGATTGTCAAAAACCATATCATTGACTGTATTGGCTCATTCATTGATGAGTTCTACTCATCCCCAGCAGACACCATCAACAAGCTCTACAAGCTTGATACCATAATATGATTGGGTGAAGATAAGAAAAAAAGAACGTTGACGCCCCAAGATGGTAGATATTGACGTGTTCCAGAAACCAGTACGTCAGTTTCCCCATGGCCACAGAGACGGGGGAGAGGGCGGAGTGCTACGTGGTCAACCACCAGCTGGTCAGGCCCAACCCCAACGTCGTGAAGATACCGTCGCTGCCCCGTGAGTCAGAATTATTGATCAACTGACTGACCCAACATGACTCGCGGTGTACAGGTACCATGTATTTCGCCTACGACAACAACGCCCTCTTTGCCCTCTATCACAACACCTCCAACTACATGAACCCAGATCTGTCCAGAGTTACTATCGCCTTACACTCGCCACACCACGTCCACAATCCTTTCTTTGACGGCTTCGTCGTGAAGTGGGGCGTTGGAGCCATCCTGCATTACTCCGTGGTAACGTACTGTTTATATATAGATCAAGACGGGAATTTATCTTCTTCTTTCTTATCTCCACTCAATCATATTACGGTACCAAGCTTGTAGAGCTTGAGACTTTTGATGGTGTCTGCCGGGGAAGAGTAGAGCTCATCAATGGATGAGTCAATACAGTCAATAATATATTCTTCTTCTTTCTTATCTCCACTCAATCATATTACGGTACCAAGCTTGTAGAGCTTGAGACTTTTGATGGTGTCTGCCGGGGAAGAGTAGAGCTCATCAATGGATCAGTCAATACAGTCAATAATATATTCTTCTTCTTTCTTATCTCCACTCAATAATATTACGGTACCAAGCTTGTAGAGCTTGAGACTTTTGATGGTGTCTGCCGGGGAAGAGTAGAGCTCATCAATGGATGAGTCAATACAGTCAAAAATATATTCTTCTTCTTTCTCATCTCCACTCAATCATATTACGGTACCAAGCTTGTAGAGCTTGAGATTTTTGATGGTATCTGCCGGGGAAGAGTAGAGCTCATCAATGGATGAGTCAATACAGTCAATAATGTCTTCTTCTTTCTTATCTCCACTCAATCATATTAAGGTATCAAGCTTGTAGAGCTTGAGATTTTTGATGGTGTCTGCCGGGGAAAAGTAGAGCTCATCAATGGATGAGTCAATACAGTCAATAATGTCTTCTTCTTTCTTATCTCCACTCAATCATATTACGGTACCAAGCTTGTAGAGCTTGAGACTTTTGATGGTGTCTGCCGGGGAAGAGTAGAGCTCATCAATGGATGAGTCAATACAGTCAATAATATATTCTTCTTCTTTCTTATCTCCACTCAATCATATTACGGTACCAAGCTTGTAGAGCTTGTTGATGGTGTCTGCCGGGAAAGAGTAGAGCTCTTCAATGGATGAGTCAATACAGTCAATAATATATTCTTCTTCTTTCTTATCTCCACTCAATCATATTACGGTACCAAGCTTGTAGAGCTTGTTGATGGTGTCTGCCGGGGAAGAGTAGAGCTCATCAATGGATGAGTCAATACAGTCAATGATGTGTTGGGAGTTTGTTTTATGTGTAAAATAAACATTCGTGCTTTAATGATCCCATTCACTATATATAGATAGCGTGTTATAGTTCTATATTAACTCTTTCGACTCGAGAGATGTGAATTCGCGTCCTTTCCGATTTTGAATCAAGCCCGAAGGACGCGAATTCGTGTCCTCGATTTTCAAAACTAAATATAATATTAAATACCGAAATCGCGTCCACCAGGATCTTGTCCCATACCTTCTTGCCTATCTATCAGTGGGTTGGGGGGATATCAGCTGACCCAATGTACCTGTAAAACGTCGGCAAGGACGCGAATTCACGTCCCTCGGGTCGAAAGTGTTAATAGAACACGATATTTATTCTATGTTTCTCATACACACAGTCAGCCCTTCAGTAAGCACATACATACGACTTGATATAACACACATCTTCAAGATTTTAAATGCATGATTAATATTTAGCACACTTTAGGGTGCTGAATCCAAAAATAGCAATTATTTCATCATGCGTCGTTTAATTTATGAACAATATGGAGAGTTTACAATTAAAAAATTGCAAACGCTATATTGAGAAATATAAAAACAACATTTTATTTTCATTACCTACTAGTGGACGTACCCGGCTTCGCCCGGGTTTTACCCGAGTAAAGGTTTGTTTTAACGAATCTCTCGATAAAGTGAACATTTTTTCCCTGGTCCCTTGAAAAATACTCGATAAGTTGAATAAAATCAATATTAATTGGTTCCCTCGGTAATTGGAAGTTAAAGGAATAGTATCTTGCCTTGGAATTGTATCATTATTCTTGTCTCAAATAAATTGCCGTGTCATCCTGAATTTTGTCTTTCCTAATTTTCTACATTACAAAATCATCGTATCATCATGATAATATTTAGAGCAGATTGTTGAATTATAACAGATAAATTAGAATATTTATCTTGATTATTTCTAGGCTAAAAGTTATTTCAAAAATTTTATTTGCTAGAAACCTTCCCAGTACTATACTAAATAACTTCCCAAAGTTTCACGGCGTTCCAATGAGTGGTTTGGTCAGGCATAAAGGACAGACAGACAGACACACACACACACATACATTCATTTTGATATATATAGATAAATGCAAAGTTTTTCTTATTTTTGGAAACACGAAGCAAAATTTATTCATTCTTGATATATTTAATTCTACATGTGTTTACTCTTTTGTTACCGTCTTATCTTTGAAAATCCTTCCAACACGTTTTCGTTTTCCATCTTCTGTTTCCCACCCGAGTATCAAATTCGAGATGCACACGTGTAATGTCTGCCAGTACATGGCCATGGCCCGTGAATATGGTGTTGGGGGCCTCTCCATGGCGGATATTTGGTATAAATTTGAAGAGATGGCTTGGAGTGGAAGCAATTTTCTTGAGGGATCTGGTTGAGTAGTCTTGGGAATATAATACAGTCCATGATGATAGAGTATTGAATGGAGTGAGGTAGAATTCCCATAGGTAATTCAGAAACAGATGGTGATTTGACAGCAGAGTATTCAAATAAGTTATAATACGCAAATTAGAGACGATCCACTTACCAATGAATTCACATTTATGACAAATTAGCTGAGAGATTAAAAACCAATTTGACAATCTCATTCCGTATAAAAACATATTTTCGATTCTAAAAGTTCAATTAATTAAAATAAAAACATCTTCAAATTTGTACGCAAAAATTTGGTCGACTTTTATTGATTTTTCAAGAAAGGATATTATTCAGGAATAATTAAAAATCAATGATTACTTGTTATAAATTAATAGCTTAAGCCATCAGCAACTTTTAGTTTTTACCATCAGAAGATGTTCTCTTCTTAAATTAACTATCTTAATCCAGTATATGTGCTATTTTAACATAATATTGTGTCATGTCTTGTTCCCCGTCGTTAATCGAACATCGCCGTAAAGCGAACAGAAAGTCCAACTGTCCACAGCTTCACTATTGACCATAATATTATATATATCTATATTGTTGCATCATGATTAATGCGCATATTTTTAAAATTATTTGAAATATTATTTTTAATATATTTAAAATTTAAATTATATATTTATTTATTTTATAAAACAGATTATTACTATAAAATATTATCTATATATATAAAAATGAATGTATGTGTGTGTGTGTGTGTCTGTTTGTCCTTTATGCCTGACCAAACCACTCATTGGAACGCCATGAAACTTTGGGAAGTTATTTAGTACTAGACGAATGGCCCGGGCAACGCCCGGGTTTTACCCGAGTGCGTATATATTTTTAAAACGTTTTAATTCAAATACTATTCGTTACAATTATAAATTGGCGCCATGGATGTCACTCTTGTGAAACGTCCCGTTCCAAACTGTGTGTTTTTTAAAATGTTTTAATTAAAATACTATTCGTTACAATTATAAATTGGCGCCGTGGATGTCTCTCTTGTGAAACGTCCCGCCCCAAACTGTGTGTGTCTTGAAAATATAAAAATGTGAATTTTCATAAAGATTTCATCATGTCGATTTTTTTTTGCATTTCACCTACTAAATCGATAGAGATAATTACATTTGCAACATGAACTTAGGTATATTGACTAAATAGAAAACTGCATAGTAATAAAGATCATTTTTTAAAGGCACCATATCGTTTTTTTTTTCAATAAAATCGAAACAAAAATTAACGATAAATAACGATAATTGCCTTAAAAAGAATTGCCTTAAAAAAAGAAACATTCGCGGTGATTTTGTCTTGCATTCGTTTATACAATTATTATATACGAATGACCCGGGCAACGCCCGGGTTTTACCCGATTAAATGCTTTTATTCAAATACTATTCGTTACAATTATAAATTGGCGCCGTGGATGTCATTCTTGTATAATATATAAATGAGTTTTAAAAATTGTAAAAAAAAATGCATCGGCCGGGAATCGAACCCGGGCCGCCCGCGTGGCAGGCGAGCATTCTACCACTGAACCACCGATGGTTATGAAAATTCCCATCCGTGAGCTTCAGACAAACAAACAGACAGAATAAGGTAAATATATAAGTAGATACGAATGACCCGGGCAACGCCCGGGTTTTACCCGATTAAATGCTTTTATTCAAATACTATTCGTTACAATTATAAATTGGCGCCGTGGATGTCATTCTTGTATAATATATAAATGAGTTTTAAAAATTGTAAAAAAAAAAAACAAAATGCTTCGGCCGGGAATCGAACCCGGGCCGCCCGCGTGGCAGGCGAGCATTCTACCACTGAACCACCGATGGTTATGAAAATTCCCATCCGTGAGCTTCAGACAAACAAACAGACAGAATAAGGTAAATATATAAGTAGATACGAATGACCCGGGCAACGCCCGGGTTTTACCCGATTAAATGCTTTTATTCAAATACTATTCGTTACAATTATAAATTGGCGCCGTGGATGTCATTCTTGTATAATATATAAATGAGTTTTAAAAATTGTCAAAAAAAAAAATGCATCGGCCGGGAATCGAACCCGGGCCGCCCGCGTGGCAGGCGAGCATTCTACCACTGAACCACCGATGGTTATGAAAAATCCCATCCGTGAGCTTCAGACAAACAGACAGAATAAGGCAAATATATAAGTAGATAGTACTGGGAAGGTTTCTAGCAAATAAAATTTTTGAAATAACTTTTCGCCTAAAAATAATCAAGATAAATATTATAATTTATCTGTTATAATTCAACAATCTGCTCTAAATATTATCATGATGATACGATGATTTTGTAATGTAGAAAATTAGGAAAGACAAAATTCAGGATGACACCACGGCAATTTATTTGAGACAAGAATAATGATACAATTCCATGGCAAGATACTAATCCTTTAACTTCCAATTACCGAGGGAACCAATTACTATTGATTTTATTCAACTTATCGAGTATTTTCAAGGGACCGGGAAAAATGTTCACTTTATCGAGAGATTCGTTAGACAAACCTTTACTCGGGTAAACCCCGGGCGAAGCCGGGTACGTCCGCTAGTGTACTATAAAACATTTGTATTTTGATACACTAAATACCCCACCTGCTTTAAACTTTGATGTGATAAATAAAGAGAGATTGTAGGTGCTACCTAAAAATATAGTTGTCTTATTATTGACTGGTTTAACCTTGTAGAATGGTTGAGACACGTTCTGGAAAGATACAAGACGCGTCTGAGGAGGGAATCAAGACTGAAGAATCTGCCAAACCGCAGCTTGGTGCAACAATATACATATATGTGTCTGTACATAGAGAGACATCTCTCCCTTTATTTAAACATCAGAACGATGCATTATTTTCATCACCCTAGTAAAAAAAAAGACTATTGATGTTAAAAAAAAATGAGCCACAACACCAGTTTTGGAAAATTTAGACAAAAGCTAACCTGTATACCATGGTTTCAGGCTTTGGCCCTCATGAGTACAGGGGTCAAAGCCCGAAGCCATGGTATACAGGTTGGCTTTTGTTTTAATTGGTCAAAACTGGTGTTGTGGCTCATTCTTCATCATCACTAGTAGGCCAATTTGGCCCTGTACTGATAAGGGTCAAAGCCCGAAGCCATGGTATACAGGTTGGCTTTTGTTTTAATTGGTCAAAACTGGTGTTGTGGCTCATTCTTCATCATCACTAGTAGGCCAATTTGGCCCTGTACTGATAAGGGTCTAAGCCCGAAGCCATGGTATACAGGTTGGCTTTTGTTTTAATTGGTCAAAACTGGTGTTGTGGCTCATTCTTCATCATCACTAGTAGGCCAATTTGGCCCTGTACTGATAAGGGTCTAAGCCCGAAGCCATGGTATACAGGTTAGCTTTTGTCTAAATTGGTCAAAACTGGTGTTGTGGCTCATTCTTCATCATCACTAGTAGGCCAATTTGGCCCTGTACTGATAAGGGTCTAAGCCCGAAGCCGTGGTATACAGGTTGGCTTTTGTTTTAATTGGTCAAAACTGGTGTTGTGGCTCATTCCTCATCATCACTAGTAGGCCAATTTGGCCCTGTACTGATAAGGGTCTAAGCCCGAAGCCATGGTATACAGGTTAGCTTTTGTCTAAATTGGTCAAAACTGGTGTTGTGGCTCATTCTTCATCATCACTAGTAGGCCAATTTGGCCCTGTACTGATAAGGGTCAAAGCCCGAAGCCATGGTATACAGGTTGGCTTTTGTTTTAATTGGTCAAAACTGGTGTTGTGGCTCATTCTTCATCATCACTAGTAGGCCAATTTGGCCCTGTACTGATGAGAGCCAAAGCCACGGTATACAGGTTGGCTTTTGTTTTAATTGGTCAAAACTGGTGTTGTGGCTCATTCTTCATCATCACTAGTAGGCCAATTTGGCCCTGTACTGATAAGGGTCTAAGCCCGAAGCCATGGTATACAGGTTAGCTTTTGTCTAAATTGGTCAAAACTGGTGTTGTGACTCATTCTTTATCATCACTAGTAGGCCAATTTGGCCCTGTACTGATAAGGGTCAAAGCCCGAAGCCATGGTATACAGGTTGGCTTTTGTTTTAATTGGTCAAAACTGGTGTTGTGGCTCATTCTTCATCATCACTAGTAGGCCAATTTGGCCCTGTACTGATAAGGGTCAAAGCCCGAAGCCATGGTATACAGGTTGGCTTTTGTTTTAATTGGTCAAAACTGGTGTTGTGGCTCATTCTTCATCATCACTAGTAGGCCAATTTGGCCCTGTACTGATAAGGGTCAAAGCCCGAAGCCATGGTATACAGGTTGGCTTTTGTTTTAATTGGTCAAAACTGGTGTTGTGGCTCATTCTTCATCATCACTAGTAGGCCAATTTGGCCCTGTACTGATAAGGGTCAAAGCCCGAAGCCATGGTATACAGGTTGGCTTTTGTTTTAATTGGTCAAAACTGGTGTTGTGGCTCATTCTTCATCATCACTAGTAGACCAATTTGGCCCTGTACTGATAAGGGTCAAAGCCCGAAGCCATGGTATACAGGTTGGCTTTTGTTTTAATTTGTCAAAACTGGTGTTGTGGCTCATTCTTCATCATCACTAGTAACATTTATTTACTAAGGTGATCAACCAACGTTCTTATGTATACTTAAAGGGAGAGATTCCTATCTAGATACATAAATATCATTTTTCTCGCAACTTTATGTTATATATGTGTTTGTGACAATTTTTTTTTTTTTTGACAATTTAAACAAATTTTATTGACTTCTTGTCAATAATTTACATTAAAAATGGAAATAAAATTGAAAAAATATAGATGATCATGCGGGGGATGTGCCCCGGCGAGTGAGCCTTCTTTCCCAGGCGATGAGCGGGTCCTCCGGTCAGCCCAACCTGTACGAAGTACCGGTAGAAGATGGATTTGGCAGACGCTAGGATGGCTAGGTCGTCATCTTCGAGGCCAGACCCGAAAATCCAGGCCCGCAAGTATGTGTGTATATATGTGTGTGGGTGTAGATACAGTACCAGAGATTGCCAGCCCCCTACCGAACCAACTGTAAAGACTACCAGAAGGATTGGAAGAAAGAAGGAGATCCAATGGACAAAGAAGTAACCTCAGATATAGAATCACCTCGATAAATTTAGGATTAACGAAAATAAGGAAATAGCGATTCGCAATATATACGCGTGTATTATTTAAAGTGATTGTTTCTATATTATTATTTTTAAATTATATATATATCTCTAGCACATATGGTACACAGGTGATGGCGCAAGCCATAATAAACAACTTTCAGTTGCACGATAAGGAGATGCCTTTTTCATAATTTATGCACCTTATCCCAGTACAATATCACATTTGTACTATTTTCACACTTTTATCTGAAGATGGAGACTGGTTACTGAAACTTCACACACTATTTATTTATTTAGATTTTTTCTTATTACCTTGTGCTTATATTCTATAATCCAAATTGGGCCTTATCAGTAGGTTTTTATGTTTACTAAATTTTTTCCATCTTCATTCAATATATTATGAATGAAGACATTAAAACGCGAATGTTTCTTTACACAAATAAATCTAACTTCTACTGTCCTTTCTTCAATGAAAAAATATTGGGAGGGCTTGACTCATCAGTGGTGAACCCTCCCAGCGGTTTCGCCAATTTAATCTACCAGACCGGTTCTTTAGAGAGTAATACTGCATTGGAACATTCTTTTTTTTTTTTTTTTTTTGCGAGAAATTGGCGAAATTGCTGGGAGGGTTCACCACTGATTAGCCAAGCCCTCCCAATATTTTTTCATCGTAGTAAGGACAGTAGAAGTTTGATTTATTTGTGAAAAGAAACATTCGCGTTTTAATGTCTTTATTTGTTATATATAGATGGCGCGTTATTGCTATGTATTCAATATATTGCTTAGAGCTAACTCTATCGTTGTTTGGGGTGGTATTGATAACTGGTGTTTCCAGTCCTGTGTCCAACAATGCATATTCCAACTGACCTCCCTGCGATGTCAGTGTGTTCCTATCCACGTCCTACACATCTCAACACTGCGCTTCTGTGAGGATGGTACTGAGGCAGTGTCCAGAGGTCTGTAGCAGATATTGGTGACAATGTGTGACAGTGGACGCGGAGTGTCTCCTACAGCTCAACCCCGAGGAGTGTCAATCCAGATGTAAGATAGACTGCAGGTAATGGTCGCTCCTATATTCCTGATGGATGTCAAACCAGAGATTTGCACGCAGGGAATACACGCTGAGGACCACCGTGGCATATCGCACAATGGAGATGACTGTAAGCAAATGTCTTCAATTGTCACTGGAAAATAAACCGAGATTTGATTGTAAAATAAATTGATATCGGCGTGTATACACTAATGGACAAAATTTAAGGATTTCTTCAAATAAAAGACACTTTGGCCAGTAAATATTTTTAGATAAGAGACAATAAAAATATTTACTGGCCGAAGTGCCTTTTATTTCAAGAAATATAAATGCCGGCCAGGCAGCCTCTATCTTTACGAAAATTTAAGGAAGTAACTCCACCTTTGCCGATCCCAAGCCCGGATGAAAAAGGAGGAGGGGGAGCAGTAACAAGCTCACTAAAAAACCTGGACTCAGCTGGCCTGGCTGATAGTACCCTGTAAGGGCTCCTGATCCAGGTAAACAGGATGAGCAGCGTTTGTACTCCATGTTAGGAGCGGCTGCACATGGCGTCTGTTCCTCATGTCAGAGGCCGCCATTTCTTTTGGAGCTAAGTCGGCCTGCCACTATGTAGTGCTCTCAGTCTTAATGACAAAGACAGACGCATTCTACTTCACCCAGTCATGAAGATAAGAAAGAAGAAGATTTTATGGAAGTTGTACCTTTTAGCATAGTATATCGAGATTCAGACAATAAATTGTTAATTGATAAATTCTGTGGGATAATTATTGCTTTGTAATTTATTCATTAGTATTATTCTTTCTTGTTGGACTTTTTCCTGATTTTTAGAGAAATGAGTAGAAATTATTTTTGAGAGGGTTTTCATGACAGATATTTTATGACAAAATTTTCATGAATTAACTATTTAATAATAAACAATAAAAAGAGAAGAACAACTACATACTGTTTAACCTGAATGCGATTAAGTTTTATGATTATGTTTCTGCCTAAAAAAAGCATACGTCTATTGAATGCTTCTATTGACGCCGTGAAATCTGTTTGTTTCAGTGGGAGCTTGTAGACTTCTATATCGCCATCAACTTCAAACTCAAACCCCTCCTCGAGTTTGACATATTTACCAGCCAATTGTGAGTGCCTTTTTTGTTCCCACACCTAGACTAGTTGTTTCCTGGTGTTATTATTGAATAATTATGTTATAAATACTTATATTGGGAGGTATGCTACACACAATCGCCCCTGTACTGATGAGTGCTATAGATAGAAATCATGGTGTATATGTGAGTTACCTTCTTTGTTCCCTCACAGTTTCCTAGGCTAGTAGTGTTCTGGTTTTATTATGGGAGAATTATGTTATAAATACTTATATTGGGGGGTATGCTACATTAACAATTGAAACCGTCCTTGTATTGATGAGGGCTATAGATAGAAATCATGGTATATATGTGAGTTACTTTCTTTGTTCCTTCACAGTTTCCAAGCCTAGTAGTTTCCTGGTGTTATTATTGAATAATACTTATATTGGGGGGTATGCTACATTAACAATTGAAACCGTCCTTGTATTGATGAGGGCTATAGATAGAAATCATGGTATATATGTGAGTTACTTTCTTTGTTCCTTCACAGTTTCCAAGCCTAGTAGTTTCCTGGTGTTATTATTGAATAATACTTATATTGGGGGGTATGCTACATTAACAATTGAAACCGTCCTTGTATTGATGAGGGCTATAGATAGAAATCATGGTATAAATGTGAGTTACTTTCTTTGTTCCTTCACAGTTTCCAAGCCTAGTTGTTTCCTGGTGTTATCATGGGAGAATCTACTTATATAATTGCCTTATTCTGAAGCTCACGGATAGAATGCGCGCCCATTGGCTGCCGGCGAACACGTGTCCTCCCTGCCCCCCTCTAGACAACCCTGTTATCAGCTGTGTGATACATACACCTGTCTAAAGCGGCCATTCCAGACAACCCTGTTATCAGCAGTGTGATACATCCACCTGTCTATTCAGACCATCCTGTCTATAGCGACCACTGACCACCCTGCCTATAGCGACCACTCTAGACAACCCTGTTATCAGCTGTGTGATACATCCACCTGTCTATACAGACCACCCTGTATATAGCGGCCATTCCAGATAACCCTGTTATCAGCTGTGTGATACATACACCTGTCTATAGCGGCCACTCTAGACAACCCTGTTATCAGCTGTGTGATACATCCACCTGTCTATACAGACCACCCTGTCTATAGCGGCCACTCTAGACAACCCTGTTATCAGCTGTGTGATACATCCACCTGTCTATACAGGCCACCCTGTATATAGCGGCCATTCCAGATAACCCTGTTATCAGCTGTGTGATACATACACCTGTCTATAGCGGCCACTCTAGACAACCCTGTTATCAGCTGTGTGATACATCCACCTGTCTATACAGACCACCCTGTCAATAGCGGCCACTCTAGACAACCCTGTTATCAGCTGTGTGTTACATTCACCTGTCTATACAGACCACCCTGTCTATAGTGACCACCCAAGACAACGTTTTAAAAACATATCCGCACTCGGGTAAAACCCGGGCGTTGCCCGGGCCATTCGTCTAGTTATGTTATAAATACTTATATTGGGCGGTGTGCCACATTAACAATCACCCCTGTATTGATGAGGGCTATAGATCCAAATAATGGCATTTAGGTTGTTTTCAGTCCTATTTTACCAAAACTGTTGCTGTGGATCATTCTTCATATCGGCCATCACGTTTTGTACTGGATTTATAAACCAAATTTCATTGTTTTAATGATTTCATAAAGGGAGAGAGATGCCTCTTTTTGTACACACATTATCGTATTAACCGAAAATAGATCTCCTGGACCAATATAAAAGCAATGTTTTTAAACCTTGATTTACTATGATTGAAGCAACATGCAGTTGATAACGCGTTCGTGCGAGATACAAACGTGCTGGCTGTGAACAACGTCCAGGACCTCTGCCTCGGCTACAGCGCCGTCTTCGCGCCAACATCGACACTCATGGGGTCTGGCCTCGCCGTCGTCGTGGCGCCGGGAGTCACCGTCCTCTGGCATCGCGTCCTGTGGCCAGGGAAGATCGCTATTGCTAGCATCAACATCCGGGGCCTCGAGACCCGCGTCGTCAACTGTCCCACACTCCTGAAGAACGGAATCTCCAACTGCAGGTTGCAGAGGAAGCCATCAGGGAAGATGCGTGGGCCCTTGGCGACTTCAACATCTCCGAGGAGTCCTCGAGAGACATCAGGTCTGGAGCCGTGGAAATCTTCACGGAACTTCTGGACCGAATCACCCTCGTCGACATCGCCTCCATCTTCGATGCCGCGCACCTGTCTACGAGGCTTCTCAGTTACGGAAGCCGGGTAGACCCTGCCCGTCTCGATCGAGTTATAATACCATCAAAACTCTCCGGATGCGTCACCCGTTACTGGACTCAAATACCGCTGTTCGGACCACCGTGCCATCCTTCTCCAAGTATGAGATCCTCCTCCTTCATCATCTGCACCAGTCCAGTCACTTTCGCGCTGTTTGATCGGAGCCAGTCTTCGAGAGAGTTGAGGCGCTTCTTGGCGAAGCTTCACTGAAGAATGGAGACATCTCTCCTGGAGATCTTTGGAGAGAATGGGGGAAACTGAAGCGGGACCTCGTTGAAGTCAAGTGTCTCTCCAATACTGCGCTGAAGACTACGTTGCCAGAGCAAGCCGGTTCCTTAGCTCCTGGCTGGAGGCAGAGACCATAGACGCCGACTACCCCTCGCTGCCTGAGCTTGGGCGCGCTATTCGCGTCCGACTACATCGCTCAAGACTGATGACCGTCTTCAACGCCAAGGGGAATCCCGTCGAGGGAGAGAGCCTGAGGCGAACCGTCTTCAACTCCTTCAGAGAGAACTTCGACAGTTCTACCTGCAGCCCGGAGGACATCGCTGGGTTCCTAGAGAGAGCTAAGTAGAGAATCACTCTGGAGGACAGGGACCCGCTTAATCGAGCAGATATCTCAGCAGACATCAGCCGTCTACCTCAAGGGAAAGCGGCTGGTTGGGATAGCGTACCCTGCGAGCTTGTCAAGGGCTCCAAGAATTTTGCGGTAGCCTTTAATCGAGGCCTGGTCGTATCCAAGCTTCGCGGTGTTACGGAATCTTCGAGGATAAATATCATATGGCTCGTCCCCAAAGCGCACGGTTTTCTGAACCTAAGCGGTTACCTGTCTATATTTTTACCGACGGCGGACTATAGAATCGACGTTTTTCTGGGTCGTCTACATCAGCCAGCCATTGTGCCGGAATGCCAGATGTACGCTGTTCCGGTATGATGCCCTTCCTGGAACATCTCGTGCGTGTCTGACGAGGTGACCCTGGCCTTCGGAACAAGTCGCCGCTGGCAGTCATCTCCACCGACCTGCAGTCCGCCTTTGACAATGTGGACCGAGAGTTCCTGGCCGCCCAGCTACACTCCATCAGTCTGCCTCCACCCTTCATGGAATGACTCCACCTTCTCTACGTGGAGCCCGACGATACCATCAAGGTCAATGGAAACTTCACCCGTTCATTCAGAATGTGCAGAGGGCTGCAGAGTTGTGTTTGCAGTGCAGCCCTTTCTCCATCCTCACTGGTCCCCTCCTGCGCCACCTGGAGAGAGTTCTTTGAAGAGGGAACGTTCTGGCGTAGGCCGATGATATTCTCATGCTAGTCTACGCGTATTGGCTTCCTAGCTGAAGTGACTCTCTTGGAGTTCGACGAGTGGGACCAGCTCTTTCTCGCCGACATCTTCCGCGACCAGATAGCGGCAGCCATCCACCACCGCCAAACGGCCGTGACTCGGAATTGGACGGGTTACCGTGAAAATTTGTAAAAGCCGTTGAATATTTCTTCGCTCAAGTTCTTTGGCAATCTTCGAGGCTTCTCGACTACGCGGGGCCTTGCCTAAGGCTACCCCAAGCAAGGTAATCTAGCTGACGAAATCGCACTATGGTCCGAGTCTACAGGGTCGCCGACCCACAGATACTGGAGTTACCTAGCCATGTGATCCCTGCTCTAAGAGGTGTTCGTCTTCTGCGAAGTTCCCCAGGATCTTCAGGCTTGGCTGTTCGGCATCGGCCTCCATCCCGAGGCAATGATCACAAGTGTGGTGAAGGCTACCATCTACAGAGTACAAGTGCCATCTTGGTCTTGATTTGGGCAATCCCAACCCCAACGTCGAACTACTTACTTTGTGGAAAAAGAAAACTTTGTCAGTCCATCGGTTGCGGAGTCTCGCGCAGTGACGCCATAAATGAAGACATTATATATATTTAATATGTATGTACATTTATCAATTATTACATATATTTATTTGCACATATCAACATATAATCTTATATATTTTTTTTTTTCAAATCTTATATTTAACCTTATATAATCTAATATAGACGATGAAATAGAATAATTTCAATCTCTCTCTCCTCTCAAACCTTGGCGATACATTTCATGCTCTTATCCTTTTCCCTCAAATAATATCTATGTGAAATATATATAGGGTTTGTGTCTACTATGATAAACTCTCCAGAATTTCACAATTGAAAACTTTTATAATTAAACACTGGTAGAATAAAGCATTTTGTTTGGAATCTGCAAGATATTTCTGAGGAGTGGTTTATGTTGAAGGGAATATTTCCTGATGTACGGCATAGCGCTGGTAAAGCCCGACCTGATCATCTACAAGTATTCTCCCAAGTTTGAGGTAAGTTGTGGTATTATTACGTACTCAATGTGTGATGGCCATTGTATGCGCAGGTCATAGAGATGTTCAGCTACATCGGCGGGTACATCGGTGTCTGGCTTGGGATCTCCCTCTCCTCCCTGAGTGATGTCTTCAAGATAGCGTTCATGCTCTGAGCTGTCACAGCGTCCAGTTACATAACTCTTCACTGATGGCTTCAATATGACACACTCTCTCTTTCTCTCTCTATGGGACTAACAGTTATGTGTAATCACAACAAAATCCTAGGTCTCTCTCACATGTCACTGATGGATTCAATATGACACTCTCTCTCTCTCTATGGGACTAACAGTTATGTGTAATCACAACAAAATCCTAGGTCTCTCTCACATGTCACTGATGGCTTCAATATGACACTCTCTCTATGGGACTGACAGCTATGTGTAATCACAACAAAATCCTAGGTCTCTCTCACATGTCACTGATGGATTCAATATGACACTCTCTCTCTCTCTATGGGACTAACAGTTATGTGTAATCACAACAAAATCCTAGGTCTCTCTCACATGTCACTGATGGATTCAATATGACACTCTCTCTCTCTCTCTCTATGGGACTAACAGTTATGTGTAATCACAACAAAATCCTAGGTCTCTCTCACATGTCACTGATGGATTCAATATGACACTCTCTCTCTCTCTATGGGACTAACAGTTATGTGTAATCACAACAAAATCCTAGGTCTCTCTCACATGTCACTGATGGATTCAATATGACACTCTCTCTCTCTCTCTATGGGACTAACAGTTATGTGTAATCACAACAAAATCCTAGGTCTCTCTCACATGTCACTGATGGATTCAATATGACACTCTCTCTCTCTATGGGACTAACAGTTATGTGTAATCACAACAAAATCCTAGGTCTCTCTCACATGTCACTGATGGATTCAATATGACACTCTCTCTCTCTCTATGGGACTAACAGTTATGTGTAATCACAACAAAATCCTAGGTCTCTCTCACATGTCACTGATGGATTCAATATGACACTCTCTCTCTCTCTATGGGACTAACAGTTATGTGTAATCACAACAAAATCCTAGGTCTCTCTCACATGTCACTGATGGATTCAATATGACACTCTCTCTCTCTCTATGGGACTAACAGTTATGTGTAATCACAACAAAATCCTAGGTCTCTCTCACATGTCACTGATGGATTCAATATGACACTCTCTCTCTCTCTATGGGACTAACAGTTATGTGTAATCACAACAAAATCCTAGGTCTCTCTCACATGTCACTGATGGATTCAATATGACACTCTCTCTCTCTCTATGGGACTAACAGTTATGTGTAATCACAACAAAATCCTAGGTCTCTCTCACATGTCACTGATGGCTTCAATATGACACTCTCTCTATGGGACTGACAGCTATGTGTAATCACAACAAAATCCTAGGTCTCTCTCACATGTCACTGATGGCTTCAATATGACACTCTCTCTCTCTATGGGACTAACAGTTATGTGTAATCACAACAAAATCCTAGGTCTCTCTCACATGTCACTGATGGCTTCAATATGACACTCTCTCTCTCTATGGGACTAACAGTTATGTGTAATCACAACAAAATCCTAGGTCTCTCTCACATGTCACTGATGGCTTCAATATGACACTCTCTCTCTCTCTATGGGACTGACAGCTATGTGTAATCACAACAAAATCCTAGGTCTCTCTCACATGTCACTGATGGCTTCAATATGACACTCTCTCTCTCTATGGGACTAACAGTTATGTGTAATCACAACAAAATCCTAGGTCTCTCTCACATGTCACTGATGGCTTCAATATGACACTCTCTCTATGGGACTGACAGCTATGTGTAATCACAACAAAATCCTAGGTCTCTCTCACATGTCACTGATGGCTTCAATATGACACTTTTTGCTTGATACTAACCTATATTACAAACATAGCAACAATGTTATACACATATCACACTGATGGGACTGACCTCTATGTGCATTCACAAAAACAACCTAGGTCTCTCTTACGTTTCATTTATATCCTATTTGGGAATGAAAACTCTGAAGGTATTCACAGTTCTTTTTCACTGATGTCTCAAAAATGAAACTTACTGTTTAGACTGACTAACTCATCACAGCGTCCATCGACACGCTTCTTACATTCCACTGGTATTTGCGACTGAGTTCTGTGTGCTTTCAAAGCAGAATCTTATATACATGAACACATCACTTTGTTCAATGATTTCTCCAAAATAGAACTCACTGTTTGAAGCTGGTTAACATATAACGTAGCAAGGACGTCCTAGATCCCTGGAAACATCTCGGATTATTCTTTTCGTTCTCACCGAAGTCTTCGGCGATTGACCATTACATGCATCCTATCCACAAGACATGCTTCTCTTCTCTCAATGACGTTTTCAAGATGTTTTATCACTGACTATGATTAATCCATAGTAGAAACATCTTAGGATCCTGGACAAACCTATTCGTGGTGTCGCTTATATCCTCAAAATGATGCTTACTATCCTGTACTGGCTACCACTACAACATGATGTGAGACAGTAAAATGAACCATTTGAAATAACTTTATTCTTATATGATGTAAACCGGTGAACTTTCGGTCTATTTGACACTTCCCCGATCCTGATACAATCAAAAAATAAACGATACTTTAAAATATATGGCTAGTTAACGCAATAAACAAAACCTTAAAATATATAGATAGTGAACGCAATTAAAAAAACTATAAGAGATAAACTAAATATTAAAACGACGTTATTTCAAGGCGAGAGAATCGTCGGCTTACACCATTAGATAGAGAAAACCCATATTATAAATAATTTTATATAAAAAAGGGTAACCTGGATCTGTAAAGAAAAAAAAAGTTTGATGGATCGCCCTTTGACTCAAATATTACAAATAGTTTATCAATTTACCTCATATATTCTGTAATTTGAATCTACGTAAACAACGCAATGTTTTCGATATCTGAATCAAAATTTCCGCGACCTCTTCACTCAAACCACTCACGAGAATATGCAATTAGGGTTCACTTGTATTATCCTTTTTGACATCGAGAGGCTTAGGATTTACTGAATTCACCTAAAGCAATCTAAACATATTTTATCGGTGCTGAAAATAAAGAGACGCTATAAAAATTCGATTTTAGAAGTTTCTCAGTTTCAAAACATCACAAACAATTTATACAATTATATTAATATAGCGCTTTTTATTTCTTTTCTTCACGTCTAAACTATATTATTTTAATAATAGTCTTTTTTGCTGTATTTTTAAAAAAAAGTTATGAAAATTCGAAACTATTTTAAACGCGTAAGATTCTTTTTGAAATTAAACAATTTCTACTGCCCTTACTGCAATGGAAAAGTAGAAATTGTTTAATTTCAAAAAGAATCTTACGCGTCTAAAATAGTTTCGAATTTTCATAACAGATGGCGCGCTAGTGCATCATAAAAAAATGTTATGTTTATTGTGTGATTTGCACGTTTTTCACTGCTTCAGTTTTACACACAGGTTACACCATCAATTTAACTCTATAAATTAATATTCCTATATATATAAAAGTCAGTGTATGTATGTATGTATGTATGTCGGCTATACACGTCCACAATACGTAACTAATCTGACTGAAATTTTAACAGCATATATAGTCGAATCTGGAAAAACTTATAGTCAAAATTTCAGGTCTCTATCCCGAATATTCTTCGAGTTATTTGAAAATTGCTTTGCAAATTTGCCCTTTCGCTCGCAAGCAGCGCCTCTAGCGGTGAAGATGGGAGGTAATATCAGCTAACTTAATGTACATGTAAAACGTGTTTTAACAGGACAGAGATATGTATCGGATTTTTAGCCAAAAAAAAATGAAATTGACAGTTCTGAGCAAAAATAGTTTTTTTTTTAGTCAGAAAATGATTATGACAATATTGCTGTATCATGTTTGATTATCAGATACAAAATTATATCGGGAAAAATTCCAAAAAGCAGAGACCACGGGTGAAGCCAGTTCATTTTTAGTATGCAGGAACAAAATTCTAACAGAAAAACATTCATTCGAACAGAAGACACAAAGCCAGATCATCTCTTTATTAAAATATCGCTTCTCAGACACAAAGTTTGGAGCGGGACGTTTCACAAGAGTGACATCCACGGCGCCAATTTATAATTGTTAAGAATAGTATTCGAATAAAAACGTTCAATCGGGTAAAACCCGGGCGTTGCCCGGGTCATTCGGCTAGTATATAATATTGTATATATTTTTTGACCAAGGATTTGGTTGTTGTGTAATGTAATCAATATATAGAGCGAGATATTCATGTTTTTAGTTCTTATGATAATTCTGTTATAGTAAAATATTATGCAAATAGCCGGGTAGTTGGCGATTTATGCTCCAGGAGCCCGGGTTACCTCTATTTTCTCTCTATTATGCAAATATATAACAGTAGCATACAATATCGTTTAATAGAAACTACACTACCTAAGTTTATTGAATATTAGGTAGAAGATTACATAACATTAACTAGTATAAGATTGTATATAAATCAAGGAGGCAATAAAATAGTAAACACAAACAACAACAAAAAAACAAGGTATACAATTTTTTTTTTTTTTTTTTTTTTTACAATTTAAACAATTTTATTGATTCTTTTAATCAAATTTTACAATGGAGAAAAAATAAAAGAGTAAAAGGGCATATAAAGTGTAGGGGAATATATATACAAATGTCTTCAGCAAGGAAGGCTTCCCCACCTTGAGAGAGTCCTCCTCCAGACAAGGTCTTCTTGTACACTCCTCAGTTCCACAGCGAGGAAGTACTTGTAGATGTGTCTTGACAGACTCCAGGATGGCCAGGGCGTCATCCTCTAGGCCATGCCAGAAGACCCAGCCCAAGGTATATAAAATGGAGGCACTCATGAAAATATATATATCTCTTGGCATTGATCTCTGATATCCACTCATATTTATTTTATCTTCTGGCTTTGAATAAAGGTATACAGTAGGCAATTAGAGTTGCCCTCTTTCATATCTAGTTATATATACACTTCCAGGAACCTGGGTTATATCTCTATATTTAGTAAATTAAATTTTATTGCCATCTATCGTTAGAATTTTACACAAATAAATTTACTGGAAATGCGTTTCTTTTAAATATCATCAAATATTATCTCTACAGACCTAACTGCAATGATATGAGTTATTGAATGAGAGGGCTTGGCTCATCAGTAGTGAACCCTCTCAGCGGTTTCGCCAAATTAATCTCTAGACCGCTCTACTATTGTATTGGACTGGTTTTGTTATATACCCTGCTTTTTCTATGGAAGGCAGCTTAGGGGTGTTTAGTGAACTATGGACATAAGCTTATAGGTCTGTAGAGGTACATACATATAATTTCAAGGTATTGCATCGAGCAAAGCTCTTCCGCAAAATATGTTTTCATAACCAATATATATTAGCTTATGTACATAGGTCACTAAACACCCCTAAGCTGCCTTCCATAGAAAATGCAGGGTATATAACAAAACCAGTCCAATACAATAGTAGAGCGGTCTAGAGATTAATTTGGCGAAACCGCTGAGAGGGTTCACTACTGATGAGCCAAGCCCTCTCATTCAATAACTCATATCATTGCAGTAAGGTCTGTAGAGATAATATTTGATGATATTTAAAAGAAACGCATTGCCAGTAAATTTATTTGTGTAAAATATCTCTATATACACTGGTGTCCAAAATTAAGGTAAAAAAACACTAAATCTTCAAAAAAATAATAATAATAAAACGAAAAATAAAAAAACATTATATGATATGCAAATTGCACTACACGGTTTAGCTATCCAATGAAAATAATTTTAAAATAATTTTAATATGCAAATTTGGTTTATTCTTTAAAAGCCTTAGCTTGCGTGCCTTTTTTATCCAGCTTTACAATTTTATTTGAACAACATTTCTTCCGCTATCCATGGAACGTCATAGATGTTTATAAGACTTATTAAAGTGGAGGGACATTGGTATAATAGAGGCAGGCCAGTCTCTAGCAGAAGTTGCAAGATGGCTCGAAACGTCAAGTGGCTTCGAATCTATGGAAACAATTTCAAGAAACAGGAGACATCTCCAGAAGAGAAGGATAAGGTCGCACGAGAATCACAACCTCATCAGAAAAACGTTATCTGAAGTTAACGTCCAAACGTAACAAAACCATGACAGCCAGACAGCTAACAATGGGCTCTCTTCGGCCACAGGAACCATGATATCAAGGCAAACTGTTTACAGAAGACTTAATGAGATAGGGATGTTTGCAAGGTGGCCGAAGGTTTGTATCCTTCTCACTGCCATCCAAAAAAGGCTTGTCTAAATTAGTGCGGACAACATCAGTCTTGGACCCAAAATCAGTGGACTTCTGTTCTTTTAGTGATGAGTCAAGTTTTAGTCTTAACACGGATTCTAGACGTGTACTGATCTGGAGAGAAACCGGGACTCGAAACCTTCCTTCAAAAATCAGAGAAAGTGACCGTTTCGGTGGCCAAGGTGTCATGGTCTGGGGTGGTATCATGTTAGACGCACGCACGCCACTACATGTGTTTGATGGCGGCACCCTGACTTCTCAGCGGTACAGAGACGAGATACTGGAGCCCTAGGTAAGGTTTTTTTAAGGGTGGGGTCGGACTCTCATTCATCTTTATGGATGATAATGCTTGTCCTCATTGAGCCCTGATGATAAACGAATATCTTGAAAGTGAGGGTATTCAAAGGATGGAGTGGTCTGCCAGATCACCAGACCTCAATCATATAGAACATGTTTGGGAAGCCTTGGGGAGATGAATTGGATCTCGTTTACCCCCACCCAGAACCACCAAAGAACTGAAAACTGCTTTGGTTGAAGAGTGGGATTTGTTGCCTCAAGAGCTCTTTAATTACCTAATAAACAGCGTAAAATGTCGTTGTGACAGCTGTCTAGCTGTTAGAGACGACCACACACCCTATTAAGTCATCAAATATTGGTCAACGTCTACCTGACTATTGGACTAATTAACATAAATTTGCATAACTCTAAAAAAAAAATATTTCAGCAATAAATTTATTTTGTAAACTTTGTTGTCATAGTTTTGTCTATCCACCTACAAATTTTCGTTCAAATCAATTCTATATATATTTTTAGAAAACTAACATTAATTTTAAACACCAGTTTATATAAATAATGGTATAAATTCAAACAAATTTTTTAAATATTCAAATATTAGAATATAAAAGAGGTAAGTAAATCTATCAATTTTATGTTTTATTTTAATTGTACATATCCCTATATATATATAAGTCAGTGTATGTATGTATGTTTGACGGCTATACACGTCCACAATACGTAACTAATCTGACTGAAATTTTAACAGTATATAGAGTAGAATCTGGAGAAACTTATAGGTAAATTTTTAGGCTTCTATCTCGAATATCCTTGGAGTTACTAACAAATTATCAACAAATTTTCCCTATTTCACTCGCAACCAGCGCCTCACTGCGGTAACTTCGAGAAGTAAACAACCATGTGGAGCCCTCACACGGCGCGACGGGATTGGATAGTGACCTTGAGTGACGTAATAACAGCGTAGGGGCAAGAAATCACTTGCTATCAATTTATGTATATATCAAATGTAAAATATATTCATATAAAAATATCAAAATAATACAATTTTCAAATATCGTTGTGAAAATTTACATTTTTATTTTTATATTTTGAAAACACTCAAAGTTTGGAAGGGACGTTTCACAAGAGTGACATCAACGGCACCAATTTATAATTGTAACGAATAGTATTTTTATTTTTATATTTTAAAAACCCCCAAAGTTTGGAGCGGGACGCTTCACAAGAGTGACATCCACGGCACCAATTTATAATTGTAACGAATAGTATTTTTATATTTTTATAAACACCCAAAGTTTGGAGGGGGACGTTTCACAAGAGTGACATCCACGGCACCAATTTATAATTGTGTGTGTAACGGATAGTATTTGAATAAAAATATTTAATTGGGTAAAACCCGGTCGTTGCCCGGGTAATTCGGCTAGTATTATATATTTCTTGTGTGTATTAAAAATAAATAGTCACGACCGTCTTTCCTCATCGGCCGCCTCTGTCACGGATAATATACAGTTATCATCGTCATGCGTTCTTTATTCTGTCACCGTTTGCTTTTGGTTCAGTGGTAGAATGCTCGCCTGCCACGCAGGCGCCCCGGGTTCGATTCCCGGCCGATGCATTTTTTTTTTTTTTTTTTACAATTTTTAAAACTCATTTATATATTATACAAGAATGACATCCACGGCGCCAATTTATAATTGTAACGAATAGTATTTGAATAAAAGCATTTAATCGGGTAAACCCCGGGCGTTGCCCGGGTCATTCGGCTAGTTAAAAATAATTATCACTTGTTTTGGTACTAAAATAATTAGCATTAGGGGATAGTTATGAAATAATTGACGAAATTTTTCATAAAATCTAAGTAAATTAAGAGAACGAGAGTGTTGAAATAAAAATATATATTTATTAATGTTACGATGTACTAGAGCGCCATCTGTTATCAAATTATAAAACTATTTTAGAGGCGTTATATTCTTTTTAAAATAAAACAATTTCTACTGTCCTTACTGCGATGGATTTAATTTTTCCATCGCAGTAAGGACAGTAGAAATTGTTTTATTTTAAAAAGAATATTACGCCTCTAAAATAGTTTTATAATATATTTATTAAATTTAATAGAAACTATACTCACGTTTAATATGCCACATTTTTACAGGTCTAATCAAGACTAATATTTGGAATTCTATGAATACATACTTTGATAGGACAATATTCTCAATCAATATAAACAATAGATGCGATAGTGAGATTTATATACAAAAAAAAGGAAAATGGGAAAATATTTACAGTAATGTATTCTAAGGCAAAGATCTTCAATTCTTGAATCCTTACGCTGATTTCATAGTTATGTTTTATTTTTGCCTTTCTTGTGAATCTTCATGTGCTTGTTCAAATTACACTTCTGTGCCGTTCTGTGACCGCAGAGTTCACATTTGAAAGGCCTTTCACCAGTGTGAATTAAAGTATGTTTGGTGATATCAGACTTTTGAATCGCGCTGTATTTACAATATTCACATTTAATTTTTTTTTCTCCAGTATGTAAATGGCTGTGTCTTTTCAAACTGGTTTTGTGCTTTGTTCTAAATAAACAAATAAATGAGCACATATATATTTTTTCTTTTTTGGATTCTTGATCAGGATTAGATGATGTTCCTTCAGGTGTTTTCTCTGGCAAGTTTTTTTCCGCCATTTTTTCAACTTGAAATAAATTAGACTACTTGGATCTCTCTTTCTTGAGGTACCCCGGATTCCCGGAGCGTACTAAAGTCGTGACTACTTGAATAAAATAATTAATTTTGTATAACATTTTTGAATAATTCAAATTTTTATTTTTGATGATCAGTCATTTCTACCACTAAGTGTGCATATTTACAGAATGAATTTTGACACAATATTAATTTTTCCAAATATTAAAAAAAAAATTATGTCAAAGAAAATATTTTTTTATTATTTAATGTTTTATATATCTCAATTTATCAATCAATATTTTACTGCGAATCACAAACCTAAAATAGGGAAATCCCGAATTTAAGAAACATTTAGGATATTACCAATCTATGTATGCAAATCTAACAGAGCCTATAAAGATATCCAAATTCTAAGTGAATATAAAATTTTAAAATGAGATATCTGTGAGTTATCCACAATTTCAGCTCAGTTATTGTTGTAAGTATTGAGATATGAAGGAGAAAGAAATCAAAATAATCATAATTCTATCTCAAATTTTCTTGGACTTACAAGTAGAAACTGTCAAAATTCAAAATAAATATTAATTTATTTGCTATATTATATCAATACAATTAAAATATCATCATGAACATACATATTTTTTATTTTGTTATGTACTCTTCTATCTAATATTCAATAATCTTAGGTAGTGTAGTTTTTATTAAAAGAGATTGTATGCTACTGAAAAGTTATATATTTGCATAAGATTTTATTATTACAGAATTATCATAAGAACTAAAAACATGTTGTTGTTGTTGAGACTAATTGGCCATAAGAGAATGGTCTTCTAGTCCGTCAACTGGCTGCACCAAGCAGACCGATCAAGATGCACCGCGGCGATGAACCAAGCCAGCGGCGAGCCACCAGTGCTGCAACGCAGGTGAGTGTCCCCGGGTAAGGGAGTGAGAGAAGAAGGTGCAAAAGAGCTGAAAGGGGAAAGAAAAATAAAGTACAATAGTAATAATAATAGTAATTAAATAAATCGAAGAGAGAGAGGAAGGGAAGTTAGAGAGAAAAAAAAATTAATGATAAAAATAATAGAGAAAAGGCGAGAAAAAAAAAATTAAATGTGCATGTGAGACAAATGATGGTCTATGGGGAACAAAAAGAAAATTGTCCTATATCTGGTGGGAGTGCCCATGATTAAACTATTGAAGCTATTGAAAATAAGAGAACCAAATCAAAAAATGGGTAAATTTAAATTAAAATTTAAAAAATTCACGGCGGCCAGCCAATGAAAATGAGCGGCCGTCGAGCCACATGACCCAGCGGTGACGTCGCGCGATTAGTCGACCAATCAGAGAGCGGCGTCCAATTCCGACCAAGCTCTCTAGCTCTTGGGTAACTAGAGACGGCCCTGTCGAAATCCGTCCGCCCAAGAATGGCAGACCAAAGAGTTTGACCTCACACGAACCAAGTGCATGCACGCAGAAACTGGTAACAGTACCAACTCGTGATTAGGAAGAAACAGAGTCAGAGACCTCCTCTGAATCCTCCTCGCGGATCCGTGGTTTCAATCTGTCACTAGCCAGGAGAAAATCAACGCAGGCATGCCAGGTTGATTTACTGTGGATGAAGTCGCGGAGTGATCTTGGCGTATGACCAAGTTCCTTTCCAGCGATAAATAGCAGGCGAGTTCTAAGGGAATCGAGACTGTCACACTCGAGCAAAATATGTTCAAGAGTTTCCTCCGCCCCAGAGTCGCAGTAGGGACAAGTGGGATCGTCAATAAATCCCATTTTGTGGGAAAAGCTGTCTGTCCAAGTGTGTCCGGACAGCAAACTTACAACAGCGTGCACGCTGGGAACAATGAACGCATACTTTTTGTCTAGGAGACTCATTGGAGTGAGGCCAAAGCGGGTGCAGATGGGGCGAGTGGTGGAGCTGAATCTGCTCTGCCAAGCCGCCCACGCCAGTTTGCGCGCTGTGGATTCTAGTTTCGACAGCGGCGCGAGGCGGGTAGCAGCTCGGGAGGTCAGATCCAGCGCCAGACTTCGCGAGCGCATCTGCAACGTCGTTGCCGACGATCCCGCTGTGACCTTTGATCCAGCGAATGGAACATCTATTCCCATTGCGGTTCAGTTGTGAAATCAACAGCAGAGCCCTGTTAATCAGGAAGTTGCCTGTCCTGCAGTTAAGGACTGAGTTCACAACCGAAAGATTGTCCAGGAGAACCTCAACAGTGGTATCAATGGGGAGCTCCGAAGCGTTCTCAAGTGCTTTGATCAAACCAAATGCTTCAGCTTGGAAAACTGAACAGTAACGTGACAAAGGATAACAGACACGCAATTCATGAAAGTTGTAATTCACACACACTCTATATAAACCTGCGCCAACTCCATCATTGGTCTTGGAGCCGTCTGTATAGTAGGTGACCTCGGGTGGTAGTTCAGGAATATTGCTGGGAAGGAATAAGAAAGGTGGATAAGGCAGAGGTTGAGGAGATGGGGGAGGTTCAACCGGAAATTCAGCATCCACGTAACCATATTTTTTAAGATACTAAAAACATGAATATCTCGCGCTATATATTGATTACATCACAACAACAACCAAGTCCGTGGTCAAAACCATATATACATATTATATATTACATCTTTATACAATTTATAAAAATAATATAGAGTGCTGTGCACAATATAAAATAATATTTCTCTGAATCGTTTGTAGCAGATTATTTATTATTCTATAAAAAGATTTTTTTAAATTTCGATATTTGTATTTGATGCACTGTAAAATCCACCTTACATATTGTATTTCATTGTTTATTTGTTCTTGCAGCCTTAGTTTCTCCTTCATTGTAACGTGCACACAACATGCCTTAATGTTTTCATTTCCTATATATAAACTAGACGAATGGCCCGGGCAACGCCCGGGTTTTACCCGAGTGCGTATATATTTTAAAAACGTTTTAATTCAAATACTATTCGTTACAATTATAAATTGGCGCCATGGATGTCACTCTTGTGAAACGTCCCGTTCCAAACTGTGTGTTTTTAAAATGTTTTAATTAAAATACTATTCGTTACAATTATAAATTGGCGCCGTGGATGTCTCTCTTGTGAAACGTCCCGCCCCAAACTGTGTGTGTCTTGAAAATATAAAAATAAAAATGTGAATTTTCATAAAGATTTCATCATGTCGATTTTTTTTTTTTTTTTGCATTTTACCTACTAAATCGATAGAGATAATTACATTTGCAACATGAACTTAGGTATATTGACTAAATAGAAAACTGCATAGTAATAAATATCATTTTTTAAAGGCACCATATCGTTTTTTTTTTTAATAAAATCGAAACAAAAAAAAAATTCACAAAAAAATGACCCTATAACTTTCGGCAAGGTTCTAAATGGTCACACGGCCAGTGAATATATAAGTAAATAGATAAATATATAGATATATATTCTAAACTGCGGTAAAAGTTTTTTGAATGAACCCAATGCATTCGTTTATACAATTATTATATATATTGGCATAATATATTAACTTTATGAACGGAAAAATATGTCCAGGGTAGCCTAGTGGTCATGGCATCTGCCCAGTAAGCGGAAGGTCGTGGGTACGATTCCCATCCCTTGACACTTTTTTTATTTTATCCATTCTGACCAAAATCTATCCGTGAACTTCACACAGTGAACTTCCCACAGACAGAATAAGGCAATTATATAAGTAGATTCTATAAAATGTTTTTTTAATTTCGATATTTGTATTTGATGCACTATAAAATCTACCTTACATACTATATTTCATTGTTTATTTGTTCTTGCAACCTTAGTTTCTTCTTCATTGTAACGTGCGCACAACATGCCTTAATGTTTTCATTTCCTATATATAAATGGCGCGTTATTGTTTTATATAAACTTATATCCAATATTTCATTGTTGATGGTCAAATAAACCACTTTTTCTATATTCCATTTTTGAATTGTCATAGCAGCCTTCATTCTATAATCCATTTTTGAGCTATCTCAGCAACCTTACATTCTATATTCCATTGTTGGCTAGTCACAATAATAGTTCATTCCAAATATAATATAATTTTTGTGTTGTACTAGCAACCTTATAATCTATATTAAAATTGTTTGCTTGATTTTCATTATTTTATAATTTTCCATTATTTTGGGTTATCTTAACAACCTAAATTCTTATTTATCCTTGTTTGGTTGCACTATCAACTTTATGGATTATTTTCGATTGTTTGTTTGTCATAGATACCTTACATTATATATTTTATATAGGGTTTTCCTATCAACCTAACATTCTAAATTCCATTTTTGATTTACCTAAACACCTTACATTTTATATCACTGTTGGGTTGTCATATCAACCTTATATTCTTTTTATCATTTATGGGTTGTCCTCGCACTTTCATTTTTATATCCTATTGTTAGGTTTTCCTAACATCTTTGCATTCTATATTCGGTTGGTGAGATATTATAACTGTTGTATTCCAATTGATTACACACAGCGCTCAACGTTAATTATTGTTTAATTAACTACAAGGTAAAAGGATTATATATAGATTAAATGGTAAACATGGAGAAAGAGAACAAGTCAGTATGGCGACGCCGCCTGCAGGGTTACATCAACAGGAAGTGACGTCAGCTCCAGGGTTGCCGAAGTCAACCGTCCGCCGCCACGGTCCAGCAATCTCCTCCCTCGAAGTGACCTCCTATTCATGGATCACTTCGGCGCTTAAGAGTCTCGAACGATGAAGTTCGTGTAGGTTTCTCCCCTTATTTACTTCAGTACTGAGGAGTTCAATTGAGTTCTGAGCATTTCTCTGGTTCCTTAGGATCATTGGATGAGATCGAGTAGGAGAAGGCTTCACAGTATCTTCATTATGGCTGTCCTCTTCTGTTGGTGTCACGTCTTCTTGATCTAATAAAGACACTGGATTCTCTTCAATCTCCCGTTGAGTCCCATAGCTGAAGTGTTCAACTGATGGAAGCACCTCCCGGTTGCTGTCGTTCCTCGATACATCACTCTCTTTGAAGACACAGTCCCGAGATTCCACCACTTTCTTCATCTCAGGAATCCACACTCTGTAGCCACGTCCTCTGAGTGCATATCCAACAAGGTTACCTTTGACAGCTCTCCTTTCGAGTTTGGATTTATGGACTTGTCTTGGAATATGGACAAATATTTGACAGCCAATAGCTCTTATGTGTTTAAGACTAGGCTTGTTCCCTGTCCACAGTTCATATGGCGTGCTTTCACCATTGTGATTGTTGAGTACTCTGTTTCTGACATAGGCTGCGGTGTAAGTCAGCTCCGCCCAGGAAGCCTTTGGCAGACCACTTCCAGATATAGTGCTCCTGACAAGATCTAGGAGTGTCCTATTCATTCTTTCTGCCACACCATTCTGTTGGGGTGTATACGTCATAGTGTGTTCATGAACTATTCCAACGCTCGTGCAGAAAGTGTCCCATTCCTTGGAACAAAATTCCAAGCCATTATCCGTACGTATTCGTTTTAGTTTCCGGCTGGTTTGTTTCTCAGATTCTTGAATCCACTCTTTGACTTTTCCCAGGGTTCCGCCTTTGTTTTTCAGGAAAAATACACTTGTATATCTCGTAGATTGATCAATGATGGTTAAAACGTACTTGGCTCCTCCCCAGCTCAATACGTCGAGTGGACCCATCAAGTCCGCATGCACCAAGTCCAACGGCATGATTTCTTTTTCCTCCTTGTATGAGTGTTGAAGGAATGGCAGACGGTAAGACTTGCCGATCAAGCAGTCTTCGCACTTTTCTGGCTTTGCCGGGCTGGAATCAAGTCCTCTTACGCTTTGGTTCTTGGCCATCTTTGCTATCGTATATGCATTTACATGCATCAGCCTTTTGTGCCAAAGTTCCAGTGTAAGCTCTTCCTTGCATTCAGATGCAAGAGAAACACGATCATTCTGATCTATCGGAGAGGATGGAGTAGTCTGGACGTAGTAAAGTCTACCTAACTTCTTTCCCTCTATCAAGAGTTTACCTTTCATGTCCATAATGTGGCAACCACTCTTGTTGAAGACAACTTTTCTACCGTTTTCTATCATTTGGAGTAGAGACAGAACACTGTGACGCATATCTGGAACGTACAAGGTGTTCTGGGCAACGAAATTGCTGGCATCTCTCTTGTGTCCAACAATATTGGCACTGACAGTACCGATACCACATGCTTCTATCGAAGAGCCATTCGCAATAGTGATGGAACTCATATTGCTTGCGCACTCTTTCAGACATGTGAAGTAATCTCTCTTGGGAGTCATATGGTGCGTCGCTCCAGAATCTATGATCCAGGTCTCGGCGGTAGCTCCAAACAAAGTGTTGCACATTGCCGACATATTTACGCCTTTGTTTTGGTCAAACCTCTTTGGTCTTTGTTTATTCTTTCCTTTCTTCCTGCATTCCCTTGCATAATGGCCTTTACCTCCACATTTGAAACAAACAACCTTTGCTTTAAATTGTTTTTCTGTTTCAATGGGCTTCGAAGAGGCATTAACGACCATGGCACCCACATCTTTTGGTAGATTTGACGAACGCCTTTCTGCTTCTGCCAACAGCCGTCTTTTAACTGTGGCGGTCGTGAAGTCTGAATCAGGCAAGTTACATATGGTTGAGACAACGGTGTCCCAATCCTCTGGTAATCCACCCAAAAGAACCATAGCCAAATCGCCATCATCAATTTTGTCGCCAATTTGGGCCAGTTCGTTTACAATGTGGTTTATCTTCCCCATATACCCTTCCATATTGCTGTGCTGAGTCAACCTTTCGCCATATAACTGCCTTCTTAGTTGTACGGCTCGATATCTGCTATCCTTTGGTGCGTATAATTTTTCCAGTTCCTCCCAGACCTCTTTCGGAGTATTCAAATGTTGAACATGCAATTGTTGTTCATCATTAATTCCGAGGCAAATTTTTGCAAACGCCTCACCCTCCCGCGACAAAAAAAAAGTTTTGTTGCAACAAGGTCACTAGGGTCAGGCTTAGCCTCTACTGGATTGATCAAACTCCACAAGTCGTTTTCGATTAGAACGAGTTTCATCTGGAAGCTCCAGCTGAAGTAATTAGCACCATTTAATTTTGTAATCGTCGTGTTTGCCATTTTACAAAATATTTGGTAAGTAGAAAAAAGGATGGGCCTAGTAATCAAAGGAAATTTGGTTACTCACGTTTTAGGCCTTGCGCTTCTTCAGTCTGACGTTTTAGGTCTTGCGCTTCTTCAGTCTCACGTTTTAGGCCTTGCGCTTCTTCAGTCTCATAATCTTTGTTGTATTCCAATTGATTACACACAGCGCTCAACGTTAATTATTGTTTAATTAACTACAAGGTAAATGGATTATATATAGATTAAATGGTAAACATGGAGAAAGAGAACAAGTCAGTATGGCGACGCCGCCTACAGGGTTACATCAATAGGAAGTGACGTCAGCTCCAGGGTTGCCGAAGCCAACCGTCCGCCGCCACGGTCCAGCAATAACAACATTACATGTGCCATATTCAATGTTGGATTTTCCTAACAACTTTACATTCCATTTCTTCAAATAAAAAGCACTTCGGCCAGTAAATCTTTTGTTGCCTAATCTTTTAAATTTTGTTCGCTCCTGAAGAGGACAAAAGAATTTTGTAGAAACGTCGAGACAATAAAAAGATTTACTGGCCGAAGTGTCTTATATTTGAAGAACTATGAATGCCGGCCAGGCAGCCTCTATCTTTACGTTTTACATCCTATATTACTTCGTTGAGTTGTTCTAACAACTTGACGTGATATAGTTCATTTTTAGGTTTGCCTAGCAGCCTTAAAGGCTTTTTTATTTTTTCAAGTTTCCTATCTACCTAATCTATATATATAAAAATGAATGTATGTGTGTGTGTCTGTCTGTCTGTCCTTTATGCCTGACCAAACCACTCATTGGAACGCCATGAAACTTTGGTAAGTTATTAAGTATAGTACTGGGAAGGTTTCTGAAAAATAATTTCTTGAATATCTTGAATATCCTTAGAGTTATTTGCAGATTTGTAGCTTTAACTCGCAAGCAGCGCCACCTTGCGACGGAGATAGGCTTAGGTCTGCCCCACCCCCTTTCGAGAGAATGTAATCGTCCGACCGCCGGCCAGATGGACAGTCCAAGTACCCACCGACCAATCAGAGGGGTCAAGAGGTCCTGGCGCGCGGGGGCAGAGTTGGTGACACAGCAAGAAAAAAGCCTCGCGGGGGCTTGCCCAAGATGACCTCCGGGAACTTCGTCCATCTTCCATAAACGACCATGATTTTATTCAACTTATCGAGTATTTTTCAAGGGACCGGGGAAAAAATGTTCACTAGATAAAACGATGATTTTGTAATGTAGAAAATTAGGAAAGACAAAATTCAGGATGACACGGCACACAGGGACCGGGAAAAAATGATCACTTTATCGAGAGATTCAAATTTACGAGTTTCAAATTATCAAAATATATCTTTTTTTTATAAGTTTATAGATAATTGTTTTAACAAATGTTCGTTAAACAAACC
>CP092871.1:13351534-13368826 GCA_030710605.1 Cordylochernes scorpioides | reverse complement strand
TTTACTCGGGTAATACCCAAAGCCGGGTACATCCGCTAGTGTACTATATTACATTGTTGGCTCCTCTGTATGACTTTACAATCTATATTTCTGGTTGAATTTTCTTACCAATTCTTTTTTTCTATCAAAGTAAATTATACAGGAGGTTATAGAGATTATAAAATCAAAGGTTATCTCTCCCATCAACAAAGATGCAAAACTATGCGCCATCGATTGAACAATCTTCTTATGTAAATCAATTTCTCCCCAAAAATATTTCTATCAAAATTCAGGCCAAAGAATGGGCTTAATCACATTGTCATTTTAGAAGGCCTATCCGCGCGTTTCTCTCTCAAGATCGATGGCAACTGCCTATTTTTTTAAATTGCTTCTATCATCTATTGGTCAAACATGCTGCGCTTTCTAATAAATTTGGACTTTGTAAAATAAAAGAATATTCTAATAATAGTCATGGTTGATGGGGTAGTCAGTGGGTAAGGCCAGGTCAGTCTACAGACCTTTCTATTTAATTGACTCTTTGGCGGCTCTCTCCAGCTCTTCACAGATCTCAACTGTTCTCACACACTTCTTGGGCTGGTGGTGAAACCCTTCAGCATGTCTTATTTCCTTGCAGATGTTCATGGGGTTCTGGGACATTGGATGGTGCGGAATTGTCCTGGTTTTTCTAGCCTCGGACTGTATGTCACAGAATTCAGGGTCCAGTTTGGCTATCAGTATTGTTGACTGGGGGCTCTTGTAGTAGCCTCCCCACATACAGATACATATGAGTTATATATTTTAAAATATTTGTCTCTTAAGTCAGTGTCCCTTTTCATTCCCTTTTAAATTTTAGGCCACCAGGTTTTCACATCTAATTCTAGTGTTATGTCGCTTTCCAGCCAACGTTGTTGTCATACAAGGCTTCTAGATAACAAGAAATGGTCTCTGTGAATACATTTTAGCGCGACGCATTTTATTACAAGTTGTTGTTAGTGGAATTAATAACTAGGTAGACTATACTTGCCTTCAATGTTCTCCACCAAAAGGATATTTTTCGTCTAAGGCTACACCGTCCTGGGCAGTGTATAAGGTGATCTGCAGATGCTAAGAAAACCCAATACGGAAGAACTGTTAAAAGATCTGATCTAAATTGAGCCTACATATTCTACAAATAAAGTAAAATGCATTGTAAACACTTTTGTTCTTGGAATGATTCAACTTTTTTTTATTTATCCCTTTTGGTATTAAAAAATGACCATCTTGATACTTTTCTGCATATACCTGCTCTTTTATTTAATTAAATTAATATGTTATAAAAATGCTTCATATTTTAAAACAAATAGTATGTCTAAATATAAGCTACTAGCGGATGTGTACCTGGCTTCGCTCCCAGTGAAAGTTTGCCTAACGAATATTATATATTATGAAGTATAATAAACAATGCTAAAGATTAGTTTTAATTATTAATCAAGATTGTGTGTGAATATGTGAGAAAGATGTAATATCGTTGTTGTTTTCTTGGCCGACTGTTTTACATATGGTGTTATCTTAAAATTGCTTGTTTTGAATATTTTTTTAGATTGAGTTGAATGAATTGCTGAATTTTTTTTTTGTATTTATATATAAATAAAATTAACTCTGTTGAATTTTTTTGTATTTTATCGATAACAGCAAAGTTATGAATTTTAAAGTTAGGAAAAATATTTTGATGTTAAGCAAAACCTGCTCCATCTCGTTTTACATAAATGTTGAAAATTTGGTCGAAATTGATGCATTGTAACGAAAGTTTTTAGCGAACACCACTTATGAAATTTCCATTTATATAGAAGATATAATATAAATGAGTTTTAAAAATTGTTAAAAAAAAAATGCATCGGCCGGGAATCGAACCCTGGCCGCCCGCGTGGCAGGCGAGCATTCTACCACTGAACCACCGATGCTTTAAAAAAATCAAATTCATTTATCGTCGCGACCAGTGCTGCGCCCTAGCGGTAAAAGACTGGAACTAACGCTTTTTGGTTTTTTATTTTTTAAAAAAGCACATTAACTTTTTTAGTTTTTTGAATAGCCTATATGTTAAACGAAATCTTCAGCTACCTACATGCGAAATTCCATAATGATTGAGTCAGTAGATTTTGCGTGATGCGATAACAAACATCGATTTCGCATTTCATTTTTATATATATAAGGAAGGAAGGATAAGGAAGGAAGGATAAGGAAGGATATATTTATTTAAGTAACCCAGGTTCCTGGAGCGTACAGAAGTCGCCAACTACCCGGGGAAGGATATACATAAACTAGATGGTTCATATTTATTCTGACATTATTTTTTAATATAAAAATTTAAAAAGTTGGCCACATTGGATATGTGTTGTCTATTTACCTATGTTGTTGATCGCTTAGTGCTCTTGTTTTTAAATTGATACTTCTGTCTTGTTTTGTATCATTTGCTTTGTAACATTATGTTGCTTCCTCAAAACATTTTACTAATTATTATATTTTCACTTTACTTTATAGTCACTTTTATTTTCAATCATTATATTAACAAAATACAACCCTCGCCGTATATCGATGAAATTTTTCACATTCCACAAGCACAAAAATATTGCAATAATAATTTTACCTACGTAAGTTTTCATTTTTTAAAACATTCTCATAAAACCATATCACTTTATAGGTCAGATTCTCATTTCTACATATAGATGTGTGTACAAAATACCAAAATATATATAAAGTATACCACAAAGTAAAGTAGTTTTGATTGAAATTTTGGTAGACTATTTTATTGTAATTTGAAAAGTATACTTTGTGAATTATAATCCAAATTGTGTTTTCAACAAAGAAACTGCCTACATTACTGAATCTATTACTAAAATATATGTTCATATTTCATCTAAGTATGCAAGATAGAAATTAAACATGAACACAAAAATTATGGTGAGCTACTCATATCTGTAAACCACTGGTGGCAAGGTGTTTCTGAGTATATCATTACACTAGGTTAGGTTAAATTAGGTTAATTAATATTAACTATTTTGTTTACTGCAAGTAGGCCTAGGTCACAGAATAGTACAATCATCATTGGTCTACTGAAATGAGTATCTCACCAGAAGTGGGAGACTCTGCGACATTTGGCCCAATCTGAGACTAAGCCTCTCATTGGTCGTGACATCACAGTGATGCATGAAGTAAACAAAGGCTATGATGTGGTTCGTTCTATGTGTCACTGCCTCGACCTCAGGGAATTCTCTGATTGGCTGATTGGTTCTAACTCAGCGATATAGATTTTTTTTAAACAAAATTTATTTATTAATATTTTAGATACCTGTAATTACTTTATATTGACACTATATTTATAAAGGACAGACCTTTTATTTTTATTATTTTATATTAATCATAGCCTTTGTTTACACAGCGTGTCACCATGAGTTTTTGTCCATGACTGTACTTTGTAAAGAACAACACTCAATTACAAAGCCAAAGTGTCCTTATGAGAGAGGTGTCCTCCTAATGGAAATCTTGTAATTGATAAAAATGGTCATTTTAGTGATGAAAACTGTCCATTGAAGGTAAGTGTCCTCTGGTGAGAATATCCTCTCATGGAGTATGCCCATAGTGTCTAAATTCCCATAAATCCATCATAATTGACAGTTGTATATAAACCAAATACAACAGTAAAACTAACATAAGGTAACAAGATCAAATAAACACAAGGTAATAAGACCAAATCCAAATAAATAAATAGTGTATGATGTTTTGGTAACAACGCTGTTACCGAAACATCACACACTATTTATTTATTTGGATTTGGTCTTATTACCTTGTGTTTATAATCTATAATCCAAATTGTACCTTATCAAGATCAAATAAATAAATAGTATGTGGCATTTTAGTAACAGCGTTGTTACCATCATCAGACAAAAATACTGAACAGTAGAAATAGTCTAGAAATACTGCTGGGAGAGTTCATCCTCCAATTGAGAGTTACGTTCTCCCAAATATCTTTCTCATATATGAATAGTATCAATTTTTGAATTCGTAAATGTAATGTTCCTTCAATTAAATAAATAAATATGATTTACCAAATTAAGACACAAATTTTAATTTTATATCTTTCTAATGTTATATATACACTTTTTAATATATTCATAACAACAACAATAATTACAGTGCTTCCAAATCCAAACAATCAAAAATAAATTAATTAAACAGAGTATATTATAATATTATTATAAGGTATATTACAGTAAAAAATCGGAGCACAAAAGTATTTCTGAAGATCTTTGTTGGTTGGAAGTTGATAAAAAAAACACAGCCACATCAACCTATGGTTTATTTAACTCCTGACGTTTCAGTGATTTGCTGTCATTCTCTTCTGGGGAATGTTTATTCTAAATTCTAGGTCTACTGTAATACTCTTTACAAAACAAGGTAATAAGACCAAATAAATAAAGTGTGTGACGTTTCGGTAACAACTTTGTTACCATCTTCAGACAAAAAAGTACTGAATGAGAAATTTTACCACAGCATGTTTTAAAATAGATATGGCTGATAAAATTTCTCATTCAGTACTTTTGTCTGAAGATGGTAACAACGCTGTTACCAAAACGTCACACACTATTTATTTATTTGTATTTGGTCTTGTTACCTTGTGTTTATAATCTATAATCCAAATTGTGCCTTATCTACTCTATACAAGAGTATTTTTACTTTGATGAGGCACAATTTGGATTATAGATTATAAACACAAGGTCTTCTTCTTCTTTCTTATCTCTACTCAATCATATCTGGATGAAGTAGAATGCATCTGCCTTTGTCATTAAGACTGGAAGCACTACTTAGTGACAGGCCGACTTAGCTCCAAAAGAAATGGCTGCCTCTGACATGAGGAACAGATACCATGTGCAGCCGCTCCTAACATGGATTACAAACGCTTCTCATCCTGTAATAACTGGAATAGGAGCCCTTACAGGGTAACACGACGTAATAAGACCAAATCCAAATAAATGGTGTGTGATGTTTCCATAACAACATTGTTACCATCATCAATCCTAAGTACTGAATTATTTTATTGAAATTGGTCTTGAGTTTATAATCTATAATTCAAATTGTGCCTTATCATAAATAGTCCCTTGTTATATAAAAACCTCAATGGGGGTATATAAATATTTTAAAGTGATGAATATGGATTTGACATTCAATACTTTTGTCTGAAGATGGTAACAATGCTTTATTTGGTCTTATTACCTTGTGTTTATTTTTAATTTCTTTATTTTGAATATTCTATTGTTTAAATTTATTACTTGGCAAATATGCTAAAGAAAGTTTTAATAAAGTTTACAGGATAAAAATGTGTTGAGAGAGAGTGGTGCACATTCATTTCACAAGGCAGTAGAATGTCCATTTCTACACTGACGACTCGGGGGGAGTGTGTTATCTTGTGTTCCCAATATGTAAACAAACAAAAGTGATTGACCAAAATATATTTTATCTTATCTATATCCCTCCAATGATACCGGCATGTTGAGTGATGGTCTTTCTCTCTACTCTCTCCAGATTGTAGAAGGGACAGTACCTATATATAGTAAAACCCCTCTATAGTGAACCCCAATGGGACAGAGCTTTTTTGGCTATTTTTTTTTACTTTCCAAAATTTTTAGACTGTATAATTAAAGGACAGCCATACACACCGCTAGAGGCTTCCTCTTAATAGTGGTCACTTTGTTTTAATTCCCATAATTGACCAATTTCTTTACATTAATAATTTTTGTTTCATCACGGGACCGTTTATTTGACTTTTTTTTTTTTTTTTCCCTAAAACGTATGATCGCGATAGCGGCAAAAGTTGAGGTTGATTCCTCTTTGTAACAATTTTTAATAGCTTTATATTTTATCTTTTATAATAGAAAAATTATATTCTCTTATTTTAATATGTTCTTAACATTTTGCCTGTGTTGTTTCACTTTGAAAAGTTCTGAAATTGGCTTTTTTTTTTTAAGAGAAATATCGTTGTTGTTTTTAAAATGACTTTGTTTTAATAAAAGAGAGAGAGAGAGAAAATAAGACCTAATCCAAATAATTTATTAGTGTGTGACATTTCGGCAACAACATTGTCACCATCATCAGACAAAAGAATAAATGAGAAAACGAGTTAGTTGAGAATCCGGGCTAATTGGCCTACAAAAAGGGTCTTCTAGCCCTACTATGGCTGCAGAACGTGAGCTGGTGGCAAGGGATCCTAGGATCTGGCAGTGGAGGTGTCATCGCAGGGTGGGAGAAAGCTGGAGAGGTCAGGGAAACAGCGCCTTGATGGGTGAGAAGCCAGGATGGAGGCCAGTTGAGGAGGCAGGAGGTCCTGGAAGCCTAGAACTTAAGGGCTCTAAGCTTCAAGGTGGGGCAGCTTGAGGCTCTCGCCTCGTGTTTGTCTGAAAGGCCCTTGGCACAGCAGTTGGTGCACTTGGAAGTGTGCCGGTCAGCAACAGAGGGGCAGGAACGGCCTTCATGGCCGCCTTCACCGCAGTGGAAGCACTTGGGATCTCTGGTGCATTGGGCAGAGTTGTGGCCGAAGCCACAACAGCGGAAGCAGATTCGTGCGCGGATGGACTCCTCGAAGTTGAGGATCACTCCATCCACCACGATCCTTCCGCGATTGCCCAGAGCTCTGAAGGTGTTGAGGTCCACCTCGATGAAGGCGGTGCAGGTCCCTGTTTCTGGGTGCGGAACGGTGCGCCACGCGCACCACCTTGTCCCCAGGGAGTTGGCTGACAGCAGGGGTCTCCAGCAGCGTCTCTTCAATGGTGGAGTTGGATGTTTCCTCATCCACTTTGAAGAGGCAGATGCGAGGCAGGATCACCTTCTGTTGGCGGACCTTCATGCCATCCAGCTTGTTGGCCAGGGAGGTGGTGACAGCTGGGATGGTATCGGGGTTGCTGGAGTGGAGGACAAGCTTCCCTTTGGTTCGCAGGGAGGCCCAAACGCCTTGGGGTAGAGTGTGGGCAGCGCGGACAGCTTTGAGCATTGCTCTTGGGTCGGCCTGTGGGTCATCAGAGATGACCACTGTGTGGGCCGCCGATTTTTCCCCATGGAGGACCACTTGGGCGGCCGCAGGCTTGGGGATGCGGGAGAGCGCAGGTTTTGCGGGACCTTTGAGGTTAGTCCTCTTTGCGGGCGGGTAGGGAGCCTCAGGCTGCTTCCTTTTGGTTGGAGCCGGAGTGGCGGGCTTGGTGGGGTCAGTCTGGGAGCTGGTTTCCTTGTAGGAGGGAGCAGGGCTGGTTTGAGTGCCGTGGCAGGCAGTCTGGGGCTTGATTTCGTCCAGCTCCTTAAAGGACGCGAGGGTGCCAGAGAGGTTCTCTACCTCAGCAAGGAGGGCCTTGATCTGCTCAGACCGCACGTCGATGAATGTCTTCAGGTATTGGAACAGGAAAAAACTGGTGCCAAGTTGAGGAGACTGAATTCCTTCGAGAAGCGATCCTTCACCTCATCGTTCTCCTTTGCCAATTGGGCAAGGGTCACGAGGGGCTGCTGGGCAATCTTCTTCTTCTTCCTAGAGGGAGTCATGGTAGGAGCAGGAGAGCAAAGATGTGCACAGGTAGAGAGCTAGCTCGAAAACCAAAAAGAAACGAAAAACGGAAACGACGACCGACGAAAAAAAAAAGAGAAAACATGTTACAGCAAGTTCTTATATAGTCCTGTTATCAAGTGTTTAAACAAGATAACAGATAAGGAAAGTAGTTTTTAAGTCAACTTGAAATATTCTTCTTAGAATTAAAAGTGGATTTTTTTTTTTTTTATATAATTAAAGGCATATCTGTAAATATCATTTATATTTCCCCTTTCTTCCATTCTATTAATTGAAGCACATGTCTTTTGGATGAAAAAGGCTTCTTTGAACTGTCTTTTGTAATAATTTTTTTCATAGTCCAGTGTTCTTGGGTTTTCTAAATTGAATTTATTGTGTCCTGTGTCCCTTCTGTGTTCTACAAGAGCAGAATTTTGAATTCTATCCCACTTCAGAGCATATTTATGGTTTTCCATCCTTTCTTTTAATGTTCTGGATGTCTGTCCCACATATCTTTGATCACACTTCTCACACTTAACTTCATAGATCAAACCTGCTCTTTCTGTTAATTGGGTGTTCTTGTGCTGGTTTAGGTATTGTGAGATAGGGTTACATGGTTTCCATGCAATGTTTATTTTTCCATACTTTTTGAATATATTAGTAAAATTTCTTGCAAACTTTTGGTTTATAAATGGCAATGAGATAAATTTGGTTTCTTTGTTTTTGCACTTTAGATTTTGAATTAAAGTATTATTCTCATATTTTTGGTTCATGTCTTCTATTATTCTATTTATCAATTTGATGGGAAAATCTTCATTGATTAGTTCTTTTTTGATGTTGTTAATTTCTATATTTATTTTAGTTGTATCATTAATGAGTGTAAAAGCTCTATATATAAGAGCTTTTACTAATCCTACTTTTTGGCTGAAGTGGTGCTGTGAGCTAAAGTTCCAATAAGTTCCTGTATGTGTTGGTTTTTTGTATATAGAGGTTGTAATATTGTTATTACTGTATGATAAGTTCATGGCCAGGAAATTAATTGATTTGTTGTTATCTACTTCCATAGAGTAATTGATATCAGGTAATAAATTGTTGAAAGTATCCAAAATTTTTTGTTCACTTCCCTGATTAATAAATAAAATGGAGTCATCCACATATCTTTTAAAATAATAAACATCATTTTTAAGTGAATTTAGAGCTTTTATTTCTAATTGGCCTATAGTAATACAAGCTGCGTTTGGTGATATTGGACTACCCATTGTTGCACCTTTCATTTGGAGATATATTTGGTCATCATAAATAAAGTATGTTGTTTTCAAACAAAATTCTATTCCAATTAAAAATTCAGATTTTGGCAAATTATTTATTTTTGATTCTTTAATCACATGGTTTAATGCATCTATAATTGTGGGTATAGGGATTGATGTAAACATGGATTCAACATCTAAAGATATAATTCTTTGTGCTTTATCATGACTTTGTTTTCTTCATTTTGGAAGCCATCTGCATTTTTTATATTTCAAATTTAATGGATGCAAAGATATTCTATTTAATAAAAAGTATAATGTGTAAAAATTTATACAACATACAGCAAAAATAAAGTGCAAAAATCGAAACAAACAATGCAACTAAATTCATTGTTTTGAAATCGCGATCCGCGAGCTGAAACATGCTTAAAATTTTGTTGTTTTAATTTTTTTTTTTAATTACAATTCTAAGTTCGTTATAAGCATAGTATTTCAAATAGATTTTATTATTTTGGGACCGAAAATAAGTTCGTTATAGGGGTAGTTCGTTATTCTAAAAATCGCAAAGTTCGTTATAACGATGGTATTTTTAATGGAATGGAATTGGGAATCGGCGTGGGTTCATTATAAGGGAAGGTTCGTTATATTCAGGGTTCGTATTAGCGGGGTTTTACTGTATATATATACAGTAGAACCTCCCTGTAAAGGACACCTAGTTGCAGAGCAAAATTGTCTTTTAGGAAGAGGTGTCCTCTTACAGAAGAGTTGCTAAATAGTAAAAACGGTAATTTTGTCAATGAAAACTGTCCTTTATAGAGAGGTGTCCTCTAGCTCGAGTGTCTTCTCATGGAGATTCTACTGTATATATATATTGTAGATGGTGAGGAGTGGAGAAAGCCCATTGTGGAGGCCTTGACCCATTTGATGGAAAGAGATCATTTAATCCAATCACCTGTATAAATCCTGCTCTTGATACTTACTCTAATAAGGGTAATAAATACCTTTGATAATAGAGAGCCTTTAATATAAATACACTCATGGACAAAACTTAAGTAAGTTGTACATCTCAGCATCTATATCAGGATTCAGACAATAACTCTGAAAGATTTTACATTGACCTTTATTGAAGACTCGCGAGATAACCAAGTGTTAACAAAATTGCCTCTGTCTCCTTAAAAAAATTAAATAAAATAGATAACCGGAAATATCAAAGACTTTACACTTCCTTAAGTTTTGTGTTTGAATGTATGTTAGATTCTTTGATAGATGGTGCTAGATTCAGTGAGAAATGTTGATATGAATTCTCATTTATTTCCATCTCTGAGATGACATCAATAAGACACATCATTTCCTTGCCTCATGGTTAGTAGCTTCTTACCTACCTTGACATTTTTGCTTCTAGGTTGATGGAGGAGTGGTATAGACCATTGATTTTTGGCTGTCTTGACCCAGGTACCAATCCTGAATTGGGCACTTTTTATTATCAAGAAACAAAAATTGCTTTTAAATGGCCTACCAATTTTTGTAAAAGTCCAACAACTCCTCCAGTGAGTGCAAGTAACACTTCTCACACCTGTCACACTTGTTAAGTGCAAAAGTCAAACTGCTGTCTACTTGTGTAGACATGTGGTGGACTTACCGTAAAAGCATTCGCTAACTACCCACCATGATTAGAAACATAAGGTAACAAGACCAAACCCAAATAAATAGTGTGTGACATTTCAGTAACAGCATTGTTACCATCATCAGACAAAAGTACTGATGCTGTTACCTTATGTTTGTTATCTATAACCCAAATTGTACTTTATCATACCCACCATGATTATCATGGCCTGTACCATGTGTAAAAAAAAAATAATAATAATAGAGAAGACAAAGCAGCACAATATCTTCACTTGAATACAGGACAGATTCCTCTGAATTATACTTTGTATTGGTAATGATAATGCACAATTTGGATTATAGATTATAAACATAAGGTAATAAGACCAAATCCAAATAAATAAATAGTGTGTGACGTTTCTGTAACAACATTGTTACCGAAACGTCACACACTATTTATTTATTTGGTCTTATTACCTTGTGTTTATAACTTTGTATTGGTAATAAATTATCAATGTGCAAAGACTACTTGCCAAACTAGGCATTTGATGGTTTACCTGTTATCAAGTATACTTCAAACTAGAAATAGAAGACCAAACCATAAACAGATTTTCCTATAAATCTTTTTAAAAGAGGTCTGCTTAATTATTATTTCTAAAATATCTGTTGCAGTTTGGATAAGTAATATTTGGTGCCAGCTTTTTGGTATCAGTCTTCGTACAAACAACACTAACAAATTGAAATGGTTAAGAATTTTTAGGAATTTCTTAAAATGGTTAGGTACAATATGGATTATATAGATTAGAAACACAATAAGATCAAATCCAAATAAACAAATAGTGTGTGACGTTTGGGTAACAACGTTGTTACTGAAAAAAGTTCTGGGATATTTTTCCTCATTCTGAACTCTTTGTCTGATGATGATAACAACGGTTACCAAAACGTCATACACTATTTATATATTTGGTCTTATGAACCTTGTGAATTTCTTTAAAATTTCTGTCATATATCAAATCTTAGTCGGACAGAGAAGTGCTGTCTCACCAATCTGTGCACACCTACTGCCCCGTTTCATGGGAAGCTATTGTTCTTTCACTCGCTATAATGAGGTGGGAGTTTGGGAATTTCCCCATTAAATATGTGTATCATACAGTACTGTACATTTGTGTAGAATTACATACAGTCTAACTTCATTACAACATTACTTGGTAACAACATGTTGTTATAGCCACATTGTGTTTTGGGTTGACCACAGTTAAAATAATTGGGAATTTATCTACAAGAAGCAAAAAAAAATGTCGGTGGATGAGTGGGTAACACCCTCAATTCCCGACAGTCATGAACGGGGATAATAATAATGTGATCAAATGTGTATCCCTGAAATTTTCAAACATTTCAGAATGTTCTATAGAATTTGAGGTGGCCTTTCCCTGTCCAAATGTGACAACTGCAGGTAGTAGTGTGGTTGCAGCTAGTATTTTTTACATAATGTTTGCTTACAGTTGTTAACAATACAATAGAATATACTCCAGGAGAGGTCACTCTCACTAGAAGACACCTCTCTACAAAGGACAGCTTTCATCACCAAACCGTGGGAGTTAAATAAACTATTGGTTGATGTTTTTTCTCTGAATAAACTTCCAACCAACAAAACCAAAAAATGGCCATTTTTTACTAATTGGCTTATATCCAGTTAGAGGACACCTCTCCCTAAAGAACATATCATCTCTGAAACTAGGTGTTGTCCTTTACAGAGAGGGTTCTTTTTGTAAATTGATTTATTGTTTTATACCCTTTCTTCATTGTGGTTATATCACTAAGCAAACAAAACAAGGACATATATGATGCATTAGCGATTCTTTTTAAAAATTACGGGCAAGTAAGGGGGGGGGGGGGGGGGGGGGGGGGGCAGTAGAAATTTGTTTAATTTAAAAAAGAATTATACGCATCTAAAATACATTTCAATTTTCTTAAAACAATGAAGCACATTGTGCTTATACACTCCTCTCTGATCCAATGCCTGTTGCAGTGGGACCCTAAGATCACCACTCCGCCAGGACTCTACCTCCTCTCCACAGGGATCCTGAAGCCCCTGCAGCTCCTGGGACCAGCCTACTTTGCCTGCACACCTGCCAACCTACGCCTGATCAACCTTCTCTTCTCTTGTGGCAACTTCTACCTGGCCTACTGCATCACCAACCTCCTCCATCCCCAGGTTGGCCACTCTTCTCCTTCTTTAGTGTGTGAACTTGTCTTTAGACATAATGATATACAGTTGAACCTGTTTATAGCACCCCCTCTAAATAGCACCTTCCCCTCTATAGCGCCTGATTTTAAATACGTAGTACAATGCAATATTTACATTAAAAGTGACCTGTCTATAGCACCCTATTTTGGTGAGTCTCAAGAGGGGGTGCTATAGACAGGTTTAACTGTATATTGTTGGGTATGTAAGCTTATTTTATAACATAAGACAAATGGTCCTCAACCACTGCAACTTCACTTTCAGCAACACTTCTGTGATACACTGTAAATGCAAATATTTTTAAAAGGCAAATATGGAATTACATTACTGGCAATATTTCATCAGCTCTTTTCTCTTTTTCCAACTTTAACATAAGTCCAAATATCTTTATTTAACCTATAAAATGAGGAAAGATAAATATTTTGAGGTGTGTGACAACAATTCTGTAGGATCCACCCACAGATAACAAGAAGAGAGGATGGAAATATGAGCTAGGTACCTTGAAGGCAATACATTGGTAGTATCACATCCTTGACTTACCATTGCAAAATTGGAAAGGAGTGGACTTCAGGAATTGGTTTAACCATGGAGTTAAGCACTACATCCTTGACTTAATCAGTATTTTTAGATTGAGCAGATAATCTGTTCAATTATAAATTTGAAGAGATAAATGGAGAATACGGGGATTTAAAAAAAAAATCAATGATTCACAAGAATTTTTTTGAAGTATTGCTTCTCGCCAATTTGAAAGTTGATAAAGAATGGGGTGATCCTTCAAAATAGCCTCCTCTTTTTTTCCAATTTATTATATGTAACAAGGTAAAAAAAAAATCATATATTTAAATAATGTGTGGTGTTTCTGTGCACTGTTGCTATATACAGTCTTCAGACAATAGTACAGGATTAGAAAATGTGTACTCTTATCAGCAAACAAGATTTAAAAAAATAAAAAAACTGATAAGATAAAAAATAAAGGAATTATTCTTGAAGAACTTTTTTTTGCCTCACTCACTACTTTTGTCTGAAGAATATAACAATATTGTGTTATTGAACACAAGGTAATAAGACCAAATAAATAGTGTGTGATATTTCGGTAACAGCCTTGTTATCATCATCAGACAAAAGTACTGAATTTGGTAAAGAGAGAACATTCAAAGACAAAGAGGATGAGTTTCTTTTTATGAACATGCGTTCGAGCTTTCGGGCACAATGTCGCCCTTCAACAGGAATAAAACTACACAGAGAATCAAGATACGTCTATAAATATACAGGTGATTAGCATAAACAAGAAAACTATTAGTTTTTAGAGAGATAAAATTTAAGTTTTATGTGTGATATACAAATCAGGTAATAGGAGAAATGTGATTATGCTAATATATGGTTTAATCTGCTAGTTAAAGAATCTATAGGTTGTTGTGTGAACAGCTTATGTAAATATTTCATTATAAAAAATAAAAAAAGTACTGAATGTGAAATTTTACCACAGCATGTTTTTAATGTTACTGTTATCAAGTGTATAAACAAGATAGCAGATAAGAAGTACTTTTGTCTGAAGATGGTCACAACGCTATTACTGAAACGTCACACTATTTTTTATTTGGATTTGGTCTTATAACCTTGTGTTTATAATTTATAATTAAAATTGTCTCTTATTAATGTCGTTATTGAAACGTCACCTATAAATTTACTTATTTGGATTTGTTCTTGTCCAAATTGTACCTGTTGGGCAGAGAGCGGCCCAGAGTGCAGTGGTGCTGACAGCCCTCTCTGTGGTCACCTTCCCTCCCATCTACTTCTTCTCCACCCTCTACTACACTGACCCCGGGGCCCTCTTCTTTGTCCTCCTCATGTACATGTTCCACCTCCACTCCCGCTACACCATGGCTGCCATTTTCGGGGGCCTGGCCATCCTCTTCAGACAGACCAACATCATCTGGGTGCTCTTTGTAAGTGCACACACACCATCTGGGTGTTGGTATACCATGGTAAAGTCCTGGCTGTGTGCAGATTGCAGCATCTAGATCTCTGGCCATCATGCAAGCCAACCTCAAAATTGAAGGCAGCCGGCGTAAATTGATGCCAGCCCAGCTTATCTATGCCTTGTACAATCAACGCCGGCATCTCCCGGTAGTTGTGGCAGAGGTGCTGGGAGAGATGGGGGTCTACCTCTTCCTGGGACTGGTGTTTCTGGCTGCTGCTCTCTTCAACCAAGGCCTAGCTCTGGGGGACAAGGAGGCCCACACCCTGGCTCTGAACCTGCCCCAGCTGGGCTACTTCCTGGCCTTCACGCTGGGCTTCGCCAACAGCCACCTCCTCACTGTGGCCCTGGCCTCCCGCTTCACCCACTTCCTGGCCCAGAACACTGCTCTGGTGGGGGCCGTGGCCTGTCTGGCTGCCCTGGCCATCAACCACCTCACCCTGGTCCACCCCTACCTGCTGGCTGACAACCGCCACCTGACCTTCTATGTCTGGAGGAAGCTGATAGCCAGGAATGCCGTCACTCGCTACCTTGTCATCCCCCTAGCCATTTACGCAGGCTGGGCCATCCTACAGAGGCTCTCTCACAAGACTGCTCTGTGGCGAGTGGTTTTCCTCAGCTGTGTAGCCCTGGCCATTGTTCCCCAGCGTCTACTGGAGTTCCGCTACTTTGTGATACCCTATGTGCTCCTTCGTCTCAACTTCGCCATCTACACCCCTTCTCAATTCCTCCTGGAGCTCCTTCTCCACGCTGTGGTCAACATCGGAGTCCTCCTCATCTTTGCCTTGTACCCCTTCACCTGGCCCGCAGAGCCTGAGGTCATACAGAGAATTATCTGGTAGCTTGTCCCTCACATCCCCCCTCGGTCACATTCCACTTTCTTACTGTTGCCAAATCCAACATGATGTGTGTTACAATGGGGGGATAATACACCCTAGTCATGCGGCTCTGATTGACACATCTATCAAGCCTGCAAGTATGGTGCCATCTTTAAAGGGAAAAAAACATTAAGGAAGAAGACTTCTAAGTATTTTGTTCATATCAGCACACATTCCACACAAGAACCATATAAAGAAAACAATTCACCAAGTAACCTAACTACCTATATCGACTCTGAACAAGTGCTTAGTGTATCTCATCCACTATGAGAGACAAGCTTTTCCTTCACTCTGGACATCCCAACCTTGGAGGTTTGTATTCCATAAGTGTATGTAGAGATTTAAACATATATTTCATATGTCAATAATGTCTACAACGCACACATTTGAAGTTGCAGTCAACACAACACTTGATGGTCAAGATACTGGCCGAGATATACTCCAGTCTATTCCACTGCTTGTATATCTCCTCCTCCTCATACATTCAGAGAGGATATTTTAAAAACCTGACAAGTGTGTTGGCACGCTATGTGTTGTAAATATTGTTGAATAAAATTAATTCCACAAAATTAAGTTGAAGTGTTGTCTCAAGAGTTCAACTTCACTCAGTAGTGATCTGGGATAAAAACATTTTATTTTCCTTTTTGACCCGAAACAAAAAGGTTAAAAGGCTGTTTTTTCTGAAAAAGGTTAAATCATAAAGATATCAAATTTTAAAATACATGGCATTAGCTTGCCATCTATATACACTAGAACCTTCATGAGAGGGCATCTCTTTACAAGGAACATTTTTCATCACCAAAAATTCACAATTTTTACCAATTAGTAACTCTTCAGTAAGAGGACATCTCTCTAAAGGACATCAATATGTATTCATGATAAAATTGTGAAAAAGTATTAAAATTACAATTATATTCTTACAATGAGTATCTTTTTTATTTATCTTATTTATTGTAAGCCTGTTGAAGAGCGATTAACGCTTGAAAGCTAGTGTTTTTTAAATAAAAAAGATACTCATTGTGAGAATATAATTGTAATCAATATGTATGTAATCATACCGCTCTAATATTGCATTGGATAATCCTGCTCTCAAAGCTTATGCCCATAAAGTAGAATATCCCTGTAAAGGACAACAACTAATTGCAGAGCCAAAGTGTCTTTTAGGAAGAGGTGTCCTCTTACCAGAGAGTTGCTAAATAGTAAAAATGGTAATTTAGCAAATGAAAACTGTCCTTTTGTAGAGAGGTGTCTACTAAAGGGATGTTCTACTGTACCATCAAGAATTCTTCTATTGTGCTGGATATATAAGCTCAGTGGTAGATTAAACTGCTGGGTTTACCACTGATAACCTAACTTTCCATTATTTTGTCATTGTAATAAGGACAGTAGGGGAAGTTGTTTACATTGAAATTCACAATAGTTTCTTCCTTAGAGCTAAAATTTTACCATTATAAAGTACAACCATTTCTCTGCCACCATCCATATACTCCATGGATAGAATTGAAGATGTTTTAGTGTGAAGATTTAATTGAAGCCTTAGAAATGTAGACATGGAGAAAGCTACTCAGAGTGTCATGGACAGATACAAATGTTTCAATCTTAAATGAAATGAATCCTGTTAGATCCCTAGAATCCAAAATATGAAAACAAAGAATGAACAACTTTGGACACATAATGAGAGCAAATGGTTTGTAATAGATGTTTTGAGGAACTGAAGGAAGACCTGTAATAAGCTAGCTGCTAGAAGGGGTCAAAAAAGCTACCTGGTAATCATTAAATGAGCCACGAGTGATGGATTTGGAGAA
>CP092871.1:13208918-13351434 GCA_030710605.1 Cordylochernes scorpioides | reverse complement strand
CGTGTAAATCGGGGGATAGGTGTATTTTTAAAATTTTAACCTTATATAATCTAATATAGACGATGAAATAGAATAATTTCAACCTCTCTCTCCTCTCAAACCTTGGCTATACATTTCATGCTCTTATCCTTTTCCCTCAAATAATATTTATGTGAAATATATATAGGATTTGTGTCTACTATGATAAACTCTCCAGAATTTCACAATTGAAAACTTTTATAATTAAACACTGGTAGAATAAAGCATTTTGTTTGGAATCTGCAAGATTTTTTCTGAGGAGTGGTTTATGTTGAAGGGAATATTTCCTGATGTACGGCATAGCGCTGGTAAAGCCCGACCTGATCATCTACAAGTATTCTCCCAAGTTTGAGGTAAGTTGTGGTATTATTACGTACTTAATGTGTGATGGCCATTGTATGCGCAGGTCATAGAGATGTTCAGCTACATCGGCGGGTACATCGGTGTCTGGCTTGGGATCTCCCTCTCCTCCCTGAGTGATGTCTTCAAGATAGCGTTCATGCTCTGAGCTGTCCCAGCGTCCAGTCACATAACTCTTCACTGATGGCTTCAATATGACACTCTCTCTATGGGACTAACAGTTATGTGTAATCACAACAAAATCCTAGGTCTCTCTCACATGTCACTGATGGCTTCAATATGACACTTTTTGCTTGATACTAACCTATATTACAAACATAGCAACAATGTCATAGACCTTCTCACATATCACACTGATGGGACTGACATCTATGTGCATTCACAAAAACAACCTAGGTCTCTCTTACGTTTCATTTATATCCTATTTGGGAATGAAAACTCTGAAGGTATTCACAGTTCTTTTCACTGATGTCTCAAAAATGAAACTTACTGTTTAGACTGACTAACTCATCACAGCGTCCATCGACACGCTTCTTACATTCCACTGGTATTTGCGACTGAGTGCTTTCAAAGCAGAATCTTATATACATGAACACATCACTTTGTTCAATGATTTCTCCAAAATAGAACTCACTGTTTGAAGCTGGTTAACATATAACGTAGCAAAGACGTCTTAGATCCCTGGAAACATCTCGGATTATTCTTTTCGTTCTTACCGAAGTCTTCGGCGATTGACCATTACATGCATCCTATCCACAAGATATGCTTCTCTTCTCTCAATGACGTTTTCAAGATGTTTTATCACTGCCTATGATTAATCCATAGTAGAAACATCTTAGGATCCTGGACAAACCTATTCGTGGTGTCGCTTATATCCTTAAAATGATGCTTACTATCCTGTACTGGCTACCACTACAACATGATGTGAGACAGTATAATGAACCATTTGAAATAACTTTATTCTTATATGATGTAAACCGGTGAACTTTCGGGCTATTTGACACTTCCCCGATCCTGATACAATCAAAAAAATAAACGACACTTTAAAATATATAGCTAGTTAACGCAATAAACAAAACTTTAAAATATATAGATAGTGAACGTAATGAACAAAACTATAAGATATCAACTAAATATTAAAATGACGTTATTTCAAGGCGAGAGAATCGCCGGCTTACAACATTAGATAGAGAAAACCCATATTATAAATAAGTTTATATCAAAAAAAGGGCGTAGCTGGATCTGTAAAGAAAAAAAAAGTTTATTTGATGGATCGCCTTTTGACTTGAATATTACAAATAGTTTATCAATTTAACTAATATATTCTGTAATTTGAATCCACATAAACAACGCAATTTTTTCGATATCTGAATCAAAATTTCCGCGACCTCTTTACTCAAACCACTCACGAGAATATGCAATTAGGGTTCACTTGTATTGTCCTTTTGACATCGAGAGGCTTAGGATTTACTGAATTCACTTAAAGCAATCCAAACATATTTTATCGGTGCTGAAAATAAAGAGACGCTATAAAAATTCGATTTTAGAAGTTTCTCAGTTTCAAAACATCACAAACAATTTATACAATTATATTAATATATCGCTTTTTATTTCTTTTCTTCACGTCTAAACTATATTATTTTAATAATATTCTTTGTTGGTGTATTTTTAAAAAAAGTTATGAAAATTCGAAACTATTTTAGACGCGTAAGATTCTTTTTGAAATTAAACAATTTCTACTGCCCTTACTGCAATGGAAAAGTAGAAATTGTTTAATTTCAAAAAGAATCTTACGCGTCTAAAATAGTTTCGAATTTTCATAACAGATGGCGCGCTAGTGCATCATAAAAAATGTTATGTTTATTGTGTGATTTGCACGTTTTTCACTGCTTCAGTTTTACACACAGGTTACACCATCAATTTAACTCTATAAATTAATATCCCTATTGTGGAATAATGGCGTCCAGACGGCTTGGGTGACAGTAAACAAACATGCCCGCCGGCGCCAACAAAGGAATCGCCAACAAAGGACTAACAGAACACGGCTTGGTCTGCTACCGACCATTTCGGGTGTTTTCCTCTGTCCTCTTAATATGTATTAAATAAAGTTAGTTAGAAGGAGATTTTTACCCTCTCCTTTCTGCTATTTAGTGATCTTATTTAAATCCTTGCAACAGCCCACAAAAGAATCATCACAGCGAATTCTTCTACCGAACTCGCTTCAGTGTTTTGTGAAACTATTACCCGACATTTCTACACAAAGTGGCGTCCCCGCGGGTGGGCTTCTGACAAGGCAAGATCAAGTGGATTAACGGCGGAGTACAAGTTCAAGACTTAAGATAAGTACTTTTTGTTTTACCCTCTGTTTATAGTATTTTTTTAATGGATATTTTAAAAAGACATAGAATTTTACTTAGAAAGCGACTAACTCGCAGCTTGAAGACGACAGAAGAGTTTCTGTCAGGTACTCCACCGATACCTGTAGAGGACATTGAATATAATAGAGAGATCATTGAAGAAACTCACAGTGAGCTTCTTTTGATCCAAGGCAAGATAAGAGACTTCATGCTAACTTCAGATGTTAGCGAAGAGGAACTAGAGCAAGACGATGAGGAAGCCTTGCAATATACCCAGAGATATAAGAGGATATATAAAAAATGTCTCGCTCTTGTTGAACCCAGGGTCACTGCATCCAGTCCCACGACCAGTGAAGTGAGCTTCGCCTCTAGCTCACACCATAGAACTGCAAAACTACCCAAGATAGAATTAAAGAAGTTTACAGGAGAAATAAAAGATTGGTTGGGATGGTGGGCACAGTTCAACAAGATACATGTCGATCCTACTTTAGAAGACAGCGACAAGTTTCAATATCTTGTGCAATCTATGTCGCCGGGAACCAGAGCTAGTAAACTGGTTGATAGTTACCCCCTGACTGCCGAGAAACCCCCAAAGTTATAGAAACTTTGACAGAAAGATTTGGAAGGCCTGAACTGTTGCAACAAGTCTATGTCAGGGACCTTATACGCCTTATGATCGATTGCTCCTCCAAACAACAGTTGAAGGTGACTTCATTTTATGATGAGTTGGTTACTCATTTGAGAGCATTGGAATCCTTAAAGATTGAGGCCAGACAGATGTCTGTATTTATATTTCCAATGATTGAGGCATGTCTCTCAGAGGAACTCATGAAGGCTTGGCAAAGAAGCCCCCTCCATGATGTCAAGATTGATGCTAATGATTCGACTCAAACTATAGTTGACCTAATTATGGAGTTTCTCCAAAAGGAAGCTGCAGCAGAACAAGACAGAGCCTTAGCTGGATCCAAGTTTGGACTTAGATCTCCGAAACAGGATAGAAACGTGGGCAGACAATCACATCCTGCTAAGATACCTACGGCCTCTGGACTCTTTGCTGGACGTGCCCAGAATTGCATCTTTTGTAATAAAGATCATAAAAACACAGAATGTCTTGTTGCGCGCAGAATGAGCATTAAAGAAAGAAGAGAGCGTATTAAAAACGCTAAATGTTGTTTCTCCTGCCTTCAACCAGGTCATATCTCTTCTAATTGTAGAAGGCGCATAACTGAATGTATTCGATGTAAGAAGAAGCACCTTGATATTTTATGCCCTCTTAATGCTCCTGGACGAGAGTCAGCGGATGAAGACAAGGAACAGGTGGAAGACTGTGACGTTTCTCCTACAGTTGAAAACGGAGTTTCATTCTCCGGTCTTAGCGCTTCGTCTCTGATTTTGCTACAGACTCTGAAGATTAAGGTCGAAGGTGCGACTTCGGCGAAAGTAGTGCGTGCCCTCCTTGACACAGGTTCCCAACGATCCTATATTTTGTCTAAAACTGCCCAGGATCTCGGACTATCTCCCATTGGCCAGGAATCACTTAAACATGTGGTGTTTGGAGGTCATACTAGTGAAAATGTCCACCAAGAATACAGAGTCAATTTGGGTCATGCATCGGGGAATTTTAAGATGGTTGCGAAGCTTCTTGACCAACAAAAAATCTGTGGTAATCTACCAAGATTGAGCCGCGGGCCATGGTTGAAAGAACTCAAAGCCCGCAGAATATGGGTTCCTGATATTGGAAAGTATGACATGGAAATTGAAATACTTCTAGGATGCGATGTATTGGGATCTATTTTCATGATGAAATCTTGTGTGTTGTCAAATGGCTTGACTGCGTCGCAGACGCGTTTCGGATGGACTTTAATGGGAGAATGTCAGCCAGGTAGTGACGTTTCACTCTCTCATCATGTTACAACGATGACAATTTCGGAGAGCAGTATAACCAATCTGTGGAATCTCGATGTTCTTGGCATTATGGATCCTATTGAGGTTAAACAGAGAGATCAGAGAGACGCACTGGCGCGTCGACATTTTCTAAAAACAGTCCAACATTCTGTTTCTGGAAGATATGTTGTTTCCCTCCCGTGGACTGTAGAGAAAGCTAAAATCGCGGACAACAGGGAGGTTGCTATGAAGAGATTAGAACAGACGACTAAGAAATTAATCTCTTTGAATCTTTATGAGGACTATGATGATATTTTCCGAGGCTGGTTGGATGATGGGATAATTGAGAAAGTCCCAGCTGAACAACACGACGCTGAGGCCTTCTACCTGCCTCATCGTCCTGTGGTGAAACTCTCCAGTGGGACTACGCCTATCAGGCCTGTCTTTGATGCTTCTAGCAAGGTCTATAGATCCCCATCTTTAAATGACTGTCTTGAAAAAGGACCTAACCTCATAGAAATGATTCCCAACCTTATGCTAAGGTTTAGAAATGGCAAGTTTGGTGTCGTGGCAGACATTAAGAAAGCGTTTCTTCAGATTGAGGTGAATGAAAGGGACAGAGATTACCTGCGTTTTATGTGGTATTCCCAAAATGGAGAAAAGACAGAAGTATTCCGACATAGACGTGTCGTTTTCGGTGTTAACTGTAGTCCTTTCATTTTGGGGGCAGTAATCGAATACCACCTGTCTAATGTTCGACCTGAACATAAACCGTTAGCTCAGAGGTTGCAGAAATCCTTTTATGTGGACAATTTAGTCACAAGCGTGAACTCTTTTGAAGAGTTACAAGATCTCAAATTGACCGCAACGTCCATCATGGATAATGCTCGGATTGAGCTGAGCCGTTGGGAGCATAGCCTGGACGTGGCCTCCGATACTTACCCCTTTGAAAGAGCAGAGATATCTAAAGTGCTTGGTGTATGTTGGGATAAAAGGGAAGTTTGTTTGTCATGGGAAATTTCCGTAGCCATACCCCCCAAGATAACCAAAAGGAGTATCCTGTCCTGCTTAGCTCAGATATATGACCCTATTGGATTTCTGAACCCAATATTAATAAAGCCTAAAATTCTATGGCAAGAAGTTTGGATAAAGCGCGATGACCAGTGGGGTACCTTTGTCGGGAATCGCGTTAAGGAGATATGCAGACTTAGTGATCCTGGAAATTGGAGATATGTTCCTAGCGAGTGCAATCCAGCTGATTTACCCTCCAGAGGATGCAGCCTCTCCCGACTGATGCAGTCTAGATGGTGGGAGAGATTGATTCGTTCCCTCAAAGACATACTAAAAAGAATGCTCGGAACATCAACATTAACATATCACCAATTGATGACCCTGCTGTGTCATGCAGAGGCAGTGATGAATGAAAGGCCCATGACTTATGTCAGCGACGATCCGAATGATCTTGTGACAATATCACCTTCCATGTTTCTACAAGAACAGACAGATGTCGAGTTTCCCGAGTGCCAGAATATGGGATCTAATCCAACGACACACAAACTGCGCTATTTGAGCAAGCTGAGGGAGGAGTTGAAATCACGATTCAGGAAGGAATATTTGTCCCTCCTGGTCCAGAGAAACAGACGCATTTACAATCCAAAACTCCAGGCTGGGGATGTTGTCCTTGTTGGTATGGACAATAAAAAGCGTAACTTCTGGCCATTAGCAGTGATCGAGGAGATATTATTTGGAAGAGATGGAGTGAATAGATTAGTGAAGGTGAAAACCGCAGTAGGAACCTTCCTAAGACCTATTCAGAAAATATATCCCTTGGAAATATCAACAGCAGCTTCTTCGCGTTTGCTGAACGATAAAGAGAAAACTGCAAAAATACAGACTAGATCGGGAAGAACCATTTGTATACCCAACCGATTGGACGATTATTATTGTTTTTCTGTGTGCCTAGATAAAAACAGGTGGGAGTATGTGGAATAATGGCGTCCAGACGGCTTGGGTGACAGTAAACAAACATGCCCGCCGGCGCCAACAAAGGAATCGCCAACAAAGGACTAACAGAACACGGCTTGGTCTGCTACCGACCATTTCGGGTGTTTTCCTCTGTCCTCTTAATATGTATTAAATGAAGTTAGTTAGAAGGAGATTTTTACCCTCTCCTTTCTGCTATTTAGTGATCTTATTTAAATCCTTGCAACAGCCCACAAAAGAATCATCACAGCGAATTCTTCTACCGAACTCGCTTCAGTGTTTTGTGAAACTATTACCCGACATTTCTACACACCTATATATATAAAAGTCAGTGTATGTATGTATATCGGCTATACACGTCCACAATACGAAACTAATCTGACTGAAATTTTAACAGTGTATATATAGTAGAATCTGGAAAAACTTATAGTCAAAATTTCAGGTCTCTATCCCGAATATTCTTCGAGTTATTTGAAAATTGCTTTGCAAATTTGCCCTTTCGCTCGCAAGCAGCGCCTCTAGCGGTCAAGATGGGAGGTAATATCAGCTAACCTAATGTACATGTAAAACATGTTTTAACAGGACAGAGATATTTATAGGATTTTTAGCCAAAAAAAATGAAATTGACAGTTCTGAGCAAAAATAGTTGTTTTTTTAGTCAGAAAATGATTATGACAATATTGCTGTATCATGTTTGATTATCAGATACAAAATTATATCGGGAAAAATTCCAAAAAGCAGAGACCACGGGTGAAGCCAGTTCATTTTTAGTGTGCAGGAACAAAATTCTAACAGAAAAACATTCATTCGAGCAGAAGACACAAAGCCAGATCATCTCTTTATAAAAATATCGCAGACACAAAGTTTGGAGCGGGACATTTCACAAGGGTGACATCCACGTCGCCAATTTATAATTGTAACGAATAGTATTTGAATAAAAACATTTAATCGGGTAAAACCCGGGCGTTGCCCGGGTCATTCGGCTAGTTAAAAATAAAAGTGAGATATATTCTGACAACTCAAATGAGCATTTTTTAGATTGCCGAGTTCCATCTAGTGGAACACAAATAAACTAAACGTTGATTTAGACTTATTCCATAATATATTTGGCCAACAACCATTTTCTTTATAAATCAAGATAATCCAACCATAACAAGTCTAAATCAACGTTTAGTTGATTTTTGTTCCACTAGATGGCGATCTACCATATAAAATGCTCATATAAGCGGTCAGGACATGCCTCTTTTATTTTATTATTAATACCTGACCATTTTTCTATTTTTTTTTCACATAGAAAAATATTTCTGAATATAGAACAATCCATAATATATATATATATATATATATATATATATATATATATTTAAAGCACGCAGCAGGTGCTTCATAACAAAATACCTCGTAAAAGATGGACGATTGGTCTATCGAAATATTGGATTAATAAATAATCTTATTACAATCCAAAATAAGCCTTATTTTTTAAATACAAAAATATGTACCAAAAGAGTAACTTCTCCAAGCTATAAAGGCAATTTAAAACTAATGAAAACTCTCTGTAATATGTTAAGGTGGTATTCTAACTGTAATTCTATATACAGTTACGAGCGTCATCAATTCTTTTTCATCTCTGTCACCGTTTGCTTTTTTTTTTTTTTTGGAATGGCGCTCTCCTATTGGTTGGCTACGATCACGCCACCTTTGCCCCCCCCCACTCGCTTTGTTGTTTTTGTAACTATTGTGTTGGAGCGGGTCGCTCCTTAAATAAATGCATATATTAGTTAATAACTAAATGGAATCCTCTCTTTCTTTTACCCAGTAAGAGACGCCTACGGAAGCCAACAGTACATAGACAGATAAAGCACATAGGCTATAGTTATTAACTAATATATGCATTTATTTAAGGCGCCAATTTATAATTGTAACAAATAGTATTTGAATAAAAACGTTCAATCGGGTAAAACACGGGCGTTGCCCGGGTCATTCGGCTAGTATATAATATGTATATATGTTTTTGACCAAGAACTTGGTTGTTGTTGTGTGATGTAATCAATATATAGCGTGAGATATTCATGTTTTTAGTTCTTATGACAATTCTGTTATAATAAAATATTATGCAAATAGCCGGGTAGTTGGCGATTTATGCTCCAAGAGCCCGGGTTACCTCTATTTTCTCTCTATTATGCAAATATATAACAGTAGCATACAATCTCTTTTAATAGAGAAACTACACTACCTAGGTTTATTGAATATTGGGTAGAAGAGTACATGACATTAACTAGTATAAGATTGTATATAAATCAAGGAGGCATAAAATAGTAAACACAACAACCACAAAAACAAGGTATACAATTTTTTTTTTACAATTTAAACAATTTTATTGATTCTTTTAATCAAATTTTAAAACGGAGAAAAAATAATAGAGTAAAAGGGCATATAAAGTGTAGGGGAATATATATACAAATATCTTCAGCAAGGAAGGCTTCCCCACCTTGAGAGAGTCCTCCTCCAGACAAGGTCTTCTTGTACACTCCTCAGTTCCACAGCGAGGAAGTACTTGTAGATGTGTCTTGACAGACTCCAGGATGGCCAGGGCGTCATCGTCTAGGCCATGCCAGAAGACCCAGCCCAAGGTATATAAAATGGAGGCACTCATGAAAATATATATATCTCTTGGCATTGATCTCTGATATCCACTCATATTTATTTTATCTTCTGGCTTTGAAATAAAGGTATACAGTAGGCAATTAGAGTTGCCCTCTTTCATATCTAGTTATATATACACTTCCAGGAACCTGGGTTATATCTCTATATTTAGTAAATTAAATTTTATTGCCATCTATCGTTAGAATTTTACACAAATAAATTTACTGGAAATGCGTTTCTTTTAAATATCATCAAATATTATCTCTACAGACCTAACTGCAATGATATGAGTTATTGAATGAGAGGGCTTGGCTCATCAGTAGTGAACCCTCTCAGCGGTTTCGCCAAATTAATCTCTAGACCGCTCTACTATTGTATTGGACTGGTTTTGTTATATACCCTGCTTTTTCTATGGAAGGCAGCTTAGGGGTGTTTAGTGAACTATGGACATAAGCTTATAGGTCTGTAGAGGTACATACATATAATTTCAAGGTAATTCATCGAGCAAAGCTCTTCCGCAAAATATGTTTTCATAACCAATATATATTAGCTTATGTACATAGGTCACTAAACACCCCTAAGCTGCCTTCCATAGAAAATGCAGGGTATATAACAAAACCAGTCCAATACAATAGTAGAGCGGTCTAGAGATTAATTTGGCGAAACCGCTGAGAGGGTTCACTACTGATGAGCCAAGCCCTCTCATTCAATAACTCATATCATTGCAGTAAGGTCTGTAGAGATAATATTTGATGATATTTAAAAGAAACGCATTGCCAGTAAATTTATTTGTGTAAAATATCTCTATATACACTGGTGTCCAAAATTAAGGTAAAAAAACACTAAATCTTCAAAAAATAATAATAATAAAACGAAAAATAAAAAAACATTATATGATATGCAAATTGCACTACACGGTTTAGCTATCCAATGAAAATAATTTCAAAATAATTTTAATATGCAAATTTGGTTTATTCTTTAAAAGCCTTAGCTTGCGTGCCTTTTTTATCCAGCTTTACAATTTTATTTGAACAACATTTCTTCCGCTATCCATGGAACGTCATAGATGTTTATAAGACTTATTAAAGTGGAGGGACATTGGTATAATAGAGGCAGGCCAGTCTCTAGCAGAAGTTGCAAGATGGCTCGAAACGTCAAGTGGCTTCGAATCTATGGAAACAATTTCAAGAAACAGGAGACATCTCCAGAAGAGAAGGATAAGGTCGCACGAGAATCACAACCTCATCAGAAAAACGTTATCTGAAGTTAACGTCCAAACGTAACAAAACCATGACAGCCAGACAGCTAACAATGGGCTCTCTTCGGCCACAGGAACCATGATATCAAGGCAAACTGTTTACAGAAGACTTAATGAGATAGGGATGTTTGCAAGGTGGCCGAAGGTTTGTATCCTTCTCACTGCCATCCAAAAAAGGCTTGTCTAAATTAGTGCGGACAACATCAGTCTTGGACCCAAAATCAGTGGACTTCTGTTCTTTTAGTGATGAGTCAAGTTTTAGTCTTAACACGGATTCTAGACGTGTACTGATCTGGAGAGAAACCGGGACTCGAAACCTTCCTTCAAAAATCAGAGAAAGTGACCTTTTCGGTGGCCAAGGTGTCATGGTCTGGGGTGGTATCATGTTAGACGCACGCACGCCACTACATGTGTTTGATGGCGGCACCCTGACTTCTCAGCGGTACAGAGACGAGATACTGGAGCCCTAGGTAAGGTTTTTTTAAGGGTGGGGTCGGACTCTCATTCATCTTTATGGATGATAATGCTTGTCCTCATTGAGCCCTGATGATAAACGAATATCTTGAAAGTGAGGGTATTCAAAGGATGGAGTGGTCTGCCAGATCACCAGACCTCAATCATATAGAACATGTTTGGGAAGCCTTGGGGAGATGAATTGGATCTCGTTTACCCCCACCCGGAACCACCCAAGAACTAAAAAATGCTTTGGTTGAAGAGTGGGATTTGTTGCCTCAAGAGCTCTTTAATTACCTAATAAACAGCGTAAAATGTCGTTGTGACAGCTGTCTAGCTGTTAGAGACGACCACACACCCTATTAAGTCATCAAATATTGGTCAACGTCTACCTGACTATTGGACTAATTAACATAAATTTGCATAACTCTAAAAAAAATATTTCAGCAATAAATTTATTTTGTAAACTTTGTTGTCATAGTTTTGTCTATCCACCTACAAATTTTCGTTCAAATCAATTCTATATATATTTTTAGAAAACTAACATTAATTTTAAACACCAGTTTATATAAATAATGGTATAAATTCAAACAAATTTTTTAAATATTCAAATATTAGAATATAAAAGAGGTAAGTAAATCTATCAATTTTATGTTTTATTTTAATTGTACATATCCCTATATATATAAAAGTCAGTGTATGTATGTATGTTTGACGGCTATACACGTCCACAATACGTAACTAATCTGACTGAAATTTTAACAGTATATAGAGTAGAATCTGGAGAAACTTATAGGTAAATTTTTAGGCTTCTATCTCGAATATCCTTGGAGTTATTAACAAATTATCAACAAATTTTCCCTATTTCACTCGCAACCAGCGCCTCACTGCGGTAACTTCGAGAAGTAAACAACCATGTGGAGCCCTCACACGGCGCGACGGGATTGGATAGTGACCTTGAGTGACGTAATAACAGCGTAGGGGCAAGAAATCACTTGCTATCAATTTATGTATATATCAAATGTAAAATATATTCATATAAAAATATCAAAATAATACAATTTTCAAATATCGTTGTGAAAATTTACATTTTTATTTTTATATTTTAAAAACACTCAAAGTTTGGAAGGGACGTTTCACAAGAGTGACATCAATGGCGCCAATTTATAATTGTAACGAATAGTATTTTTATTTTTATATTTTAAAAACCCCCAAAGTTTGGAGCGGGACGCTTCACAAGAGTGACATCCACGGCACCAATTTATAATTGTAACGAATAGTATTTTTATATTTTTAAAAACACCCAAAGTTTGGAGGGGGACGTTTCACAAGAGTGACATCCACGGCACCAATTTATAATTGTGTGTGTAACGGATAGTATTTGAATAAAAATATTTAATTGGGTAAAACCCGGTCGTTGCCCGGGTAATTCGGCTAGTATTATATATTTCTTGTGTGTATTAAAAATAAATAGTCACGACCGTCTTTCCTCATCGGCCGCCTCTGTCACGGATAATATACAGTTATCATCGTCATGCGTTCTTAATTCTGTCACCGTTTGCTTTTGGTTCAGTGGTAGAATGCTCGCCTGCCACGCAGGCGCCCCGGGTTCGATTCCCGGCCGATGCATTTTTTTTTTTTTACAATTTTTAAAACTCATTTATATATTATACAAGAATGACATCCACGGCGCCAATTTATAATTGTAACGAATAGTATTTGAATAAAAGCATTTAATCGGGTAAACCCCGGGCGTTGCCCGGGTCATTCGGCTAGTTAAAAATAATTATCACTTGTTTTGGTACTAAAATAATTAGCATTAGGGGATAGTTATGAAATAATTGACTAAATTTTTCATAAAATCTAAGTAAATTAAGAGAACGAGAGTGTTGAAATAAAAATATATATTTATTAAATTTAATAGAAACTCTCTATACTCACGTTTAATATGCCACATTTTTACAGGTCTAATCAAGACTAATATTTGGAATTCTATGAATACATACTTTGATAGGACAATATTCTCAATCAATATAAACAATAGATGCGATAGTGAGATTTATATACAAAAAAAAGGAAAATGGGAAAATATTTACAGTAATGTATTCTAAGGCAAAGATCTTCAATTCTTGAATCCTTACGCTGATTTTCATAGTTATGTTTTATTTTTGCCTTTCTTGTGAATCTTCATGTGCTTGTTCAAATTACACTTCTGTGCCGTTCTGTGACCGCAGAGTTCACATTTGAAAGGCCTTTCACCAGTGTGAATTAAAGTATGTTTGGTGATATCAGACTTTTGAATCGCGCTGTATTTACAATATTCACATTTAATTTTTTTTTCTCCAGTATGTAAATGGCTGTGTCTTTTCAAACTGGTTTTGTGCTTTGTTCTAAATAAACAAATAAATGAGCACATATATATTTTTTCTTTTTTGGATTCTTGATCAGGATTAGATGATGTTCCTTCAGGTGTTTTCTCTGGCAAGTTTTTTTCCGCCATTTTTTCAACTTGAAATAAATTAGACTACTTGGATCTCTCTTTCTTGAGGTACCCCGGATTCCCGGAGCGTACTAAAGTCGTGACTACTTGAATAAAATAATTAATTTTGTATAACATTTTTGAATAATTCAAATTTTTATTTTTGATGATCAGTCATTTCTACCACTAAGTGTGCATATTTACAGAATGAATTTTGACACAATATTAATTTTTCCAAATATAAAAAAAAAATTATGTCAAAGAAAATATTTTTTTATTATTTAATGTTTTATATATCTCAATTTATCAATCAATATTTTACTGCGAATCACAAACCTAAAATAGGGAAATCCCGAATTTAAGAAACATTTAGGATATTACCAATCTATGTATGCAAATCTAACAGAGCCTATAAAGATATCCAAATTCTAAGTGAATATAAAATTTTAAAATGAAATATCTGTGAGTTATCCACAATTTCAGCTCAGTTATTGTTGTAAGTATTGAGATATGAAGGAGAAAGAAATCAAAATAATCATAATTCTATCTCAAATTTTCTTGGAATTACAAGTAGAAACTGTCAAAATTCAAAATAAATACTAATTTATTTGCTATATTATATCAATACAATTAAAATATCATCATGAACATACATATTTTTTTCTTTTGTTATGTACTCTTCTATCTAATATTCAATAATCTTAGGTAGTGTAGTTTTTATTAAAAGAGATTGTATGCTACTGAAAAGTTATATATTTGCATAAGATTTTATTATTACAGAATTATCATAAGAACTAAAAACATTAATATCTCGCGCTATATATTGATTACATCACAACAACAACCAAGTCCGTGGTCAAAACCATATATACATATTATATATTACATCTTTATACAATTTATAAAAATAATATAGAGTGCTGTGCACAATATAAAATAATATTTCTCTGAATCGTTTGTAGCAGATTATTTATTATTCTATAAAAAGATTTTTTTAAATTTCGATATTTGTATTTGATTCACTGTAAATCCACCTTACATATTGTATTTCATTGTTTATTTGTTCTTGCAGCCTTAGTTTCTCCTTCATTGTAACGTGCACACAACATGCCTTAATGTTTTCATTTCCTATATATAAACTAGACGAATGGCCCGGGCAACGCCCGGGTTTTACCCGAGTGCGTATATATTTTAAAAACGTTTTAATTCAAATACTATTCGTTACAATTATAAATTGGCGCCATGGATGTCACTCTTGTGAAACGTCCCGTTCCAAACTGTGTGTTTTTAAAATGTTTTAATTAAAATACTATTCGTTACAATTATAAATTGGCGCCGTGGATGTCTCTCTTGTGAAACGTCCCGCCCCAAACTGTGTGTGTCTTGAAAATATAAAAATAAAAATGTGAATTTTCATAAAGATTTCATCATGTCGATTTTTTTTTTTTTTTGCATTTTACCTACTAAATCGATAGAGATAATTACATTTGCAACATGAACTTAGGTATATTGACTAAATAGAAAACTGCATAGTAATAAATATCATTTTTTAAAGGCACCATATCGTTTTTTTTTCAATAAAATCGAAACAAAAAAAAAATTCACAAAAAAATGACCCTATAACTTTCGGCAAGGTTCTAAATGGTCACACGGCCAGTGAATATATAAGTAAATAGATAAATATATAGATATATATTCTAAACTGCGGTAAAAGTTTTTTGAATGAACCCAATGCATTCGTTTATACAATTATTATATATATTGGCATAATATATTAACTTTATGAACGGAAAAATATGTCCAGGGTAGCCTAGTGGTCATGGCATCTGCCCAGTAAGCGGAAGGTCGTGGGTACGATTCCCATCCCTTGACACTTTTTTTATTTTATCCATTCTGACCAAAATCTATCCGTGAACTTCACACAGTGAACTTCACACAGACAGAATAAGGCAATTATATAAGTAGATTCTATAAAATGTTTTTTTAATTTCGATATTTGTATTTGATGCACTATAAAATCTACCTTACATACTATATTTCATTGTTTATTTGTTCTTGCAACCTTAGTTTCTTCTTCATTGTAACGTGCGCACAACATGCCTTAATGTTTTCATTTCCTATATATAAATGGCGCGTTATTGTTTTATATAAACTTATATCCAATATTTCATTGTTGATGGTCAAATAAACCACTTTTTCTATATTCCATTTTTGAATTGTCAGAGCAGCCTTTATTCTATAATCCATTTTTGAGGTATCTTAGCAACCTTACATTCTATAATCCATTTTTGGCTAGTCATAATAATATTTCATTCCAAATATAATATAATTTTTGTGTTGTACTAGCAACCTTATAATCTATATTAAAATTGTTTGCTTTATTTTCAATATTTTGTAATTTTCCATTGTTTTGGGTTATCTTAACAACCTAAATTCTTATTTATCCTTGTTTGGTTGCCCTATCAACTTTATGGATTATTTTCGATTGTTTGTTTGTCATAGATACCTTACATTATATATTTTATATAGGGTTTTCCTATCAACCTAACATTCTAAATTCCATTTTTGATTTACCTAAACACCTTACATTTTATATCACTGTTGGGTTGTCATATCAACCTTATATTCTTTTTATCATTTATGGGTTGTCCTCGCACTTTCATTTTTATATCCTATTGTTAGGTTTTCCTAACATCTTTGCATTCTATATTCGGTTGGTGAGATATTATAACTGTTGTATTCCAATTGATTACACACAGCGCTCAACGTTAATTATTGTTTAATTAACTACAAGGTAAAAGGATTATATATAGATTAAATGGTAAACATGGAGAAAGAGAACAAGTCAGTATGGCGACGCCGCCTGCAGGGTTACATCAACAGGAAGTGACGTCAGCTCCAGGGTTGCCGAAGTCAACCGTCCGCCGCCACGGTCCAGCAATCTCCTCCCTCGAAGTGACCTCCTATTCATGGATCACTTCGGCGCTTAAGAGTCTCGAACGATGAAGTTCGTGTAGGTTTCTCCCCTTATTTACTTCAGTACTGAGGAGTTCAATTGAGTTCTGAGCATTTCTCTGGTTCCTTAGGATCATTAGATGAGATCGAGTAGGAGAAGGCTTCACAGTATCTTCATTATGGCTGTCCTCTTCTGTAGGTGTCACGTCTTCTTGATCTAATAAAGACACTGGATTCTCTTCAATCTCCCGTTGAGTCCCATAGCTGTAGTGTTCAGCTGATGGAAGCACCTCCCGGTTGCTGTCGTTCCTCGATACATCACTCTCTTTGAAGACACAGTCCCGAGATTCCACCACTTTCTTCATCTCAGGAATCCACACTCTGTAGCCATGTCCTCTGAGTGCATATCCAACAAGGTTACCTTTGACAGCTCTCCTTTCGAGTTTGGATTTACGGACTTGTCTTGGAATATGGACAAATATTTGACAGCCAATAGCTCTTATGTGTTTAAGACTAGGCTTGTTCCCTGTCCACAGTTCATATGGCGTGCTTTCACCATTGTGATTGTTGAGAACTCTGTTTCTGACATAGGCTGCGGTGTAACTCAGCTCCGCCCAGGAAGCCTTTGGCAGACCACTTCCAGATATAGTGCTCCTGACAAGATCTAGGAGTGTCCTATTCATTCTTTCTGCCACACCATTCTGTTGGGGTGTATACGTCATAGTGTGTTCATGAACTATTCCAACGCTCGTGCAGAAAGTGTCCCATTCCTTGGAACAAAATTCCAAGCCATTACCCGTACGTATTCGTTTTAGTTTCCGGCTGGTTTGTTTCTCAGATTCTTGAATCCACTCTTTGACTTTTCCCAGGGTTCCGCCTTTGTTTTTCAGGAAAAATACACTTGTATATCTCGTAGATTCATCAATGATGGTTAAAACGTACTTGGCTCCTCCCCAGCTCAATACGTCGAGTGGACCCATCAAGTCCGCATGCACCAAGTCCAACGGCATGATTTCTTTTTCCTCCTTGTATGAGTGTTGAAGGAATGGCAGACGGTAAGACTTGCCGATCAAGCAGTCTTCGCACTTTTCTGGCTTTGCCGGGCTGGAATCAAGTCCTCTTACGCTTTGGTTCTTGGCCATCTTTGCTATCGTATATGCATTTACATGCATCAGCCTTTTGTGCCAAAGTTCCAGTGTAAGCTCTTACTTGCATTCAGATGCAAGAGAAACACGATCATTCTGATCTATCGGAGAGGATGGAGTAGTCTGGACGTAGTAAAGTCTACCTAACTTCTTTCCCTCTATCAAGAGTTTACCTTTCATGTCCATAATGTGGCAACCACTCTTGTTGAAGACAACTTTTCTACCGTTTTCTATCATTTGGAGTACAGACAGAACACTGTGACGCATATCTGGAACGTACAAGGTGTTCTGGGCAACGAAATTGCTGGCATCTCTCTTGTGTCCAACAATATTGGCACTGACAGTACCGATACCACATGCTTCTATAGAAGAGCCATTCGCAATAGTGATGGAACTCATATTGATTGCGCACTCTTTCAGACATGTGAAGTAATCTCTCTTGGGAGTCATATGGTGCGTCGCTCCAGAATCTATGATCCAGGTCTCGGCGGTAGCTCCAAACAAAGTGTTGCATATTGCCGACATATTTACGCCTTTGTTTTGATCAAACCTCTTTGGTCTTTGTTCATTCTTTCCTTTCTTCCTGCATTCCCTTGCATAATGGCCTTTACCTCCACATTTGAAACAAACAACCTTTGCTTTAAATTGTTTTTCTGTTTCAATGGGCTTCGAAGAGGCATTAACGACCATGGCACCCATATCTTTTGGTAGATTTGACGAACGCCTTTCTGCTTCTGCCAACAGCCGTCTTTTAACTGTGGCGGTCGTGAAGTCTGAATCAGGCAAGTTACATATGGTTGAGACAACGGTGTCCCAATCCTCTGGTAATCTACCCAAAAGAACCATAGCCAAATCGCCATCATCAATTTTGTCGCCAATTTGGGCCAGTTCGTTTACAATGTGGTTTATCCTCCCCATATACCCTTCCATATTGCTGTGCTGAGTCAACCTTTCGCCATATAACTGCCTTCTTAGTTGTACGGCTCGATATCTACTATCCTTTGGTGCGTATAATTTTTCCAGTTCCTCCCAGACCTCTTTCGGAGTATTCAAATGTTGAACATGCAATTGTTGTTCATCATTAATTCCGAGGCAAATTTTTGCAAACGCCTCACCCTCCCGCGACAAAAAAAAAGTTTTGTTGCAACAAGGTCACTAGGGTCAGGCTTAGCCTCTACTGGATTGATCAAACTCCACAAGTCGTTTTCGATTAGAACGAGTTTCATCTGGAAGCTCCAGCTGAAGTAATTAGCACCATTTAATTTTGTAATCGTCGTGTTTGCCATTTTACAAAATATTTGGTAAGTAGAAAAAAGGAGGGGCCTAGTAATCAAAGGAAATTTGGTTACTCACGTTTTAGGCCTTGCGCTTCTTCAGTCTGACGTTTTAGGTCTTGCGCTTCTTCAGTCTCACGTTTTAGGCCTTGCGCTTCTTCAGTCTCATAATCTTTGTTGTATTCCAATTGATTACACACAGCGCTCAACGTTAATTATTGTTTAATTAACTACAAGGTAAAAGGATTATATATAGATTGAATGGCAAACATGGAGAAAGAGAACAAGTCAGTATGGCGACGCCGCCTGCAGGGTTACATCAATAGGAAGTGACGTCAGCTCCAGGGTTGCCGAAGCCAACCGTCCGCCGCCACGGTCCAGCAATAACAACATTACATGTGCCATATTCAATGTTGGATTTTCCTAACAACTTTACTTTCCATTTCTTCAAATAAAAAGCACTTCGGCCAGTAAATCTTTTGTTGCCTAATCTTTTATATTTTGTTCGCTCCTGAAGAGGACAAAAGAATTTTGTCGAAACGTCGAGACAATAAAAAGATTTACTGGCCGAAGTGTCTTATATTTGAAGAACTATGAATGCCAGCCAGGCAGCCTCTATCTTTACGTTTTACATCCTATATTCCTTCGTTGAGTTGTTCTAACAACTTGACGTGATATAGTTCATTTTTAGGTTTGCCTAGCAGCCTTAAAGGCTTTTTTATTTTGTCAAGTTTCTTATCTACCTAATCTATATATATAAAAATGAATGTATGTGTGTGTGTGTGTGTCTGTCTGTCCTTTATGCCTGACCAAACCACTCATTGGAACGCCATGAAACTTTGGTAAGTTATTAAGTATAGTACTGGGAAGGTTTCTGAAAAATAATTTCTTGAATATCTTGAATATCCTTAGAGTTATTTGCAGATTTGTAGCTTTAACTCGCAAGCAGCGCCACCTTGCGACGGAGATAGGCTTAGGTCTGCCCCACCCCCTGTCGAGAGAATGTAATCGTCCGACCGCCGGCCAGATGGACAGTCCAAGTACCCACCGACCAATCAGAGGGGTCAAGAGGTCCTGGCGCGCGGGGGGCAGAGTTGGTGACACAGCAAGAAAAAAGCCTTGCGGGGGCTTGCCCAAGATGACCTCCGGGAACTTCGTCCATCTTCCATAAACGACCATGATTTTATTCAACTTATCGAGTATTTTTCAAGGGACCGGGAAAAAATGTTCACAAGATAAAACGATGATTTTGTAATGTAGAAAATTAGGAAAGACAAAATTCAGGATGACACGGCACACAGGGACCGGGAAAAAATGATCACTTTATCGAGAGATTCAAATTTACGAGTTTCAAATTATCAAAATATATCTTTTTTTTTATAGGTTTATAGATAATTGTTTTAACAAATGTTCGTTAGACAAACCTTTACTCGGGTAATACCCGGGCAAAGCCGGGTACATCCGCTAGTGTACTATATTACATTGTTGGCTCCTCTGTATGACTTTACAATCTATATTTCTGGTTGAATTTTCTTACTAATTCTTTTTTTCTATCAAAGTAAATTCTACAGGAGGTTATAGAGATTATAAAATCAAAGGTTATCTCTCCCATCAACAAAGACGCAAAACTATGCGCCATCGATTGAACAATCTTCTTATGTAAATCAATTTCTCCCCAAAAATATTTCTATCAAAATTCAGGCCAAAGAATGGGCTTAATCACATTGTCATTTTAGAAGGCCTATCCGCGCGTTTCTCTCTCAATGTTGGAAAAGAAGACGTCCGAAGCAGCCAATGGGAGGCCGGCGGAGGCAGCTACGGGGATGCAGCGGCAAAAATGAGGAAACAATACAGGAAGAACTTGTAAACAACTTTTTCGAACGCGAGAATTTGCCCTGATCTCCAATTCTTTGAGTGTAAATGTTTAAATAATACTTTACTTATTTTCTTAAATTGTAATAAATATAATTTTCCCTCTGTTTTCGTCGTATATTTTAAAAGTGTTATAAACAACGACGCCTTAACTTTGAACCTTCAACCCCGCCGACCAAGAATAGAGGTGAGTGACTACCTCTATAGAATTTAGATCGTCGTCACAACACAGAGTGGCGGTGAAATCGCAATATTTTTGGCATCCCAGCCGGGACCGTTGAAGGTAAATTCCTGAAAAAAGAATCATTTTAAGCTGACCATTTTGGAACTCGCTTGCTAACCCTACTTGCCGCTTTGTTTACAAGATGGCGGAAGAAATAATTCTACGTTTAAAAAAGAAGCGTGCTGTTAACAGATCATATTTAACGAAAACATGCAATAAGATTGAAAGTGGACTTGACACGCTAATGAGAATTGAACTTGAAGAATTATTAGAACAATTGAATGAATCATTTAACGAACTTAAAGTAGTGGATCACGAAATAGAAACGCTTCTTGAAACTGACGATTTAGAGAAGGAATTACAGGGCGTAGAGGAATATCGAGAGAAATATATTACTTGGAGATTTAGGGCAAATAAAAAGATTCGCCAATCAGATTTTCATGGCGAAAATATACCGAATTCGAACTCACGAATAGATGAAAACGAAATGAGACATTATGTACCTTCCTGCACGACTGTGAAACTTCCGAAATTGATGATATCGAAATTTTATGGAAACTTTAGTGAATGGCTGACGTTCTGGAATTCTTTTGATGCAGCTATACACCAGAACAACTCACTGAACCCGATCGATAAATTTAACTATCTGAAGTCACATCTCGGCGGAACTGCACTAAACACAGTCGAAGGTTTCGCTTTATCTGCGGACAATTATGAGAAAGCTATAAAATTGCTTAAAGACAGATTTGGGCGAGAAGACATTTTGATTAGCCGACATATGAACAATTTGTTGTCAATGAGACCACTCAAAACATCAAGCGATGTAAGAACCTTCCGCGAACTTTTTGACAACCTTTCTGTTCATATAAGAAGTCTCGAGTCACTAAACGTGTCCATTGATGTTTACGGACAACTGTTGTGCCCGATAATAATAAAGCTTCTACCTGCAGACCTTAATTTGGAATTGAACAAAGAACTCCCGACAGGTTATGTAATTAATGACTTGATTACCTTTCTGGAAAGACAATTAACTGCACGGGAGAAGAGTTTTAGAAACGAAATCGGTACCGGGAATGAATCAACTTCTAAACCTAATTTGGTAAACAAACATCCAAAGACAAGATTCTACAATGAAAAACCAATTGCGACAGCTTCAGAACTTTTGAATTCAGTTCACAAATCGAATGAATGTGTATTTTGTGGTAAAGACAACCATGGAAGCCCTAAGTGTGACTTTGCAGCTAATATTAGTTTAAACGAAAAGAGATCACTCATGAAGAAAAAAGGCGTTTGTTATAAATGTCTTCGGCCTTCTCATTTAAGTAAATTTTGCAGAAATGTAGTCCGTTGTTCGATCTGCAACATGTCTTCCCACCTGGATGTCATGTGCACAAAACTGATTTTAGATAGAGGTGGATCTTCCAAGTCTCCAACGGTGCAAGATGAAACTCTCGCCAACTTATCAACCTCCCCAGACGTCTTGTTACCTACTTTGAGAGTGACCCTCAAAGGGAACAGAACGGAGAAGACGGCACGGGCTATAATAGACACCGGATCCCAAAGATCGTATATTTTACATAGCACAGCAATGGAAATGGAATACGAACAATCTAGGAGAGAGTTCTTCCGGCATTCCTTGTTTGGAGGATCGAGTACCGACGTAGTTGAACATGAGGTCTATACCATTCATTTATCTGACATCAATAATTCCTATCGCTGTGAGTTTGAAGCACTAGGTCAACCCCTTATCTGTGGAAGCATACCTCCGGTGTGTCCAAGATCATTGTTAGAAGGGAGTGAAGAACTCGACGTGTCTGATTTGATGAGAGACCGTATAGAAGTCCTTATAGGCGCGGACATCGCCGGGAGATTGCTAACTGATGATCAGAGAAGGATCTCATCTGGACTGGTGGCAATCCGTACCAAACTAGGATGGACTGTGATGGGAAAGATTCCTCCAACGGAGGTGAGAGATGACATCAGCTCCCTTTGCGTGACCACACTTCTATCTTTGGATCTAGAAAACTTGTGGAAATTAGATGCAATTGGAGTCTCTGACGCGGAGGTTGAGAAGAAGACTCAGTCATTACAAGCTGAAATGGAGGAACATTTCGCCCACACCACGACGCGAGATATCGAGGGGCGCTATGAGGTAGCTCTACCCTGGGTGCAAGACAAGGAAAGGATTCCTTCGAATAAAGATCTAGCCGAAAACCAACTAAGGTCTGTAAGAAGAAAACTTGAAGAAGTTGGAGACATGAAAGAGTATGGACAAATCTTTGAAGAATGGATGAAACAGGGGATAATCGAGTATGCCAGAGAGGATAAACTAGATGGTGTACACTACCTGCCACATCGACCAGTGTATAAAAGGAACAGTCAAACTTCTAAAATACGGCCAGTATTCAATGCGTCGGCCCGGAAGAGAGGTAAACTTTCCCTGAATGACTGTCTGGATAAGGGACCCAATTTGATAGAAATTATACCAAGACTTTTAAATAAATTCCGGAAATATGAAGTTGGTGTCTCTTCCGATATTGAGAAAGCATTTTTACAAATTGGAATAAAAGAAGAAGACCGAGATTATTTACGATTCCTGTGGCACACAGAAGACGGAAGATTAATCACGTATCGACATAAAAGGGTTGTTTTTGGAATTACCACTAGTCCGTATCTTTTAAAGGCTACCTTATCTCTCCACTTAGATAAGGCTCCTGAACATTTAAAAATCACAGCTGAACAGTTGAAATCATCCTTTTATGTTGACAATTGTTTATCCAGTTTTCAGAATGTTGAAGAAACGGAGAAATTCGTGAAAGAATCTACTGAACTGCTCTCTACAGCTTGTTTCAATCTCCGAGATTGGGTGAGTAACGTTACAGACTTTTCTCTTATGAACCAACTGAATAAGGAAGTGAACATTTTAGGAATAACATGGAATACTGATAGAGACACACTGACAATTGGTTTGGAAGATTTTGAATTAATTGGACCAACCACCAAGAGAAAAGTACTTTCAATAGCGAGCAAGATATTTGATCCATTAGGAGTTGCTTGTCCTGTGACTTTAATTCCCAAGCTGATATTACAGGAAACTTGGATACAGAAGTTGACATGGGACGAAGTCCTACCTGGATGTTTAGTACAAAGATTTTGGAAGTGGTTTAGCAAACTGAAACACTTGCCTAACATAGAAATTCCTAGATGGCTTTGTTTTAAGGACTCCTATGTAGAGAAAACCACTCTCCACATCTTTTGCGACGCCAGTCAGTTTGCCTATGCAACCTGTATTTTCCTCCGCATTGAAAAGGAAGATAGAGTGGACATCCAATTGATACAGGCTCGAACACGAGTAGCTCCACTGAAGAAACTCACCATCCCAAGATTGGAGCTTTTGGCTTGTCTGATTGGAGCTCGTTTGGCAGCTAACGTCATACAAGATCTGGAATTTGAGGAAATTCCAAGATTTTATTGGACCGATTCGACCAATGCTCTCTGTTGGATCCAAAGGGAAGACAACTGGGCAGCCTTTGTGATGAACCGTGTTAAGGAAATTCATAATCTTAGCTCCCCCGAATCTTGGCGCCACATACCAGGCCGATTAAACCCAGCAGACCTCCCATCTCGGGGATGTTCAGCAGAATCACTTAAGGAGACAAGATGGTGGGAGGGACCTGCATGGTTAAAGGTATTCCAAGAAGAGTGGCCCAAATCAACCATTATCCCTGATTTGGAGATTGTTTATTCTGAAAGGCGCAAGACCATCCTGAACACCTTGTGTACGACAAGAGAAAATGAAAATTTATTTGGACGTTATTCCCATTTTTTGAGAATAGTACGAATCACCGCCTGGATATACAGATTCTTCAACAACGCCAAGATTGATAGAAGAAAGATAATTTCAGAAGATCTCAGTACAGAGGAAATCACTAAGTCAGAAATAATACTGATAAGACTTATCCAGAGAGAATCGTTTTCAGGGCATGAAGATAAGAAACTACAAGGCTTTAAGTTGCTAGTAGACTCTTCAGGGATTTTGAGAATAAAAACTAAAATTTGCAGAAGAGAAGATTTTGCTAATTTTAGAATGCCCATTTTATTGCCCTCAGATCACTTTTTGGTTTCTTTGCTCATCAGGTGGAACCATGAAACCCACGGGCACGCCGGTCTACAAACTCTCCTCGGTATTCTGAGAGAAAACTATTGGATACTAAGATCCAGGAAAACCGTCAAGAAGATCATCAATCAATGCATTCGCTGTAAACGATTCACCGCGACACCAGCTACCGTCGAGTCAACATCATTACCAGAAGACAGAGTACGAGATGCTGCAGTTTTCGAAATAGTAGGAGTTGATCTAACTGGACATCTTATCTTAAAGAATAAGAAGAAAGCATGGATTGTCATCTTCACATGTGCAGTGTATAGAGGAGTTCATCTGGAACTTGTGACATCTTTGTCTATGGAAGCCTTCCTCCAAGCTTTCCGCCGATTTATTGCTCGAAGAGGCCGACCATTGATTGTGTATTCGGATAATGGGACTAATTTCAAAGGTATAGCTAATGCTTTAAAGAAGATTGATTTTTCGAGATTAAAATGTGATCCCACATTGAAAAACATCACCTGGAAATTCATACCGCCTGGTGCTCCTTGGTGGGGTGGATGGTGGGAGCGTTTGATTGGAATGATGAAACAATTGCTCTTTAGGATTCTCGGTCAAACCTCCTTGGGATATGAAGAACTTTCCACGGTAATGTGTGACGTCGAAAGCTTGATGAACACACGCCCACTGACCTACCTAACTGAAGAAAGTGAGGATCTCGCTCCATTGACACCTTCGTTGTTCTTACATGAGGTCAGAGAGGTTGGCGTTCCAGACCTGGACTTGATTGATAACCAGACCCTCTCCCGCAAATATCAATATATCAAACGTGTACGAGAAGATCTTAGAGAACGATTTCGTATCGAATATTTTGGATTCCTGAGACAAGAAACGAGACGCCTGAAGACTACCATACCACTCAAGGTGGGAGACATGGTACTCATTGGACAAGAGAGTTTAAAGAGACTACACTGGCCGTTAGCCAGAATAATCCAACTCTATCCAGGAAAAGACGGACTTGTGAGGGTTGCGAAAGTGAAAACTTCATCAGGTGATAAAATACGACCTATTCAAAAACTCTACAATTTAGAGATAACGCCCGAGATAAGATGTCGAGACCCTCTAACGGAGCGATCTCCCACACAAGAAGTTCGATTGACAACTGAAGAGGATCCTTTGACTTCACAACAAGAGCAACATCACATTGATACCCCGAATGTTGTGTCAAGTTACGGACGGCCCATCAAGAGACCCAACCGATTGGATCTACTGAACTTTTCCTTCCCATGTTTGAGTCGTCGAGACGCCAACTCAAAGGTGGGAGAAATGTTGGAAAAGAAGACGTCCGAAGCAGCCAATGGGAGGCCGGCGGAGGCAGCTACGGGGATGCAGCGGCAAAAATGAGGAAACAATACAGGAAGAACTTGTAAACAACTTTTTCGAACGCGAGAATTTGCCCTGATCTCCAATTCTTTGAGTGTAAATGTTTAAATAATACTTTACTTATTTTCTTAAATTGTAATAAATATAATTTTCCCTCTGTTTTCGTCGTATATTTTAAAAGTGTTATAAACAACGACGCCTTAACTTTGAACCTTCAACCCCGCCGACCAAGAATAGAGGTGAGTGACTACCTCTATAGAATTTAGATCGTCGTCACAACACAGAGTGGCGGTGAAATCGCAATACTCAAGATCGATGGCAACTGCCTATTTTTTTAAATTGCTTCTATCATCTATTGGTCAAACATGCTGCGCTTTCTAATAAATTTGGACTTTGTAAAATAAAAGAATATTCTAATAATAGTCATGGTAAGACAATTTTAATATATTTTGATTATTTATATTTAAAAATAAATTTTTAAAAAGGGTTTATTCTCAAATAATGAAAAATCAAAAGATAATTTCATGCCTGATGTCTTGGTTGATTCTTTTATTTCATGCCCCTCTTCTTCTGGATGGACATGTAGTCCAGATCTGTCCTACTTGGTATGTCTTTCTGCTCAATCCCATCTCTTGGAATCCCTTACTTTTCCAAAGACATCTCCAACACTCCACAATGCTTACTCCTGCAGCCCAAAGTTGTAGACAAAAGTGACAATTCAGTCATTCACCATTGATGCTATGTGGATCCCAAATTAAATCCCACTCGCACATACACCTCGAAACACTGTGGAATTCTCAGCGTTGGGGTGTAGTGTGTCATACAATGGTTGATGGGGTAGTCAGTGGGTAAGGCCAGGTCAGTCTAGAGGCCTTTCTATTTAATTGACTCTTTGGCGACTCTCTCCAGCTCTTCACAGATGTCAACTGTTCTCACACACTTCTTGGGCTGGTGGTGAAACCCTTCAGCATGTCTTATTTCCTTGAAGATGTCCATGGGATTCTGGGACACTGGATGGTGCGGAGTTTTCCTGGTTTTTCTTGCCTCTGTATATCACAGCATTCAGGGTCCAGTTTGGCTATCAGTATTGGGCCTTTGCTGACTGGTGGCTCTTGTAGTAGCCTCCCCTGCCACAACACTCACATACATATGAGTTATATTTTTGTTAATATTTGTCTCTTAAGTAGGTGTCTCTTTTCATTCCCTTTTAAATTTTAGGCCACCAGGTTTTCACATCTAATTCTAGTGTTATGTCGCTCTCCAGCCAACGTTGTTGTCATACAAGGCTTCTAGATAACAAGAAATGGTCTCTGTGAATACATTTTAGCGCGACGCATTTTATTACAAGTTGTTGTTAGTGTAATTAATAACTAGGTAGACTACTTGCCTCCAATGTTCTCCACCAAAAGGATATTTTTCGTCTAAGACTACTCCGTCCTGGGCAGTGTATAAGGTGACCTGCAGATGCTATGAAGTCAGATATGGAAGAACTGTTAAAAGATATGTTCTAAATTGAGCCTTCTTCTTCTACAAATAAAGTAAAATTAATCATAAACACTTTTGTTCATGAAATGTTCCAACTTTTTAAAATTTTTTTTTAATCGTTTTTGGTATTAAAAAATGACCATCTTGATACTTCTCTGCATATACCTGCTTTTATTTAATTAAATTAATATGTTATAAAAATGCTTTATATTTTAAAACAAATAGTATGTCTAAATATAAGCTATATACATAAACTAGATGATTCTTATTTATTCTGACACTAGTGGACGTAGTACCGAGTAAAGGTTTGTTGTCTAACGAATCTCTCGATAAAGTGAACATTTTTTCCCGGTCCCTTGAAAAATACTCGATAAGTTGAATAAAATCAATATTAATTGGTTCCCTCGGTAATTGGAAGTTAAAGGAATAGTATCTTGCCTTGGAATTGTATCATTATTCTTGTATGGACGTAACCGGCTTCGCCCGGGTTTTACCCGAGTAAAGGTTTGTCTAACGAATCTCTCAATAAAGTGAACATTTTTTCCCGGTCCCTTGAAAAATACTCGATAAGTTGAATAAAATCAATATTAATTGGTTCCCTCGGTAATGTTGGGTTCCCGGTTTGGATAATTGAAAAGGGAGAATACACGATGTGACTTATTAAAGTTTCCTTACTTAAGTATATATATATATAGCAATTTAGGCCAACAACCCCATGTATATAACCCGCAGCAAGACCTTAATGTTGTATAATAGCAGCACAGCTGTCAGTGATGCCCTATCGGCATATGTCTTTACATCATCACATGTAATGCAATTCGTGCAAACAGGATAAATAAAATAAATAGAAAAAAAAAGGGGGGGAAAACTCTGTAATTTATTAAGAGTTGAGCTAAAGCAAGGATCGAGCATATAATATTGTCAGAACAATGGTCTAAAGATGGAAACAGCCGCGACACTATTATACAATTTCATCAGACAACCCATGAAATCGTTATTAAATTGGGCAATCTATAAAACACTGAAACACAGACACTCGCGGCAATGTATGTGGCCGGTAATTTATGGGAGACTTGATTATTAGTAACATTCCCTTCAAATAGGTAAGAAACATACAACATTTCATTTAAACAGTGGGAATAGCACCATAAGGCAAATTATGTATGAAATAGGTAACAGAGGAAACAAGAAAATTTCTCTAGATATTTATTTAAAATATCTTAAAATTTGGGAACATGTCTATACTGACGAGATATGCTATTTACATAGTAAAATTTAGATAGAGGTGACCTGAAGTTACTTTATAGCCCTTTAAGGCCCATGCGAAATCTAGGTTGGCTACTACACAAAAAGGGGGGGGAACCTAGATCTCCATCTATTCTAGCGGGACAAAATATACGAACCCTAACACTCCTTTTAAGTCACTTAAAGCCCTTTAGGGCCCATTCAGAATCTAAATAGATTAGCTTCTGTTCGAAAAATAAAAAAAAGGGGGGGGGCTAAACCATAATGGCGAGGGGCTTACCTTCTCTCGAAAGCGGCGGCAAGGTCTGGTCTCCTCTACGTCTCAGGCCCGTCTAAAAATCGTCCTTCTCACTGAGCGACTCCGATCGAATCTGCCTTTTGGCAAAGAACCTTCTTTTATTCATCTCTCTCTCCATTTTCATTCGCCGAAAAAAAACACCAATCAAAATGGCCAACGCTCCAGTATCAATTTCATAGACGCCCCAGGCCTCATCAAAATAGAACATATAGTATTACCAAAACAAAAAAATCTAAAGAGAGCAACAACTGCGGCGATAGTGTAAAATTTCAGACCCCAGGCCCCCCCCCTTTCCACATGGGTTGAAATACAATCCTCCCTTTTTCTCGGGATGGTATATATATCGCCCCCCCGTCTTGGCTAAAATTGACCCAGGCCCTTTTTACCTGGACTGTAATGTGATGCTTTCCTTTCTCTGGAAGGATATTTTATAAGTTTCAGTCTTTAGAGATCTTCCTTCTCCATTTTTCTCTTTTTTTTTTTTTTTTTCTGGTCACCTTTACCTAAATTTTTGGTGAGGGGAATATATGTACATATGAAACAACAGTTTCCAGCTCGGATGTCTCTGGATGTCTTCTTCTTTACCAGGCATCAGCTTTCGGCATGGAAGTCTGGTGTCACCAAGTGTCTAAGTTTCTGGGCAAAAAAAATGGTCTGTAAGTCTATGTGGGAGGGAAGCCATGTATCCATTTGATTTGATTATACATACGCCTTCTGTTGGGGTATGGTTACAAAAACGTGCCCCAACAATCCTCCCCCTGCCAAGTAATGGACAAATGCGTTTGTGCTATTCATTATTCATCTGCCTTTCATCAGTTACTATGAAAGCAGGCCCATTTCTAGCAAAATGCATTTTCCATTACTAGGTGAAGTCAGGTGTACCGAAACCTATAGGGAAGATAAGGCTAATCAAAATGATGGTATGCTATTCTAGATGTTTATTATTCCGAACATTAGTGGGCATTGTGCATCCTGGCAAAAGGGTTTTTTATGTGTTATTATTCTGTCAGCACACTGTTATCAACATAGGTTATGGGGGACAGTCATATCATATGTATGGAAGTAAGCAAGGTCATCTGTCTTACCATTCATGGGTATATATACCACCCTTCCACTTTCTTCTTTGGCCTTGAGGAGTAGGCCCTCCTTGTGGTAAGTCCTCTCAACCCCATCCTTGCCTCTTGTGGTGCTGGATTCATTGCTACCTTCTTTCTGCTAACAATACAGTTAGAGCATTTCCCTATTACATATTATATATAAAATTTTGGGCGCCAAGAAGTCGTTTAGAAATAACTGACTAGTCCAACTCCTAAAACATGCCAGCATCTTTATTTAAGTACCAATCAAGACATTCGTGTGGTATAGTTATACATATACAATCAAAGGAAAGGATAATTATAGTTAGCTGAAAGAAATATCTTGATACATAATGATTAGCCTATGACATGATGACTTTTGCTAAATAAAAAAAAAAGTTTACAGAAAACAAATTGTGAAAGTAATTATTATATAAGGCACGAAATATGTAATGATAAAATGAATCCTTCCATGTTATATGATGGGTATAATATATATATTGAAGAAAACACGTATCATGCAGATAGTGATTAAATATGATAAAAATCATCCCATGATAGATGATAAAGAAAACTACTACAAAATTATATATGATGACAAAATATATATACTTATACAAGTAAGACGGATAAAAGACAATAAGGATAAAATAGATCATGCCTTGAGGGAAGAATAAGCCATGACAACATGTTAAAAAAAAATCGCAACATGGCCGGTAAATATTACTAATATCATGAATATCAAAGGAAATAAAATTGTTGAAATGAATAGCATATGATTATAATATAATATATATGATATAAAATAATAACATATTCAATAAGAAAATGAAAACACATTATATATATTTGTGCGCTGAAGGTTCAAGGTTTAGTATCTCAGTTAAGTTTTTCAATCTTATTCAGTCTGGAATCACGAGTTGGTCACTGGGTAATATTCGTCTATCCCGATCCTACTGGAGGGTGGGTTCTCTCTTGTGTGTTAGATTCCTCAAATTACAATACTCTCTCAACCCAGATGGGTACGTCATTTAGAATCTTGGTCAAATGGAACATAGCCCAGACCTCTATTAAACTACACAGTCCATTTAAATCTAGGGTGACAACCGTATGAAGAGAATTTTTCTGTTTTGGCAGAGCGACTAATCAATTTCTACTATTTTGTTTGTGGCTCCGTTTACCTTGCCTCTGGGGTGTGTACAGTTCAGCTACCTCCCCCTTCCAAGAAATTCATATTACTTTCATCTACTAATATACTCTCTATTCATTGACCTGAATCCTATAAATCTACATCTTAAAAGTTTGAATTTTATCAATCTTAAATTTTGGTTCCTTTTACAAATTCCTTCAGGATTCTACTCCCTGTATAACTGCTCTTAATTCTACTGTCCTCCATACAACACTTCTAAAACTTTGACTCATTGGCTCGTTCTGGTGTCTCGTTCGCGGTCATTATAGTTAACTAATACTTTAAAATCTTATCCTAACATGGAACGAGTCTAAACTCGTTGAAGGTCCTGATAATTACTTATTCTGTCTCTCGAATCGGTCTTATGCTCGAATTCATTCCAACAAAACGTATGGCAGGGCGAATCCTTTATTAAAAGAAACTTCCGCTAGCTATGGGGGATCAAACTGGTACCAAAAAAAATTCAATAGACGGAAACACTTCGTCTAGAATAACTGGGCAATCTCTGCCTACATGCCAATCTTACAGGACCTCCCGTCTAGAACACCCTCGCTCCAGCCACGCTAAAAGCGTCGAAACTACGGTGTCAGATCGGTTACCCAAGGTCGCGCCGTTATACCCCAGGCTATACGGCATGGCTAAAACAAATCCCCCATCCTGCATAAAATTCAATCTATACCTCTTCGTTCCCTCTAATGAGGGGAAGTTTGGTGGGGTTTCTGGTCTGATCATAACCTCCCACAACCTTCCAGTCTGAGAATCGAGATATGATCATTATCTACGACTCTTAAAATTCAAGTTGATATAAATAACAAAGAGTACTTGATTACCCTAGTAATAGAAATTAAAATTTTATACTCCCGAAAGGGGAGACCTAACAAAATGGAGCGAATACCTTTCCTAACAATAGAGTTGTACAGCCCTGTGAGGCTATCGTTCCTAACAAATAAAGAAATCAAATTTAAAATTGAACCTATTGGTTCCCTATTCTATGCTAAAGTACCTTTGGTCTTTACAGTATAATTGTTTTTAACCTTCTTACACATTCATTAAACCAATCCATTCATACACCCCCCCCCCCCATCATTCACGGTTTGCATACAAACTAAAGTTAAAAGCTGCTACACAAGCCAAAGTACTATAATTATCATCATTGATAGATCCTAATAATAACAAAATTTTCAGGACAAATGTGAAATCAAATAAAGTTTCTAATTAAAACAAAGTGAGGACTAATGCCCTATTAACTTAAATTAATGCCTCATACAAACTCTATATATACTAATACTTTATACTTGATAAATGATTGTTAATAAAATGGTTAACAATTCTAAATAATCTGAAAGCTAACCTACCAAAAAAAATGTAATTTCAAAAACTGCCCTTGCTTTGACACTAAGTGACTATTCACGACAATTCTATAAAGACACACACAAATTACAATGGCGAATAGAGGACCATTAAACGTGACACCTCATAAAAGCGGAATTGAGTCACTCCCCTAGCCACCGTGGGTGAAGTCACTTTCTTCCTACTTCACCTTGCGTCTGTCCCCTTTGCAGTAGTCCGACCTCAACACTCTATTGAAAGATGGATTTATAGGGTTTACGATTCACTACCCAACACTAACATTCTCAAGTGCTTTCCGAGGATCGACTACGATCTGGGCCTACTTAACTTCTACCCCTGGCTTAGGGTCCCTATACTTCACAACTTTACTCTGAAAGATTGACCTTTCATGTCCTCATTAGAAACCTATTTCAAAGCTACTACCTGAAGGCCAGGGATTATAGGGTTTCTGAATTACCCAACACAAGCCATAGGATGCCTATTAGGTTCGTTGTTTTAGACATAGCCCCCCCTCTAAGTTGTGATTTCCTACACCTTCCTTCACCTATTACTCCTGATAATAACTAAAATTTCAGATTTACACTAAATAGTTAATTCACAATGGTATACATTATTCTCATTGGTCTTTGAAACTCGGGTTTTAACAAGAAATAGTTTGTATAGAAAAAAAAAAGGGAATCCTAATGAAGTTCTACTTTAAAAAAAAAAATTTTTTTAATGAAAAAAAAAAAAAAGGTTGAAATCTCTAAACTTCTCATTCCATCGAGCTGATTCTCCGTACACACTCCAAAATCCTAGTTAGTGACGACAGTCTAAGCAGAATTTACACTGTGTGGGCCTTATACTATATCTAAAATCTCTCATATAACTTATTAAATAAAACGGTGTAAAAACGGTGTTCTATACAAGGATAAGGTTGTGACAATTTTCTCTAAATGACACACTAATATTAAAACAAATTGTGAATGATCTTTAAAGATGGCAACAAACACTACAGTAAGGTTGTGAGACGGTATTCTGCACAAAGACAAGGTTGAGACAAATAACACACAAACCCTGAAACATGGTGTTAAAGCTCCTTTCAACACTTAGCACTAGAACACATGTTAAAAAAAAACTGCAAACTGTTTAAAGTTCACCATAACACTAAGACATATTTGCTATTTAATATATAACCTAATATTGTAATTAATAAAGACCTATCTATATTAAATAGTGTATATTGTTGCCGAAACTTATGTAAATCAGCTTACACAAACCCCCAGTGCATAATATGTCTTATTTTAAAAGAAATAGTTCTATCGAGGCGATATTGCGGTCGACAGCTACGCTTTATACATTAAATGTACTTTCTTCCATCAATCTTTATCCACTATTTACAAAACCCTTTATCCAACTTTTTTCAATTCTTTCTCTTTCAACATCTTTCTGCATCTTTCTATCTCTTCCTCATCAACATTCAACGCTTTCTCACTCTTTCATCATCCTTCATCATCCTCAACGCCTTTCAACTTACTTCCATTGCATCTCTCTTCAACGCCTTCAACACATTTCATCTCTTATTCATCACCTTATAACACAGTTCAACGCCTTTTTCATCATATTTCATCGCCCTTCCATCACTTTCAACACCTCTTTCATCCCTCTGAAATCTCTTCGAAACCCGTCATCGGGATCTGGATCCCGATCTATTATCACTCTTAATTTTGAACTACTCTATTCCAACAGCCTATGACCTTTAAGCTTTATAACTCCATATACACTCGGCGGGGTAGTTACCTTGTTAAGAAAACCTATAATGTCATAGATCATTTAGAGAGAGAACATAACAAATTTGTGCGAATAGTTTGCTTCAACTATTGATTGTAAGCCTATTAAACTCGTTCTCTTTAGGTTGGCTCGCTCATTAGTCTTCGATTTTTTCATTCAATGGTCATATTGAGTCCACATGGGTGCTGAACGTAAACTGTATTAAAATGGTGTAGTTTTCTAGTTTTCGAATTATATGACAGTTAGAAAAAAAAAATTCTGGAAATATCTCGCACTGGCTACTATTAAAAAAATTGAATGGGGTACAACTCCGATCTTACAGGATACCTCATGGCTCATAGAATTGAATCGCTCATTTCTCACTAAAATATTCACACAGGTATGGAGGTCTCCAGTGGTTCTATAGCTATTGGTCAACTAAATTAATTGGTGGCAGGAATTGAAGTTAGTTTAAAGGCTCATGTGCTGTTTTGTCATGCGTTTTTATGTCATCTGCACAGGAAAGTGTCGCCTCAAGGACCTAATTCTGGGACTAACATCCGCTGCACATTTCAGGAAGGAGTGGTCGTCCATACAATAGCAAGATGTCATTTTGCTGCCAATGTACAATGTTGAGCATTTTCCATGTCGTCATTTTGTCGATCCCCAATCTTCTAGGGTGTTTCTTTAAGCATTTCTCGATGTCATTTAATGCTTCATGCGATCCCGCCCGGCATTCAATAAGTATTATTTGATCGTACCATCTCCAGGAGACCATCCCATTGCGGCCGAATCATTTCCACCCAACTTATAACGCCGTCCATATCGCGTAATTGAAATTAGTGTAAAACTCAAAGAATAAGACCTTAATCTCTTAATTCTTTACTAATTTCAGTTGGCTCAACATAAATCTTCTCAATTATTATCTTAGTACAGTGGCGTGACATGTCACACTTCTTCTAGTTCTTTCGCAAGCTCGATTAATCCCAGTGGAAACCCGTCCAGGCGTCAATCCCGTGCTAACCCGTCATGCATGACTTCAAATTTGGAAATTATTAGACCTGAATATTTGCAGTGGCATCTGCTTCCACTGAAAGTATTTAAGACACAAGGCTGCCTCTTTAAATCACTGTCTTTACTCCCACATGCCTGTGTAAACTTTAACCATGACTTTATCAATTCTCAAAATTCTGCCTATCGAGTATCCTGAGAATCAATGTTCTTCTTGTCTACGGCGGATTAACACAGTAATTGTTCCCTAGAGTTATCTGCGTCGAGTGGTCAGTCTGTACTACTAATTCTCCACTCTAACTCTAGGACTCTTCTATCTACTCGGGCTGTTCAAAAATTTTCAAGACAGTTGTTCAAATCCCCAATGATAATCTGCTAAATTTCGATAATTATTGGAATTCTCATTAAACAGAATAACTACACCTTTCTGACACAGAAATATCCAGCATCAAGATATAGCGCACCGTCCAATTTCTTTATTTCAAGACGGTGTCAAATTACAACTGAAGGAACATACTAAACATATAACTGGTTTAAATTTCATGTAATCTCATCATGCCTTCTGCTGGCAAATATTTACTGTAAAATTCAATACTATCAAGATGGTTTTATTTGTCTTCATCTAAAAAAAAAATGTTTCAGAAATAGAGTCTTGGAAATCTCCACTTAAGGCAAAAAAATTGCACATTTATCAATTTAAGATAACCTTCCCTTGTCAGAGTGTATACAGCTGCCAAGCCAAATACGCAGGGGAGACAGGAAGGAGAGTCAGCAATAGAATATATGAACATAGACGCAACGTTATTAATCAAGACAATAGGTCTCTAATTTTCCAATACTGCAAAGCAACATGTCACACTTTCGCATTAGGAGAACCTAGAATACATTACAATAACATAAACAGCAAATATCAAAGGCTTATAATTGATTTTCTATTATTCAGAAAACACAATAGCATTAATAGAAAATAGCCCCATAGACGTTTTACTTTGATATCAGAAATCAATGATAATATTAAGGTTTTGCCACAAACAATGTGAATCGTAAAAGACAGCGGCGAGAGATGCGGTATACACCGCCTCAACATAACTTTCATTGCCTGATAAAATGCCAGTGAAACGGAAAGCATAAATTAAAATTCACGATTTATAATAGACTGTTAATCTCAGGATGCGTGGACTACTTCACCAATACTTAAAAATAGTATGGCTTTTCATTAGGTATATATTTCTAAAGTATAGGGGAAGAAACATATACTAAATTCGAGCCCCGCGGCGGGCGACATTGTTGGGTTCCCGGTTTGGATAATTGAAAAGGGAGAATACACGATGTGACTTATTAAAGTTTCCTTACTTAAGTATATATATATATAGCAATTTAGGCCAACAACCCCATGTATATAACCCGCAGCAAGACCTTAATGTTGTATAATAGCAGCACAGCTGTCAGTGATGCCCTATCGGCATATGTCTTTACATCATCACATGTAATGCAATTCGTGCAAACAGGATAAATAAAATAAATAGAAAAAAAAGGGGGGGAAAAACTCTGTAATTGATTAAGAGTTGAGCTAAAGCAAGGATCGAGCATATAATATTGTCAGAACAATGGTCTAAAGATGGAAACAGCCGCGACACTATTATACAATTTCATCAGACAACCCATGAAATCGTTATTAAATTGGGCAATCTATAAAACACTGAAACACAGACACTCGCGGCAATGTATGTGGCCGGTAATTTATGGGAGACTTGATTATTAGTAACATTCCCTTCAAATAGGTAAGAAACATACAACATTTCATTTAAACAGTGGGAATAGCACCATAAGGCAAATTATGTATGAAATAGGTAACAGAGGAAACAAGAAAATTTCTCTAGATATTTATTTAAAATATCTTAAAATTTGGGAACATGTCTATACTGACGAGATATGCTATTTACATAGTAAAATTTAGATAGAGGTGACCTGAAGTTACTTTATAGCCCTTTAAGGCCCATGCGAAATCTAGGTTGGCTACTACACAAAAAGGGGGGGGAACCTAGATCTCCATCTATTCTAGCGGGACAAAATATACGAACCCTAACACTCCTTTTAAGTCACTTAAAGCCCTTTAGGGCCCATTCAGAATCTAAATAGATTAGCTTCTGTTCGAAAAATAAAAAAAAGGGGGGGGGGCTAAACCATAATGGCGAGGGGCTTACCTTCTCTCGAAAGCGGCGGCAAGGTCTGGTCTCCTCTACGTCTCAGGCCCGTCTAAAAATCGTCCTTCTCACTGAGCGACTCCGATCGAATCCTGCCTTTTGGCAAAGAACCTTCTTTTATTCATCTCTCTCTCCATTTTCATTCGCCGAAAAAAAACACCAATCAAAATGGCCAACGCTCCAGTATCAATTTCATAGACGCCCCAGGCCTCATCAAAATAGAACATATAGTATTACCAAAACAAAAAAATCTAAAGAGAGCAACAACTGCGGCGATAGTGTAAAATTTCAGACCCCAGGCCCCCCCCCCCTTTCCACATGGGTTGAAATACAATCCTCCCTTTTTCTCGGGATGGTATATATATCGCCCCCCCGTCTTGGCTAAAATTGACCCAGGCCCTTTTTACCTGGACTGTAATGTGATGCTTTCCTTTCTCTGGAAGGATATTTTATAAGTTTCAGTCTTTAGAGATCTTCCTTCTCCATTTTTCTCTTTTTTTGGGATGGTATATATATCGCCCCCCGTCTTGGCTAAAATTGACCCAGGCCCTTTTTACCTGGACTGTAATGTGATGCTTTCCTTTCTCTGGAAGGATATTTTATAAGTTTCAGTCTTTAGAGATCTTCCTTCTCCATTTTTCTCTTTTTTTTTTTTTTTCTGGTCACCTTTACCTAAATTTTTGGTGAGGGGAATATATGTACATATGAAACAACAGTTTCCAGCTCGGATGTCTCTGGATGTCTTCTTCTTTACCAGGCATCAGCTTTCGGGATGGAAGTCTGGTGTCACCAAGTGTCTAAGTTTCTGGGCAAAAAAAAATGGTCTGTAAGTCTATGTGGGAGGGAAGCCATGTATCCATTTGATTTGATTATACATACGCCTTCTGTTGGGGTATGGTTACAAAAACGTGCCCCAACAGTAATTGGAAGTTAAAGGAATAGTATCTTGCCTTGGAATTGTATCATTATTCTTGTCTCAAATAATTTGCCTATCATCCTGAATTTTGTCTTTCCTAATTTTCTACATTACAAAATCATCGTATCATCATGATAATATTTAGAGCAGATTGTTGAATTATAACAGATAAATTAGAATATTTAACTTGATTATTTTAAAGCGAAAAGTTATTTCAAAAATTTTATTTGCTAGAAACCTTCCCAGTACTATACTAAATAACTTCCCAAAGTTTCATGGCGTTCCAATGAGTGGTTTGGTCAGGCATAAAGGACAAACAGACCACACACACACACACACATACATTCATTTATATATATATATATATATAGATAATTTTTTAATATAAAAATTTAAAAAGTTGGCCACATTGGATATGTGTTGTCTATTTACCTATGTTGTTGATCGCTTAGTGCTCTTGTTTTTAAATTGATACTTCTGTCTTGTTTTGTATCATTTGCTTTGTAACATTATGTTGCTTCCTCAAAACATTTTACTAATTATTATATTTTCACTTTACTTTATAGTCACTTTTATTTTCAATCATTATATTAACAAAATACAACCCTCGCCGTATATCGATGAAATTTTTCACATTCCACAAGCACAAAAATATTGCAATAATAATTTTACCTACGTAAGTTTTCATTTTTTAAAACATTCTCATGAAACCATATCACTTTATAGGTCAGATTCTCATTTCTACATATAGATGTGTGTACAAAATACCAAAATAATTAAAGTATACCACAAAGTAAAGTAGTTTTGATTGGAAATTTGGTAGACTATTTTATTGTAATTTGAAAAGTATACTTTGTGAATTATAATCCAAATTGTGTTTTCAACAAAGAAACAGCCTACATTACTGAATCTATTACTAAAATATGTGTTCATATTTCATCTAAGTATGCAAGATAGAAATTAAACGTGAACACAAAAATTATGGTGAGCCACTCCTATCTGTAGACCACTGTGGCAAGGTGTTGATGAGTATATCATTACACTAGGTTAGGTTAAATTAGGTTAATTATTATTAACTATTTTGTTTACTGCAAGTAGGCCTAGGTCACAGAATAGTACAATCATCTATGGTCTACTGAAATGAGCATCTCACTAAAAGTGGGAGACTCTGCGACATTTGGCCCAATCTGAGACTAATCCTCTCATTGGTCGTGACATCACAGTGATGCATGATGTAAACAAAAGCTATGATGTGGTTCGTTCTATGTGTCACTGCCTCGACCTCAGGGAATTCTCTGATTGGCTGATTGGTTCTAACTCAGCGATATAGATTTTTTTAAAACAAAATTTATTTATTAATATTTTAGATACCTGTAATTACATTATATTGACACTATATTTATAAAGGACAGACCTTTTATTTTTATTATTTTATATTAATCATAGCCTTTGTTTACACAGCGTGTCACTGTGAGTTTTTGTCCATGAGTGTATCTCTGTAAAGAACAACACTTAATTACAAAGCCAAAGTGTCCTTATGAGAGAGGTGTCCTCCTAATGGAAAGCTTCTAATTGATAAAAATGGTCATTTTGGTGATGAAAACTGTCCATTGTAGGTAAGTGTCCTCTGGTGAGAATATCCTCTCATGGAGTATGCCCATAGTGTCTAAATTCCCATAAATCCATCATAATTGACAGTTGTATATAAACCAAATACAACAGTAAAACTAACATAAGGTAACAAGATCAAATAAACACAAGGTAATAAGACCAAATCCAAATAAATAAATAGTGTATGATGTTTCGGTAACAGCTTTGTTACCATCTTCAGACAAAAGTACTGTATTCAGTATTCAGTACTTTTGTCGGAAGATGGTAACAACGCTGTTACCGAAACATCACACACTATTTATTTATTTGGATTTGGTCTTATTACCTTGTGTTTATAATCTATAATCCAAATTGTACCTCATCAAGACCAAATACATAAATAGTGTGTGGCATTTCAGTAACAACGTTGTTACCATCATCAGACAAAAAGACTGAGCAGTAGAAGTAGTCTAGAAATACTGCCAGGAGAGTTAATCCTCCAATTGAGAGTTACATTCTCCCAAATATCTTTCTCATATATGAATAGTACCAATTTTTGAATTCGTAAATGTGATGTTCCTCTCTTCGATTAAATAAATAAATATACTTTACCAAATTAAGAAACAAATTTTAATTATATATCTTTCTAATTTTGAAAATAGAGCAATCCATAGATAAATCTTTAATTAAAAAGGCATATATTGGATCAAAATATAATTTATTTTACCAATATTTCAGTTGGCTGAACAAACCTTTATCAAGGTATTATAACATTTTAAAGTGTATCAACGAGTTGTTGAGCCAACTGAAATATTGGTAAAATAAATTATATTTAGATCCAATATATGCCTTTTTATTTAAATATCTTTCTAATGTTATATTTACGTTTGAATATATTCCCCACAACAACAATAATAATTACAGTGCTTTCAAATCCAAACATTCAAAAATGAATCAATTAAACAGAGTATATTATAATATTATTATAAGGTATATTACAGTAAAAAATCGGAGCACAAAAGTATTTCTGAAGATCTTTGTTGGTTGGAAGTTGATCAGAGAAAACACCACAGTCACATCAACCAATGATTTATTGAACTCCTGACGTTTCAGTGATTTGCTGTCATTCTCTTCTGGGGAATGTTTATTCTAAATTCTAGGTCTACTGTAATACTCTTTACAAAACAAGGTAATAAGACTAAATAAATAAATAGTGTGTGACGTTTCGGTAACAGCGTTGTTACTATCTTCAGACAAAAAAGTACTGAATGAGAAATTTTACCACAGCATGTTTTAAAATAGATATGGCTGATAAAATTTCTCATTCAGTACTTTTGTCTGAAGATGGTAACAATGCTGTTACCGAAACGTCACACACTATTTATTTATTTGGATTTTGGTCCTATTACCTTGTTTTATAATCTATAATTTGGATTATAATATATACAGTTACGAGCGTCTTTCCTAATCAATCAACTGACCGACTCTGTCACCCTTTGCTTTTATTGGTTGGCTACGGTCACGTCACCTTGGCCCCCCCTGCTGGCGGCGCGCGCCCGTTGGCTGCCGGCGAGCACGTGACTTCCCTGTGTGTGTGCATGGCGGGCAGTAGGCGGTAGAATTGCAACAAATAGTATTTGAATCAAAACATTCAATCGGGTAAAACACGGGCATTGCCCGGGTCATTCGGCTAGTAGATTATAAACACAATGTCTTCTTCTTTCTTATCTCCACTCAATCATATCTGGATGAAGTAGAATGCATCTGCCATTGGCATTAAGACTGGAAGCACTACTCAGTGGCAGGCAGACTTAGCTCCAAAAGAAATGGCCGCCTCTGACATGAGGAACAGATGCCATGTGCAGCCGCTCCTAACATGGAGTACAAACGCTGCTCATCCTGTAATTCCTGGAATAGGAGCCCTTACAGGGTAACACGACGTAATAAGACCAAATCCAAATAAATGGTGTGTGATGTTTCCTTAACAACATTGTTACCATCATCAATTCTAAGTACTGAATTATTTTATTGAAATTGGTCTTGAGTTTATCTATATATATATAAAAATGAATGTATGTGTGTCTGTTTGTTTGTCCTTTATGCCTGACCAAACCACTCATTGGATCGCCATGAAACTTTGGGAAGTTATTTAGTATAGTACTGGGAAGGTTTCTAGCAAATAAATTTTTTGAAATAACTTTTCGCCTAGAAATAATCAAGATAAATATTCTAATTTATCTGTTATAATTCAACAATCTGCTCTAAATATTATCATGATGATACGATGATTTTGTAATGTAGAAAATTAGGAAAGACAAAATTCAGGATGACACAGCAATTTATTTGAGACAAGAATAATGATACAATTCAAAGGCAAGATACTATTCCTTTAACTTCCAATTACCGAGGGAACCAATTAATATTGATTTTATTCAACTTATCGAGTATTTTTCAAGGGACCGGGAAAAAATGTTCACTTTATCGAGAGATTCGTTAAACAAACCTTTACTCTGGTAAAACCCGGGCGAAGCCGGGTACATCCATACAAGAATAATGATACAATTCCAAGGCAAGATACTATTCCTTTAACTTCCAATTACCGAGGGAACCAATTAATATTGATTTTATTCAACTTATCGAGTATTTTTCAAGGGACCGGGAAAAAAATGTTCACTTTATCGAGAGATTCGTTAGACAAACTTTTACTCGGGTAAAACCCGGGCGAAGCCGGGTACGTCCGCTAGTAATCTATAATTCAAATTGTGCCTTATCATAAATAGTATATTGTTATATAAAAACCTCAATGGGGGTATATAAATAGGCCATTATTTTGAAGTGTTGAATATGAATCTGACGTTTAATACTTTTGTCTGAAGATGGTAACAATGCTGATACTGAAACATCACACACTATTTATTTATTTGGATTTAGTCTTATTACCTTGTGTTTATTTTTACTTTCTTTATTTTGAATGTTCTATGTTTTAAATTTAGCAAATATGCTAAAGAAAGTTTTAATAAAGTTTACAGGATAAAAAGATGTTGAGAGTGGTGCACATTCATTTCACAAGGCAGTAGAATATCCATTTCTACACTGACGACTCGGGGGAGTGTTATCTTGTGCTCCCAATATGGACACAAACAAAAATGGTTGACCAAAATATATTTTATCTTATCTATATCCCTCCAATGATACTGACATGTTGAGTGATGGTCTTAACTTTCTCTCTATTCTCTCCAGATTGTAGAAGGACAGTACCTATATATATATATATGTTATGAATGTTTTGTTGTTGTTGTTAGATAAAGGGTTGATAAGACAAAGGATCGATAAGATAAAGGGTTGAGGTGCAGTCGTGATAAGAAAAAAATAATTATTTACCGTCAAGTAGCTTTTATTTTCAATTACTTGAGGAAATATTACACATTAGTTAGTTTCACATTATATAGAATTTATAAAGTTAATCCTATATTAGTGATTTAAAAGGATAGATATGTTAACTACGCATATTTACAACAAAACTATATAACTAAACTAAAAGTCTTTCTAAAAACGATGATAACAAAAGTAAAATTATCAATGAATAAAATAAAATATATATTTTTTTAAAATATAGAAATATTTGAGTTTTTAGATTATATAATATATATATTATATTAAAATATTATTTTATTTAAAATTATATTTCATAGATTCAAATATTCTGTTAAATCTACCACCAGATGTTGGGACTTCCCCTATAAAAACTCATTGTTGTTTTTCCTGTTGGCCAGCTCAAATCTTTTGTATATTATGTAAATAAGTTTTTCATTTTTTAGATTCTTACGCCTTAAGTCTGGCAGTACTTTGATTAAATTATGTTTTTATATATCCCATAAGCTCAATTAAAGCTATTTCTAATCTCCATTATTTTAACTATTTTTAATTTCAAGATTTTAACCACGACTGCATTAACATAGCATAATCCTCAAGATAACCAAAATCAAGCAGAAAATCTCTTTTTTTTTATAGATAATATATATGCAGTACTAATTAAAACACCAAAACGTGAATGTTTCTTTTCACAAATAAATCAAACTTCTACTGTCCTTACTGTGATTTAAAAATATTGGAAGGGCTTGGCTCATCAGTGGTGATCCCTCCCAGCAGTTTCGCCAAGTTAATCTACCAGTATTTCGCAGTAAGGACAGTAGAAGTTTGTTATATTTGTGAAAAGAAACATTCACATTGCGTTATTGCTGTATACACATACAACAGAACCTCCCTGTAAAGGACATCTAGTTGCAGAGCCAAAGTGTCCTTTAGAGAGAGGTGTCCTCTTACCTGAAAATTTGTCCGCTGTAGAGAGGTGTCCTCTAGCGTGAGTGTCTTCTCATGGAGGTTCTACTGTATATATATATATATATTGTAGATAGTGAGGAGTGGAGAAGACCCATTGTGGAGGCCTTGACCCATTTGAGTTGAAGACTGACTTACGCCTCAATTAATCCAAACATCCATCACCTGTACACACCCTGCTCTTGATACTTACTCTAATAAAGCCAAATAAGAGTAATAAATCCCTTTGATTATAAAGTCTTCAATATATACACTCATGGACAAAACTTAAGAAAGTTGTATCTCTCAGCATGTATATAAGGATTCAGGACAATACTCTGAAATATACACTCATGGACAAAACTTAAGGAAGTTGTACCTCTCAGCATGTATATCGGGATTGAGACAATAACTCTGAAATTACACTCATGGACAAAACATAAGCAAGTTGTATCTCTCAGCATGTATATCAGGGTTCAGGACAATACTCTGAAATATACACTCATGGACAAAACTTAAGGAAGTTGTACCTTTCAGCATGTATATCGGGATTCAGGACAATACTCTGAAATTACACTCATGGACAAAACATAAGCAAGTTGTATCTCTCAGCATGTATATCGGGATTCAGACAATAACATTGAAAGATACAGTCATGGACATAAGGAAGTTGTATCTCTCAGCATGTATATCAGGATTCAGGACAATAACTCTGAAATTACACTCATGGACAAAACTTAAGGAAGTTGTACCTCTCAGCATGTATATCAGGATTCAGGACAATACTCTGAAATATACACTCATAGACAAAACTTAAAGAAGTTGTAGCTCTCAGCATGTATATCAGGATTCAGGACAATAACTGAAAAATACACTTATAGACAAAACTTAAGGAAGTTGTACCTCTCAGCATGTATATAAGGATTCAGGACAATACTCTGAAATATACACATATGGACAAAACATAAGCAAGTTGTATCTCTCAGCATGTATATCGGGATTCAGACAATAACTCTGAAAGATTTTACAGTGACACCTTTATTGAAGACTCGCGAGATAACCAAGTGTTAACAAAATTGCCTCTGTCTACTTAAAAAAATTAAATAAAATAGATAACCGGCAATATCAAAGACTTTGCACTTCCTTAAGTTTTGTCCAGGAGTGTAGGTTAGAATCTTTGATAGATGGTGCTAGATTCAGTGAGAAATGTTGATATGAATTCTCTCTATATCTCGGAAAAAGGCCACACAGTGTTCTCCCCATCCCTTGTGAACTGGCGAATCCTGTATTGGGCGAGAGGCCTTAAATAAAGGCTTTGTTGTTGTTGTTGTTGTTGTTGTAATATGAATTCTCACTTATTTCCATCTCTGAGATGCCATCAAAAAGGCACCATTTTTTTGCCTCATGGTTGGTAGCTTCTTACCTACATTGTAATTTTTGCTTCTAGGTTGGGGGAGGAGTGGTATAGACCATTGATTTTTGACTGTCTTGACCTGGGTACCAATCCTGAATTGGGCACTTTTTTAAAGAAACAAAAATTGCTTCAATGGCCTACCAATTTTTGTAAAAGTCCAACAACTCCTCCAGTGAGTGCAAGTAACACTTGTCACACCTGTCACACTTGTTAAGTGCAAATGTCAAACTGCTGTCTACTTGTGCAGACATGTGGTGGACTTACAGTAAAATCAAAATCGCTAACTATCCACCATGATTAGAAACTTAGGTAACAAGACCAAACCCAAATAAATAGTGTGTGACATTTCAGTAACTGCATTGTTACCATCATCAGACAAAAGTACTGATGCTGTTACCTTATGTTTGTTATCTATAACCCAAATTGTACCTTATCATACCCACCATGATTATCATGCCTGTACCATGTGTAAAAAAAAAAAGTAAAAATAAATAGAGAAGACATCACAATATCTTCACTTGAATACAGGACAGATTCCTCTGAATTATACTTTGTATTGGTAATGATAATGCACAATTTAGATTATATATTATAAACACAAGGTAATAAGACCAAATCCAAATAAATAAATAGTGTGTGATGTTTCGGTAACACAAAGATGGTAACAATGCTGTTACCGAAACGTCACATACTATTTATTTATTTGGTCTTATTACCTTATGTTTATAACTTTGTATTAGTAATAAATTATCAATGTGCAAAGACTATTTGTTAAACTAGGCTTTTGATGGTTTACCTGTTATCCAGTATACTTCAAACTAGAAATGGAAGACCAAACCATAAACATATTTTGCTATAAATATTTTTTAAAAGAGGTCTGCTTAATTATTATCTCTAAAATATCTGTTGCAGTTTGGATAAGTAATATTTGGTGCCAACTTTTTGGTACCAGTCCTCATACAAACAACACTAACAAATTGAAATGGTTAAGAATTTTTAGGAATTTCTTAAAATGGTTAGGTACAATTTGGAAACACAATAAGATCAAATCCAAATAAACAAATAGTGTGTGACATTTGGGTAACAACGTTGTTACTGAAAAAAGTTCTGGGATATTTTTCCTCATTCAGAACTTTTGTTTGATGATGGTAACAACAGTTACCAAAACGTCATACACTATTTATAAATTTGGTCTTATGAACCTTGTGAATTTCTTTAAAATGTCTGTCCTATATCAAATCTTAGTCGGACAGAGAAGTGCTGCCTCACCAATCTGTGCACACCTACTGCCCCGTTCCAAGAGAAGCTACTGTACATTTGTGTAGAATTACATACAGTCTAACTTCATTACAACATTACTTGGTAACAATATGTTGTTATAGCCACATTGTTATCAAAACTGATGAATCATACCACACAACAGTTTATTATAAAAAATCCATAAAACCATCTTATCTCCTTTTTGATTCATATAACCCAATAGGCCACAAACTCACAGTCGTCAGAACACTCACGAAAAGAATACATACACACTGCTCCACCCCAGCCTTCAAAAAATTAGAAAAGACAACCATCATCAGTAATCTAACAGCAAGAGGCTATCCACTTCCCTTTATACTTAGACATAGTTTTAACCCTTCCAAACACACTCAGACCGCAGTAAACCGTAACACCTGTATTATACCTTATTCCTTTAATAATCAATCAATAGCTCACTCCCTCAAAAAATTTGGTTTAAGAACCTTTTTCACCAACCACCTCTCAATAGGCCAAATACTCCGGAACCCCATCACCAGATCCAATATTAAGAAACGTCCCGACCAGCAACCATATGCCATTTACTCCATAGGTTGCCAAGATTGCAACGCAACATATGTGGGTGAGACTGGCCGCTTCATTTATAACAGGATTTCCGAGCATAACAGAAATTTAATAAACAAACATCCCAAATCTTTGATCTTTCAGCACACCTCAAAAACCGGCCATGCCTTTAACCTTTCCGACCCAACCTGTCATTACCATAACATCAAATCCAAATATCAAAGATTATTAATAGAATCCTTCGTCTCTCATGAATTAAACAGTATCAACAGGCGTATAGAACTACCATCTCAGTACCACTCATTCAGGAAAAAACAGCCCAGCCCTTCCTTTTCACCAGATCCTTCCTCATCTTCCCCAGTTTGACCTTCACACCCATAGCCCCATATGCCATGTTTTGTTTGTATGTAGATAGAATTTTACTTGCGTCTAATTTTTCGAATATGTAGATGTCCTGCAGTTTAGTGAAATTTATATATTATTTTATGTAAATGTTTATATTTATTTTCTATTTTCGTTAGGTGTATGTAAATAATATTGTACATCTATATATACTCTTTCTCTCAGCTTATAGATTGGCCTGTGGAAGGATTGATGAGATCCGAAAGCTTGCATAAAATTTCACGTATAAAGAAACTTATTGCCATCGTTTATTTTTATTTCATACATTGTGTCTTGGTTTGACCACAGTTAAAATAATTGGGAATTTATCTACAAGAAGCAAAAAAAAAAATGTCGGTGGATGAGTGGGTAACACTCTCGATTCCCGACAGTCATGAACGGGGATTGAATCCCGCATTAAAATTTTGTTTAATATGTGAATAACCTTCATATATTATTCACTGTTTCAATTATCATAAACTAGGTTGCTCTTGTTGAGCGGTACCTAATAAAGTGATTTTGAACCGAATCTACAAGAAATTAAAACCTAATACAAATAAATTAATAGTGTGTGACACACTATTAATTTATTTGTATTAGGTCTTAATTTCTTGTAGCTATAATCTATAATCCAAATTGGGCTTTATCAATTGGGACTTTAGAAATAGGATGTTATAACTAAGTTGCTATATAGATGGAAATTTTGCCGGGAGGATATTGATCTAAAGAGACAACGGGAGAGGCGACCTTTGTCTCTTTACAACTAAGTTGTTGTTGTATATAATGAGGTTTTACTATATATGAAGTTGAAATACTTGCCAAAACTCAGATTTTAAGACTCATAAATTCCAATAAAATATTGTCCTCATATCAATTCAAGTTTGTCTCTCACAGCTTATAGAGTTGCAGCTGAATGTTTGGACTTCATACATTCTGCTCTGTTTATCCAATCTCTTTAATAATAATGTGATCAAATGTGTATCCCTGAAATTTTCAAACATTTCAGAATGTTCTATAGAATTTGAGGTGGCCTTTCCCTGTCCAAATGTGACAACTGCAGGTAGAAGTGTGGTTGCAGCTAGTAGTTCTACATAATGTTTGCTTACAGTTGTTTGTAATACTGTAGAATATACTCCAGGAGAGGTCACTCTCACTAGAGGACACCTCTCTACAAAGGACATCACCAAACCATGAAATGTCGGGAGTTAAACTATAGGTTGATGTTCCAACCAACAAATGATCATCAAAACCAAAAAATGACCATTTTTACTAATTGGCTTATATCCAGTAAGAGGACACCTCTCCCTAAAGGACATTTTGTCTCTGCAACTAGGTGTTGTCCTTTACAGAGAGGGTTCTTTTTGTAAATTGATTTGTTGTTTTACCCCTTCTCTCCCATTGTGGTTGTATCACTAAGCAAACAATACAAGGACATATATTATAAAGAAAATAAAGTCTCCATGGCTAAGTTTCTTGTTCAAATTTTATTATCTAGCTTTCGGACTTGTCAGTCCTTCTACAGGACATATATGATACATTCATGGCCTGTACCATGTGTACTAGGGATAAGCAAAAAAAAAAAAAAACATAGCGATTCTTTTTTTATGGGCAAGTAGGGGGGCGGGGCGGTAGAAAGTGGTTTAATTTAAAAAAAGATTCATACGTATCTAAAATATGTTTTAATTTTCTTAAAACAATGAAACACATTGTGTTTGTACACGGCTCTCTGATATATGGTCTGTCACAGTGGGACCCTAAGATCACCACTCCGCCGGGACTCTACCTCCTCTCCACAGGGATCCTGAAGCCCCTGCAGCTCCTGGGACCAGCCTACTTTGCCTGCACACCTGCCAACCTACGCCTGATCAACCTTCTCTTCTCTTGTGGCAACTTCTACCTGGCCTACTGCATCACCAACCACCTCCATCCCCAGGTTGGCCTCATCTTTAGTGTATGGACTTGTGTTAAGTCTTGTGGTTACTTATCCCAAGTGTACATGGCCATGATAATCATGGTAAGAAGTTTTGCTCCAATTTCTTTAACTGTAAATGCACACCATGTCGATGCATACAATAAGTAAATTGTGAGCTGTGATTAACACAGCATTGTTACATTTTCTATAACTTGTCACTTTGTGAGCTTTAAGGCCAATGTTAGATATAAACATGCAGTTAGAGAGAATATATATTGTAGGGTATATAAGCTTATTTTATAAGATGGTCCTCCACCACTGCAACTTCACTTTCAGCATCACTTCTGTGATTCAATTTTATATGCAAATATTTTTAAAAAGGCAAAAATGGAATAAGATTACTGGCAATATTTCATCAGCTCGTTCCAACTTTAAAAGTAAGTCCAAATATCCTTATTTAACTGATAAAATGAGGGAAATTTTGTGAGGTGTGTGACAACAATTCTGTAGGATCCACCTACAGATAACAATGGATGGAAATATGAACTAGGTACCTTGAAGGCAATACATTGGTAGTATCACATCCTTGACTTACCATTGCAAAATTGGAGAGGACTTCAGGAATTGGTTTAACCATGGAGCACCACCACATCCTTGACTTAATCAGTATTTTTAGATTGAGCAGTTAATCTGTTCAATTATAAATTTGAAGAGATAAATGGAGAATACGGGGATTTAAAAAAAAATCAATGATTCACAAGAATTTTTTTGAAGTATTGCTTCTCACCAATTTGAAAGTTGATAAAGAATGGGGTGATCCTTCAAAATAGCCTCCTCTTTTTTACCAATTTATTATATGTAACAAGGTAAAAAAAATCCATATATTCAAATAATGTGTGGTGTTTCTGTGCACTGTTGCTATATACAGTCTTCAGACAAAAGTACAAGATTAGAAAATTTGGTACTCTTATCAGCAAACAAGATTTGAAAATAAAAAACTGATAAGATAAAAAATAAAGGAATTCTTCTTGAAGAACTTTTTTTGCCACACTCACTACTTTTGTCTGAAGAATATAACAATGTTGTTATTGAACACAAGGTAATAAGACCAAATAAATAGTGTGTGATGTTTCGGTAACAGCATTGTTACCATCATCAGACAAAAGTACTGAATGAGAAATTTTACCACAGCATGTTTTTAATAGTTACTGTTATCAAGTGTATAAACAAGATAGCAGATAAGAAGTACTTTTGTCTGAAGATGGTCACAACGCTATTACTGAAACGTCACACACTATTTATTTATTTGGAATTGGTCTTATTACCTTGTGTTTATAATCCATAATCAAAATTGTGTCTTATTAATGTTGTTATTGAAATGTCACCTATAATTTTACTTATTTGGATTTGTTCTTGTTCAAATTGTACCTGTTGGGCAGAGGGCGGCCCAGAGTGCAGTGGTACTGACAGCTCTCTCTGTGGCCACCTTCCCTCCCATCTACTTCTTCTCCACACTCTACTACACCGACCCCGGTGCCCTCTTCTTTGTCCTTCTCATGTACATGTTCCACCTCCACTCCCGCTACACCATGGCTGCCATCTTCGGGGGCCTGGCCATCCTCTTCAGACAGACCAACATCATCTGGGTGCTCTTTGTAAGTGCACACACACCATCTGGGTGTTGGTATACCATGGTGAAGTCCTGGCTGTGTGCAGATTGCAGCATCCAGATCTCTGGCCATCATGCAAGCCAACCTCAAGATTGAAGGGAGTCGGCGTAAATTGATGCCAGCCCAGCTTGTCTATGCCTTGTACAATCAACGCCGGCATCTCCCGGTAGTTGTGGCAGAGGTGCTGGGAGAGATGGGGGTCTACCTCTTCCTGGGACTGGTGTTTCTGGCTGCTGCTCTCTTCAACCAAGGCCTAGCTCTGGGGGACAAGGAGGCCCACACTCTGGCTCTGAACCTGCCCCAGCTGGGCTACTTCCTGACCTTCACGCTGGGCTTCGCCAACAGCCACCTCCTCACTGTGGCCCTGGCCTCCCGCTTCACCCACTTCCTGGCCCAGAACACTGCTCTGGTGGGGGCCGTGGCCTGTCTGGCTGCCCTGGCCATCAACCACCTCACCCTGGTCCACCCCTACCTGCTGGCTGACAACCGCCACCTGACCTTCTATGTCTGGAGGAAGCTGATAGCCAGGAATGCCGTCACTCCCTACCTTGTCATCCCCCTAGCCATCTACGCAGGCTGGGCCATCCTACAGAGGCTCTCTCACAAGACTGCTCTCTGGCGAGTGGTTTTCCTCAGCTGTGTAGCCCTGGCCATTGTTCCCCAGCGTCTACTGGAGTTCCGCTACTTTGTGATACCCTATGTGCTCCTTCGTCTCAACTTCGCCATCTACACCCCTTCTCAATTCCTCCTGGAGCTCCTTCTCCATGCTGTGGTCAACATCGGAGTCCTCCTCATCTTTGCCTTGTACCCCTTCACCTGGCCCGCAGAGCCTGAGGTCATACAGAGAATTATCTGGTAGCTTGTCCCTCACATCCCCCCTCGGTCACATTCCACTTTCTTACTGTTGCCAAATCCAACATGATGTGTGTTACAATGGGGGGATAATACACCCTAGTCATGCGGCTCTGATTGACACAACTATCAAGCCTGCAAGTATGGTGCCATCTTTAAAGGGAAAAAAACATTAAGGAAGAAGACTTCTAAGTATTTTTGTTCATATCAGCACACATTCCACACAAGAACCATATAAAGAAAACAATTCACCAAGTAACTTCAAATTCTACATAACTAACTATATCGACTCTGAACAAGTGCTTAGTGTATCTCATCCACTATGAGAGACAAGCTCTTCCTTCACTCTGGACATCCCAACCTTGGAGGTTTGTATTCCATAAGTGTATGTAGAGATTTAAACATATATTTCATATGTCAATAATGTCTACAACGCACACATTTGAAGTTGCAGTCAACACAACACTTGATGGTCAAGATACTGGCCGAGATATACTCCAGTCTATTCCACTGCTTGTATATCTCCTCCATTCAGAGAGGATATTTTAAAAACCTGACAAGTGTGTTGGCACGCTATGTGTTGTAAATATTGTTGAATAAAATTAATTCCACAAAATTAAGTTGAAGTGTTGTCTCAAGAGTTCAACTTCATTCAGTAGTGATCTGAGATAAAAACATTTTATTTTATTTCCGACCCGAAACAAAAAGGTTAAGTTATAAAGAGATAAAATGTTAAAAGAACAAGGCTGTCCTCTCATGGCATTTGTTCTACTGTACATAAAGCTAGATTTCTGGTTGAATAAATGGCATGGATAAGATTCAATTTTATGAAGAAAAAATGACTGGTCTTAATTCGTTCTTATAAAAGAGATCAGATGTCTTTCATTGGAGGTGTTACAGGAGCTGAACCATTGTAGAGCTAAACTGTGAATTCTGCAGCTAGACTGACCATGTCATGATTATCATTGACATGCAAGTAGTTCCGTGAACTCTGACTGATTTACCTATGTAGATATTGTTTGGGGAATTTCTTGAAAGATGTCATTTTGTTCTTTGTACTTCTCTCTCTTTTTTAACACTGATTTCTTGCGGCCCTTGTATGCGTTGAAATAATGATTATTAATCAAAACAACTTTACTACCATTTTTACTGCAATGAAAAAATATATATTGAGAGGGTTCTCCACTGATGAGCCAGGCCCTCCCAATATTTTTTTTATAATGTAAGGACTATAGGAGAGAAGTTCTTTAAATTTCCAAAATAAATATTTTTTGCTAATTAATTTCAATTCTTATTTATAGAAGGCATACTATTTCCTTCTTTAATACAGTTAAACCTGTCTATAGCGCCCCCACTTGGGACTCACCAAAATAGGGTGCTATAGAGAGGGGGTACTATAGACAGGTCACTTTTAATATAAATCGGGCGCTATAGAGAGGAAGGCACTATTTAGAGGGGGCGCTATAGACAGGTTTAACTGTATATGTAATTGAACCTAAAATAGGCTGACATAATATAATCAAATTATTCTTGCGCTAGAGACACTGGTATCTATTCCCTGTAGTCAACATTTATAGATGTGAGACTCTCAGAAAAGAATTGAAGCTTTTAAATTGTGGACATGGAGAAATCTACTCAAGAATGCCATGGACAGATAAAAGGACAAATGTTTCTTAAATGAATCTTGAAATTATTCTGTTATATATCTCTCTCTCTCTCTCTCTCTCTCTCTCTCTCTCTCTCTCTAGAATCCCATATATGTAAACAAAGACTTCAGACATATAATGTGAGAAAATGGTTTGGAAAAGTTGATGTTTGGAAAAATAGATGGAAGAGAGAAAGACCAGCAATAAGCTGGCTATAAGGGGTAAAAAAAAACTACCTGGTAATCACTAGATAAGCTGTGAATCTTCTTCTTTCTTATCTCCACTCAATCATTTCAGGGTGTCAAGCTTGTAAAGCTTGTTTATGGTGTCTGCTGGGGAAGAGTAGAGCTCATCAATGGATGAGTCAATACAGTCAATAATGTATTTTGGGGTTGCAGGTTGTAAGCTGTAAATGATGATCGCTAATAAATGGAATATTTGTCCATTTAGTCAGTAAATGTCGACTTGAAAGACACTAACAACATTCTTGCGCTGTTAAAATTCTCCATTGCAGAAAAGGGAGTTCAAGCATCAGACCTGTAAGAACAAATAAACCTAATATAAAAATAATTCATAAATACTAAACTTTAAAAAAACTATTTCTAAAAGTATTGATAGAATGACAATAAATAAAAATATCTTTATAATTTAACCAAAATATAAAACTTCCTAGAATCAAACCTGGGACAAATGCTGATGCCTCTGAGCTAAAGAAACACTGCGTGCTGATTGGCTGATGAACTCAACACCGCTTGGCTGATTAAGGACAGTGAACAGTCAATCAGTTCCCTGCCTGCCGCTTGGCTTTTATCAATGTATCAGAGGGCGCAAATAAAATAAGACATATAAAGGTGTACATATGGTGCACACACACAAAAACACAATCTACTAGCAATGTGTACCAGAGAGAAATGTAAAAGCACATTTTGTCAACCAATCATAAACAACCACCACTCACACACACCACATGCTAGGTATAGTGTTCAGTAATGTGTTGGTTAAATACCTAAATTTTATATTTTTTTAAATCAGTATTTCTTTAAAATGTTTTAAAATGTCAAAGGCAGCATATAAAGATCTAAAAATAAATTTAAAATTGTGGAATTCTACAATGATGTTATCATACATGCCGTGATTCACAGAGTCAAACAGAGGGCGGGGGGGCAGGCCAGACTGAGGGAAAACTGGGACCACGTGACCAGGTTTTACCACAGCCATCAGTTGATTCAACAATACTACAAGGTGTACAACAAATCACTGGACAACACACAAACGTGGGGTTAAATGTTTTAATAAAAAAGTTAAAAAACCAAGAGTCAGTCAGTGAGGTCGGCCCACCAGGATGAGGGCCAGTAGCCCCAGCAACACAAGCCCACCAAGGCACACCAGCCCCAGGGAGTCTCCTAGATACGCTAGCAGTAGGACCAGCACTGCTCCCAGTACTGTGCTGCGGTGGCCCAGTATCCTGAGCCGTAGTCTGGCCGGCAGTGAGACACGCGCGGTCCCTTCATAGTACACTGTGGGGGCAGCCAGCAGCTGACGGCAGACCCACCCTATTGGATCCTGCCGTTGGTAGCGAGCCTGGAACCTCTCCCCAAACTGCAACAACAAGACTGTCGTAAGGAATAAAATAACAGTTTTACACTTTGTTTATTTGTGTGTGAGTGTGAACACTTCTTTCTTTATAAAATACAGATTGCACTGACCCTCAATGCCACAACACCACCTTAGATAGTAAATTGGGGGAAAACTGTGCTATAAACGGTGGTACATAAAACTAAAACCTAGTCAGACCACCATGAGTGTTATTATTTATGATTCAATGTTTAAATTAGAAGTTTATTTTTTAAACACAAGGTAATAAGACCAAATCCAAATAAATAAATAGTGTGTGAAGTTTCGGTAACGCTGTTACCAAAATGTCACACATTATTTATTTGGATTTGGTCTTATTACCTTGTGTTTATAATCTGTAATCCAAATTGTACCTTATCAAGTTTATTTTTTATCATAAGAGAGGCTCTAAACACTAAAATAAAGTTTTCCTCTCTATCAATATAACATCAATTTCTGGACCTTTGGGAGAGGCCGCTGCTTATCATCAAACAGCTCAAGGAGTATGGTGTCATGGAATTTGTGTGATCTCTGCACAAGGGGATAAGAAACAACAACAACCTACACTTCTTGGCAACTTTCTCTTATACATGCAAACATTTCCATAGTTTTACTTTATAACTCAAGAAATGGCCAGCAACAATAATTCTTCAATTGTAAAATTTCAAGATTAAAAGACCACAAATCCAAATTATCAATGATGGGTCGGCAACAGTGTTGTTACCAAAACATCGCACATAATTTGGATTAGGTTTTTACATCTTTTGACTCTAATCTATAATCCAAATTGTACATCAATATTAAATTTACATCACTAGGAAAATTCCTTTGACCGTTGCTAGTTATCATTCAATAAAAAATTGTCTTGATACTTGGTATGAAAAAAAAATAATGCTATCAGTGGAGACTCTCAATGATTTGAGATGATTAGGTACAATTATAGATTAGAAGTAATGCGACCTCCTATCAATAGAAGTATAAATGAATTAAATAATGCAACAGGATTCTGGAGATTTTTTTCATTTTATTAATGCCATCTCGAACTTTCAGCCATTTCTACTCTTCTACAGGAGTACATAAAAATGAATAAATGTGTTGAAAATGAAAACTTAGAACTGTAGAAGGACAGAAATGCCCAAAAGCTTGAGATTACGTTAATAAAATGAAAAGAAACACATCTTCAGAAACCTGTTGTATTATTTAATTTATATCCAGAAAATTTAAATCAATTGAGAAGTATAAATGGTTAAGTGTTTTTTATACGGGCAGCATATCAATCAAGAACTTCACCAGTTATTCCAGGGTTGGTGACAACTCACCCTCTCATTAAGTTCGCTGGAGAGGCGGTGCAGGAAGCGGACTAGGCAAGATATCTCAAAGGAACAGATGTGGTAGAGGTCCGGATTGCCCCGGACCTGGATGGGAGGCTGGAAGCTCTGGTTGAGCACCTGGCACCGGCCCAGGGGGGTGAGGGTGTTGGTGACGGGGTTCATGAGGTCCTCCACCGAGGTGTCTGCGGACCTGGGGACCTGCCGGCTCTCCATCAGGTCCTTCACATCCAGCTGCCACACACATCCTTCCTTCCTTACTGCACTCTGCCTGAGATGTTCTAATCATGGGGCAGGCATTTCTAAATGGTGGCTTCTATAAAGACTTTCCTTCACATTCCCATACATGGACTGACTCAATAAAAAGCCCTAACATTGATTTTTTACAACCTCAAATATTGCCCTCAGATCTACACAGACCTCCTTGTAAAACTTGTCTTATAACAAGCGCGGTGGCACTCTTCACTTTCATAGAAGAGGCCTCACCACCTCTTGGAATGTATGGGAGCCTTAAGACATTCCAATTCTTACCATGATTGTAAATATAATCCATGAATTCAGTCTCCATGACCTTGTATAATTATACAATGGATATGTACAAAAACTTTTAAAGCACACACTTTGACCCACACCATTCAACTAATTAGGCCTTAACTAGTGGTTCCTTACATTTGAATGAATTTGCTACTTTGTTTTCTAGGAAGTTGAGCCAATTAGCTGAGTCCCAAAGATCCCATTGTATAGGGGAGAGAATAAACTCATCTAAAGGCCAAATCTTAAAATTGGATATTCACCCTGTGTACTTTTAGAACCTGTGTATACAGTGCTATGTTACATCAAGCCCGGATGAAAAAGAAGGAGGGGGAGCAGTAACAAGCTCACTAAAAAAAACAATGGTTGCCTGTAAAGTCGGTTTTACGGGCGAAGATTTTACGTGACAACGGTAGAATATTTATTGATATGAATATAATTAAATTGCACAATAGGAACAAGGAATTGAATGAAAATAAGAATTGCACAAATTTTAACTATAGAAATATATTTTGTTTACTAAAACATTGTACATGTAAACTTAAACTTAACTAATTCCTATTTGAGTGATTTTGTTGAGGATAGGACGATGATAGGAGAAATATGAAATGAAAGGAAGTGTTTCTGCTGTAATGTGTCTTGCGAAAGTCAAGTCGATAGTTGTTCCTTTTAACGTAGTTGACTTAGAAACGTTTGATACGCAATCAAGATTATACGTATTTTTCATGATATTAAGAAACTAGTTGTCAGGCTTTACGTTTTTGTTAAAATCACCACACAGAAGAATCGGTATACTAGAATCAACTTGCACGAACGGTGGCACGTACTGGCTGTTGTGAATGTACGGACCGAGTCCTTGCCATAGTAACATTCCAATATCCTGCATACTAGCTCCTGGATGAATATATACAGCACCGAGTATAAACTTGAAGCTAGTATTAGCGGCGAAGCAAGTAACTTCAGTCATGCACATGTCACCCTTGGTTTTAATGACACGAGTTACGTCTGTAATCGCAACTTGGAACACTTCCGCCGTAGATGTCGATGATAATTTACGATAGATCGCCACTCCACCAGCCGCGTTGGTATTTGAAAATCAAAACACTTATTCAGATCGAAGGTTCAAATTTTTGCTAAATAAATTTGAAATTAAATAAAATTTGTAATTGTAAATGATGAAGTTGAAAATTAAAACATTTACTTAAATTAGATGTTAAAATTCTTGCTCAACACAGTTTAAATAAAGTTTTCTTATATCTGCCACTTTTTGCCACTTTCTTATATCTGCCACTTTCAAATTTTTGCTAAATAAATTTGAAACTATTTAAAATTTGTAAAATAATAATTAATTAATTAATTAATTTTAAACTAATAATTTACTTAACACTATCAACATTTATCAATAGTATGACATAACCTATAAACTCAGTTTCTCAACTTTTGTGTCAATCTAACAATTAATCAATCAATCATAGTTTACGATAATGAAATATCAGTGTACAATTATTTACCTTTATTGTTGTAGTTGTTGTAAATGACGAATCTAAGCACTCCACATTTTCACTACAGACACAGCTGACGATACTTTAACCACACGTGTGAACTTGTATTATGACGCTTTCTTGTTTTTCCAACGCCAAGAACGTTCGAGAAAGACAAAGACAGAGACAAGCATGCGCCGATTCAATGCGCCTAATTCTCTAGCGCTGCGCGCGCAGCACTCTCGTTCGATGACTCATCGTAACGTTACCGGGCGTTACACTTTTTCATAAGTGACTCCCAGCCGCAACCTAATTTAAGACGTTGTCATGTCAAAACCTGGGTTCAGCTGGTCCGGCTGATAGTACCCTGTAAGGGCTTCTAATCCAGGTATACAGGATGAGCAGCATTTGTACTCCATGTTAGGAGCCACTGCACATGGCATCTGTTCCTCATGTCAGAAGCGGCCATTTCTTTTAGAGCTAAGTTGGCCTGCTACTGAGTAGTGCTCCCAGTCTTAATGACAAAGACATTCTATTTCACTCAGTCATGATGGTTGTCAAACAGACACCATCAAGGGTCACAACTTGATACCCTAATATGATTGAGTGGAGATAAGAAAGAATACTTTTAATGTTCTTTACTAGGGTAATAGACATAATACATCGTTCTGAAGCATAATTAAAGGTAGAAGAGCCTCTATAGACACATGAATATCATTCTCCTGCAACTTTATATCAAGTTCTGTGTGTGTTCTAGTGGTGACAGCTATGTGTACAGTAGGTACCTGGGAATGACAGCAATCCGCTGACAAATGCTGCTCAAGTTCTCCATCCATGGCAAACTGGATGTGACACGTGAAACAGATAAATATCTCTCCAGGACTTCACCCAGTATGAAGATAAGAAAAGAAGAAGACATATGATGATGGTCAATATCTGACCTTGATTGGAGGAAAACATTGAGAAACTAGATGACATTTTTTTCAGGCCATTTTCATAAACTAAATGGCATGCTTAAGTAAACTATTTTTTTATACTTTTGTTTAGTTTTGGTGTCTTTTATTTTAAAAAGTATATACACATTTAACACCATAAACTTGTGTAGGAATGATAATTTTCATGATTCACTCCCACCTGGACTCTCGGCCCACAGTTATAAACTAGACTTGGTGGCTAGCTGTCAGAGTTCTGACAAACTGGAGTATTTTACACTCAAGTACCCCAGGAAGTTATTGTACTTAGAGCCAACAGTTCTCACACTATGTCCTCTGTGTACGTTTCTTTTGTCACATAGAAAGAAAAAATTGTTACATGAACCAAATTAGCAAAGTCAGTGGACGAATGGGTAACACCCTCGATTCCCGACAGTCATGAACCGGGATTGAATCCCGCGTTAATTTTTGTTTAATATGTGAATAACCTTCACATATTATTCACTGTTTCAATTATCATAAACTAAGTTGCTCTTCATGGTAAACGGTTTGCGGATTTCGAACAAATTAGAAAGAAGGAATCATATATCGGAATAAAAAAGAGTTGCGGCGATATATGATTCCTTCTTTCTAAGTTGCTCTTGTTGAGCGGTACCTAATAAAGTGATTTTGAACCGGAACCAAATTTGTGTTATCCTGATGTTTCAGGTGTTAGTGCCAACTTCCTCAGGAATTTTCCTCCTGAAGAAGATGGCGCTGAACCACTGAAATGTAGGGACAACAATAAAGAAGATATAAAATTGGTTTGTGTAATGGTATATCCTTTCTCCAAGTAAACTTTCAGCAGAAGCAAATGATTTTTTCCCTTATCTCTCATTTCAAACCTCTTATTGAGAAAATAAATAATATAACAAGGAGAGACCTTGAAGATCTTGGCGAGGAAATCAATGGTCAACTTGAGGTAGTCGTCAGTGAGGGAGGCCTGCTCTGAGGCAGCTTGGTCCTCAGAGAAGGAGAGCATGCCCTGAAGCCAGTCCAGCATGCTCTGGTTGGAGGGGGCCTCGACTGAGAAGCTGGCAGCTAGTTCACTACGGGCCTGGCACATCCTCTGGATCAGCCGGAACACCTGGCACACACACAATCTTGTTACACTTTGCTATAAACTGTAGACCTTGGGTACAGATGGAGTATGTGTATAGCATACAAGTGCTACTTTGATCTCATTGTTAAATTCTCTGAGATGGAGAAGTTTAGCTCCATGGCATTTTCACAAAGTCTCTTTAACCCTAGCTAAATACAAAGCCATGAAATTGGAGCCAAAAAAAAAAACCCATGATTTCAGTCTTAAATACAGTAGAACCTCTTCAATCTATTATATTTTCAATACCTGATTTAAATCATTCTTCAAATCAAGTTATCTACTTTCCTTACCAAGATTGTAAATATGATCCATGACTTTGGTCTCATGTGACCTTGTAGAACTATACAATAGGATAGTAATTGTAAAGTATTTAATTTAATTCAACAACAACACTGACTTTAATGCAACAGGAATCACTTATACTTTGTTCGGGGTATTGAAGTAAAGAGCTTGGAGTGTACAGGAGAACTTCTCTCAAAAAAGAACACTTTAGCGTTGCAGTCAGAAGAAGTGTCCTTGTACGGGAGAGCAGCTAAGAATAAAAAGGGCAAGTTTGGTAAATAAAACTGTTCTTTACAGAGAGATGTCATCTTATGGAGGTTGTTCTACTGTGCCATTATTTGTGTTGAACTGACACAGCTATAAATGAAACAATGGCAAGTTCCTACATCCTTCCCCTCAAAAATCTTAAACTTTAGCACCCAGGCATTTCAACTCACCATAGTCCGCATGGAGTCCGAGTGAAGAGGAACATAGTCCGGGTCCCCAAAGATAGGAGGTTTGGACTCCGCTGTTACATAAGCCACCAAGTTAGAAGACCAAGATGGCAGCTCCAGAACACATTTAGGCTTGTATTAGATGCACTAAACAGGACCTTTGGGAGAGGCCGCTGCTTATCATAAAACAGCTTGAGGAGCATGATCTCATGGAATTCGTGTAATCTTTACACAAGGGGATAAGAAACAACAACAGAGGACCAAGAGAGATAGGAACATGTTGTTTATTCTCAGAGAGCTGGAAGATGTTGAACCCACTGGTTCACAGGCTTTGGGAAATTAACCAATTAGGCGCATTTCTAAGGGGCCAAAGAGCTTTCAAATGAGTGAGAGATACCACAATCCATAAATCCACTCATGGACAAAACTTAAGGAATGTTGTACCTTTTAGCATGTATATCGAAATTCAGACAATAACTCTGAAATATACTCGATATTACAGTGACTTTTAATGAAGACACATAAGATAACCAAGTGTGAACAAAATTGCCTCTGTCTCCTTCAAAAAACAGATGACCGGTGAATATCAAAATATGAAACTTCCTTTTGTCCATGAGTGTATATTTAATTTGGTTTGATTTCAATGGAAATGTGCTAAATGCTGAAACAGAACCTAATCAGTCTACTTCTAACATAAAAATGTGATAGAAAACAAGTATAAATAAGTTTTCAAAATAATATATTTGGTGTGTTCTGCACAAAGAATATCAACAAAATACATTATTTTAATACATTCTTAATGAAAAAGGAGGAAAGAGGAGCTTTATTGATAATGCTCCCATAGCTTATAAATAAAGGTACAGTTAAACCTGTCTATAGCGCCTCCTCTAAATAGCGCCTCCCTTTCTATAGCGCCCAATTTTAAATACGTAGTACATTAAAAGAAAGAGAGAGTGACCTCTATAGCACCCTATTTTAGTGAGTCCCAAGAGGGGGCGCTGTAGACAGTTTTAACTGTATATAGAAACAGATGAAGGACTATTATAATATATATTTTTAAAACAGCAAGGAATGTTTCTATTCTTTCCATTGAGATGACATTAGAGCACATATCCTAATTCAATAGTTAATGAGCACAATGGAACCTCATATTAACAGCCTATTTTATATCAGCAACTTGGTTATAACATTGTAATTCTAAGGTTCCAAGTTTTATGTCTCAATTATTTTACCCATAGTTTTAAAAATATATAATCTTGGTCCCAAGTGATACTGTTATAGCAAGGTTTGACTGTACAGTAGAAATACCTCTCTGTAAAAGACACCAAGTTGCCGAGCCAAAGTATCCTCTAGTGAGAAGTGTTCTCTTACCAGAGAGTTGCTAATTAGTGAAAATAGTAATTTTGGTGATGAAAGCTGTCCTTTGTAGAGAGAAGTATCCTCAGGCTATCATGGAGTATGCTCTAGTCTTCTTCCTTATCTCCACTCAATCATATTAGGGTCTGGGGGTCGGTGGAAGGCTGGGTAAACCGTTTGGTTTTCGACCACTAGGACCCGGGTTCGATTCCCGCATTGGGCACTTTTTCTGTTTTAAAAAAATGCTCCAATGGCCCCCGATTCTTGCAAAAGTCCAACCCCACCAGCGAGTGCAAGTAACTAAACAGGGCTCTGGCATTTGTAAGTGCAAAGTCGAACTGCTTTTCACATGTGTAGACATGTGGTGCGCTTACAGTAAAAGCAGTCGCTAACTACCCACCATGATTATCATGGCCTGTACCACGTGTACTAGGGATAAGCAAAAAAAAATATATATATATATTAGGGTCTGGGTGAAGTAGAATGCCTTTGTCATTAAGACTAGGAGCATTACTCAGTGGCAGGATGACTTAGCTCCAAAAGAAATGGCCGCCTCTGACATGAGGAACAGACGCCATGTGCAGGTATGTTCTAGTTAATGTAGAAACCCACCTTCCAGTATCAGGTCCACGAGGTTATCTTGTGACATGACCTGCACACCATCACCACAGGACATGACATGAGCACACAGAGGCTGGCACTGACTGACCCTGGCAATACGGAAGAGACAGAAGACATTCTTGTAAGAGTGGAGCTCCATACGGAAGAACCGGGGTAGGATCTGAACAAGGAGGGCGGTGTAGAACTGGAGGTTTTCTCCAACAAACTTGGACCTTGTATAACACACAGCTTATGTTTAGTTGTTAAATTGTATGTGGGAGGATAATTTACAATAGTTCAGTTTTAAATAGAATTACTTAGAGATCTATTTTCAATTCAAGTACAAATCTAATTTATCAAGCGAACAAAGTTCTTTTTTTTTTTTTAATTATTATCCCTAGTACATGTGATACAGGCCATGATAATCATGGTGAGTAGAAGTTGGCAACTGTTTTTACTGTAAGTGCACCACATATCTACACATGTGAAAAAAAGTTCGACTTTTGCACTTACAAATGTGCCAGAGCCTGTTTGGTTACTTGCACTCTATGGTGGGGTTGGACAGTTTTCAAAGAAATGCATTTCTTTATTGAAATGCCTTGCTTTAAAACTGGTATTAAATTTATGAAGAAATAGTATAAAAGTATAAATTGTACTGAGAAAAGGTGGACAAGTTATGAGTTATATGAAATATAAATCTCATGATCATGAAACTAAAACTTTTAGAATAATTTTTAAAATTCAATGATTAGTTATTTCTTAGTGTATTGAATTATTGGTATTAGATCCTCATTGACTTGACTCAAATTCAAGGTGTCTAGAGTCTCTGGTGCTCTCCGACTTTAAAAAGAAAATGCATGTGCTTTAAATGGGAATAACTCATGCAGTGAACTGATCACATTTTCACTTGCCCAGTAGAACATACTCCATGAAAGGACACAGTTTTAATAACATGGCCACCTGAAAACATGGCTATACACCATCTCTTCTGGAGGGATTCTTTCATTGGAGACTCGGGGTCAGGTAAGGTCAAGTCAGGAAGTTTTCCAACCAAAACCCAGAGATGATAAGGTACAATTTGGATTATTCTATATACAGTTACGAGCGTCTTTCCTAATCAGTCAGTCATCGGCCTATGTCACGGATGGCCGGCGCCCTCCTATTGGACGGCTACGATCACGTGTCATCGTTGGCGCGACGGTGACCTTGAGTGACGTAATGCCCCCCCCTGCCGGCGGCGCGCGCCCGTTGGCTGCCGGCGAGCACGTGACCTCCCTGTGCGTGCGCATGGCGGGCGGCAGTTACGAGCGTCTTACCTACGGAAGCCAACAGTACATAGGCAGATAAAGCACATAGGCTATAGTTATTAACTAATATATGCATTTATTTAAGGCGCCAATTTATAATTGTAACAAATAGTATTTGAATAAAAACATTCAATCGGGTAAAACACGGGCGTTGCCCGGGTCATTCGGCTAGTAGATTATAAACACAAGGTAATAAGACCAAATCCAAATAAATAAATAGTGTGTGACATTTCGGTAACAGCGTTGTTACCATCTTCAGACAAAAGTACTGAATTTCTGTGTTTCTCAGAAAACTATCTTATTCTTATCTGCCATCTTGTTTACACACTTAATAACAATAACTATTTAAAACAGGCTGTGGTAAAATTTCTCATTCAATACTTTTGTCTGAAGATGGTAACAATGCTGTTACCAAAACGTCACACACTATTTATTTATTTATTTGGATTTGGTCTAATTACCTTGTGTTTAACACCTCAGAGAGAACAACTCCCCAATGAAACAACAAGATGCACATGTGGTAGAATGAAATAGCAACCACCCACCAGTGTGAATCCACAGGCAGGTCGGAGGATGTCCCTGACTGGCGGGGCTGGATGTACCTCCATGGCTGGATGTAGCTGAGCCAAGCCTCTACTGGCTGTCTCACCACCACTTCAGTCAGTCAGTTCATAGCTACAGCTATACTACATCACCTACCATCCTGAAGGAGGTATCCAGGGGCCAGTGGTGGAAGACATGGGTGAGGAAGGAGTAGAGCCTCTTCTGGAGCACCTGGGGTATCACCATGCTGCCACACACCACACTTCCTTCAGCCACCGGGAGACATATTGCCTTTGGATAGAAACATTAGTCAGAGAGGGGATATAACCATGAAAAATATTCCCTCTTCATGGTTCAACCAATCCCTAAGCAATGGATGGTCAATTTAGAACAACTAGGTATTTGTACTCCTGGGAGTAATAGGAAATAGAGAGGGTGAACTGTGAAAGTTTTGAAATATTTAAAGACAACTCTTTTAGCAACCACTTCACTTGATTATTTAAACTGCTACCCTAGCATTTGATTTTGAAGCATGAGAAGTGCTTAGCCATATTTTGCCCTCGTTTTGTTATTACTTTTCTATTTGCTGTCAGAATAGACTTATCAGAGAACTTTATGAGTTTCAATTGGGCCCTAATGCTGCTAAAGACACAAGATACCTTTGTCATGTGAAATGGTGGTCATTGAACCACAGCACCACAACCAGGTAGTTCAAGAAATTTTGCTTAGGTGACAGGAATATTGAAGATACCCAAGGACAGGCAGGCACAAACCGCAATGTTGCTGTGGAGGCAAATCCAACAACCAGTACTCAGAGTCTATCATGCAAGCTGGGGACATCACAAACTGCTGTGGTTTGTCTCCTTTGTAAACCAGGCAGGGCCAACAGAAACTGCCACTTTGTACCTCTCAAATTGATGCCAGCTCAGGCAAGCCACAGTGTGGAAGTGTGCAAGAAACTGCTACCTAATCCGCAAGATGTACATTTCATAAAGAGAATTGTTACTTGTGATGAGAAGTGGATCTTTTATCACAACACTAACACCCAAAAGTAGTGGTTGAGCCCAGGTCCTCAACCTGATGTCACACTTTAAACATAAGTCAATGCTGCGAGAGGCTGGTGGAATATTTATGGGATAATTCACTACAAGTTCATTACAGTTATACCATCAAATCTGTATATTCTGAACATCTTGTGAGGTTGGTTGTACACTTTGTTGAAGCAGAAGTACCTGGCTTTGGTTTATAGAAACATGTTTCCATGTACCCCTGTAGAAGGGCAGAGATGCCTGGAAGCTTGAGATTACATTTAATAAAGAAACTCATCTCCAGAAACCTGTAGCATTTGTTTGATTCTTGAACATAGTCCAACTTGTTTAATTCAACATCAGAGCTTACAGTTCAGCTAACGATTGTGTTAAATTATATAGTCTGCCAAGATTATTACCTATTCATTCAAACATTCCCTGCTAGTGCACATTTTTCTAAAACATTTTGTTGTCAATGCTAAAAGTCTTGCGAATTAAGAGTCCTGTGTTGAATTAATAGGTGGTTAAATTAAATATAAGCTGATTGGAATTTTAAAAAGTATTGGTTGAATTATATATGCCAAGTGTGATGAATTATAATCAATTGGATTTAAAGATGGTAATGTGAATGATAAGTCCCACACTTTGCATTATAGATTATAAACACAAGGTAATAAGAGCAAATCCAAATATATAAATAGATTGTGATGTTTTGGTAACAGTCTTGTTACAACATCACACACTATTTATTTGGCCTTTATTACCTTGCAATGGTAATGTGAAATAAAAGGCTTTGAATTTATTTTTGCTTAAAAAATTGAGACACGAAGGGATTAGACAGGATCAAATACCTATGACAGGTAAATTATTGGAGGACCAAATGGTTGTCAAAGGACACCCACCACCTGAGGGAGCTGAGAGGGGAGGAGACGGCAGTAGAGGGGTGCAGGGCGGTGTAGGTCCGGCCCCCGCCACTGTTGGCGAAGTAGTGGAGGTGTTTGATCAGGATCCTGACCATCATGATGAGTTCTGGGTTGGACACCTCCTGGACACCCCCTTCCTTGGAACATTTCTGCAGTACAACTGTGGGTAAACTTTGTTGGGCTTTGTTAGCATCATCATACAAGACACCCCCTTCCTTGGAACATTTCTACAGTACAACTGTGGGTAAACTTTGTTGGGCTTTGTTAGCAACATCATACAAGACACCCCCTTCCTTGGAGCATTTCTACAGTACAACTGTGGGTAAACTTTGTTGGGCTTTGTTAGCATCATCATACAAGACACCCCCTTCCTTGGAACATTTCTACAGTACAACTGTGGGTAAACTTTGTTGAGCTTTGTTAGCATCATCATACAAGACACCCCCTTCCTTGGAACATTTCTACAGTACAACTGTGGGTAAACTTTGTTGGGCTTTGTTAGCATCATCATACAAGACACCCCCTTCCTTGGAACATTTCTACAGTACAACTGTGGGTAAACTTTGTTGGGCTTTGTTAGCATCATCATACAAGACACCCCCTTCCTTGGAACATTTCTACAGTACAACTGTGGGTAAACTTTGTTGGGCTTTGTTAGCATCATCAGACAAGACACCCCCTTCCTTGGAACATTTCTGCAGTACAACTGTGGGTAAACTTTGTTGGGCTTTGTTAGCATCATCAGACAAAGACACCCCCTTCCTTGGAACATTTCTGCAGTACAACTGTGGGTAAACTTTGTTGGGCTTTGTTAGCATCATCATACAAGACACCCCCTTCCTTGGAACATTTCTGCAGTACAACTGTGGGTAAACTTTGTTGGGCTTTGTTAGCATCATTAGACAAGACACCCCCTTCCTTGGAACATTTCTACAGTACAACTGTGGGTAAACTTTGTTGGGCTTTGTTAGCATCATCAGACAAGACACCCCCTTCCTTGGAACATTTCTGCAGTACAACTGTGGGTAAACTTTGTTGGGCTTTGTTAGCATCATCATACAAGACACCCCCTTCCTTGGAACATTTCTGCAGTACAACTGTGGGTAAACTTTGTTGGGCTTTGTTAGCATCATCATACAAGACACCCCCTTCCTTGGAACATTTCTGCAGTACAACTGTGGGTAAACTTTGTTGGGCTTTGTTAGCATCATCATACAAGACACCCCCTTCCTTGGAACATTTCTGCAGTACAACTGTGGGTAAACTTTGTTGGGCTTTGTTAGCATCATTAGACAAGACACCCCCTTCCTTGGAACATTTCTACAGTACAACTGTGGGTAAACTTTGTTGGGCTTTGTTAGCATCATCAGACAAGACACCCCCTTCCTTGGAACATTTCTGCAGTACAACTGTGGGTAAAGTTTGTTGGGCTTTGTTAGCATCATCAGACAAGACATCATCACTTTATTTATTGGAATTCCGCCATTGCCAAGCCCGGATGTAAAAGGAGGAGGGGGGGCAGTAACAAGCTCGTTAAAAAACCTGGGTTCAGCTGGCCCGACTGATAGCACCCTGTAAGGGCTCCTATCCTTGGGTTACAGGATAATCAGCAGCATCTGTTCCTCATGTTAGAGGCAGCCATTTAATACCAGGTCAAAGTCCAAATTACACCTCTCTGTAAGTGACCTCGGGGAAATGCTGGATAAAACCAGAGCTCAAACGTAACTGGCATATAACCTATATGGAGTCGTGAGGATAAGTAAAAAAAAAAAAATTATTTATTTATTTGGTCTTATTACCTTGTGTTTCAAATCTATATTCCAAATTGTACCTCATCACACAAGAAGGGTTCTCACCTAAAAATCAACTCCTAAGACATTAAAACTCCCAAGACAAGTAACTTCTAAGGCAAGTTTTGCTGTGCTTCCTTTTTATCATTTGTATATAGAGTAGAACCTCCCTGTAAAGGACAACTAATTGCAGAGCCAAGGTGTCCTTTAGGAATAGGTGTTCTCTTACCGGAGAGTTGCTGAATAGTAAAAATTGTTATTTTGCAAATGAAAACTGTCCTTTTTAGAGAGGTGTCCGTTGTTGTTGTTGTTTCTTATCCCCTTGTGTAAAGATTACACTAGTTCCATGAGTTCATGCTCCTCGAGCTGTTTTATGATGAGCAGCGGCCTCTCCCAAAGGTCCTGTTTAGTGCATATAATGCAAGCCAAAATGTGTTCTGGAGCTACAGGTGCCAAGCTATATTTTGGGCAAGTGGGATAAATTTTGTTATTATTTTCTATCTTCAATGGCTTGAGATGGCCTGTTCTAAAGGTGTCCGTTTGCGGGGTGTCTGCTAAAGGGAGATTCTACATTATATACAACTTTACAAAACAATAACGCGCCATCTATATATATAAAATGAAAGAATTTAAAGGCATGAATGTTTCTTTTATATACAATACAAACTTCTACTGTCCTTACTGCAATGAAAAAATATATTGGGATGGCTTGGCTCATCAGTGGTGAACCCTCCCAGCAGTTTCGCCAATTTAATCCACCAGACTGCTTCTCAGAGCTCTAATACTGTATTGGATGGTTCTGCTTATATACACATCATTGAAGGATAGAATCCCAGAAATGGTTTTAAAGAAAACTATGGACATAAGTTTATAGGACAGTAGAATTAAATATAAAAATAAATTTCTGGGATTTTATCCTTCAGTGCTGCGTATATAAGCAGAACCGTCCAATACAGTATTAGAGCTCTAAGAAGCAGTCTGGTGGATTAAATTGGCGAAACGGCTGGGAAGGCTTACCACTGATGAGCCAAGCCCTCCCAAAATATTTTTTTCATCGCAGTAAGGACAGTAGAAGTTTGTATTGTATATAAAAGAAACATTCGTGTTTTTAAATCCTTTCATTTTATATATATAACTTTGCTGTGATGAAGGCAGGGGGACATAGAGAGAAAAGTAACACCATGCAAGAACTAGAGGATCTCAGGGACTCACAGAGTTGGCAAGCCAGAACTCCAGCAGAGCCAGGAGCAAGGTCTCTGAGCGCCAGGTGTCCTGGGAGTGTGGGGACAGCAGGCCGGGGGAGTTCCCACGTAGACTGCCACAATCACACTTCTACCACCAACACAGAGAAATAAAGTATTTCTTAACACAACTTTTTACTCTCTTTTAACTTTGGGAGACTCGCAGGAAGTGTGTGGTTGAATGGTTCATACCATTGATATACAGTAAAACCTCCATGAGAGGACACTCGTGCTAGAGGACACCTCTCTATAAAGGACAGTTTTTCATAGGTAGAATTAGCATTTTTACTATTTAGCAACTCTCCGGTAAGAGGATACCTCTCCTTAAAGGACACTTTGGTTCTGCAATTAGATGTCCCTTACAAGGAGGTTCTACTGTATTGGAGTATATTGATCAGTAATACCTTTATTAAGATATTTAGTCTTATACACAGACTCTCCTGAGAATTAGAGAGAAGAACTGAAAGAGGGAGAAATAAGTTAGAATTTATATATAAGGTACTAGACGGGTGACCCGGGCTTCGCCCCGGGATTGACCCGTGTGCATATCTACCTGAGTGATATATATTTAGATAAGATTTTTTAAAATAATTGTTTGTTATTAGCATTATCTATTTGTTTGCATCAGCATAATTTAATCTAATCTTTGATAGAGGGCGCTGTTCGTGAGCTAAGTAGAATAATTTGAATATATAGTTTTAATAATTGATTTATATATTTTTTAAAATAGCCTATCGTCTTCCCTGTATTTTTTTACCTATGTATGGAAATTTTGGTTTGAATCAGTGAACTACTGTGAATTTGTATACCGGACATACAAACAAACAAACATACAAACATTCATTTATATATATATAGATATCGGAGTGTAAACATATTGCACCATCATCAGACACAATACTGTGGAAACAATATTATTAGGGCAATGATGAGCCACATTTTTTGGATTTCTGATAAGAATTACAAGTACTATGGTATAGCTCAACTTTTAAAATCAACTCCTTAAAGGATCGGAATATTTGATTGAATTAAAGTCAGTGTTGAATTAGAGTTGGCAAAGAATAATATCAATTCATCGCAACATTTTGTTGTAAACATTTATGAGGGTGTTGAATTATAGAAGGTTAAATTGAGGTGAAAATATTGATTGTGATTTTTTTAATGATTAAATTATTGAAAGTGTGGAACTATTTAACAAAATTAATAAGCAAACCAGGACCAGGTCTCTTTTAAAGGGGCCCTGAATTGTTTATTGCTTTTGTTAAATTGTAATGGCAGGGATGAATATGTGTTGAACTATAGTAGGTGAATTAAAAAGGAATTGGAAGGGAAATAGTTGGGATTTGAAAAGTGGGTTGATTTAAAATGATTGTATTAAAATTATAGCAATTTGTTAAATCCAAAAGACAAAAAACCTCTCGCACTCAGTATCTTTTATTATTACAAATAACAGACGCTAGCTTTCGAACAATTAGTTCTTCAACGGGCGTTCTTACAAAACGAAATCAGATTCTTATTAATATATAGAGGTAATCTTTGAGCGAATATTTGTATTTATTTTTTCTATTACCTCTATATATTAATAAGAATCTGATTTCGTTTTGTAAGAACGCCCGTTGAAGAACTAATTGTTCGAAAGCTAGCGTCTGTTATTTGTAATAATAAAAGATACTGATTGTGAGAGGTTTTTTGTCTTTTGGATTTAATTTTATGCGCAAGTTCTTTGATCTTAGAATGAACCCGAAAAACCTTGAATATACTGAATTTTATAAAACGAAATTATATAGGAAGTCACTCAGCCTAGCCAGGTGGAGAAATAACCTACAGTTCAACAAGAAATGTCAAGATGTGAATTTTATTCCCCCTTCCCTCAGAATTAGAGATCCGGTTGGGAATGTTTTTTCTGAACGGAAGATAGAGAATCTTAGCAAAGATCTACTTAAGGCGAGGATCAAAGGGTGTCACTCCATGATGAGATTTCTTGGTAAAACAATTAAAGAACTAATTTCCCTATTATCTAGTACATTATCAAGGAAAGCCATGGCAGAATTACTTATAAACATCACAAGAGCAGTTGATTCACAGAATCTCAGAATATCCAAGAAACATCATGATAAATTCCGGTTTTGGGAAAAGAAATATAATTTTCCAGCAGATACTTTAGGAAATACAATAGTTAACCTCACCGATCATGTTTTTTTCCCCATCAGAAGAGAATTTACTACGAAATGGCCTAAAAAACAGAATACCGACCGAAACTGACCCTTTCAGAACCATTGGTTCAATTGAATCCGTAATCCAAACTTTCAACCATGTACAGAAATCAGAGATAAGGAACATAGTCGCCGCTAAAATTAACAGAAGGGGTACTTTTGATATAAAACCTAAGAAACAATTCTTCCAAGCAATTAAAAACATAAAAAACAATAAGGAATTGGTGGTTTGCAGAGCAGACAAGGGAGGTAGTACGGTCATTATGAACAGATTGGATTACCAGAATAAGATGGAGACAACATTGGAAGACAATGAGATTTTTGAACCCATATCTAAAGCCGAAAATTCTAAATCCATAGCTCTTTTTAAGAAAACGTTAGCATCTCTCAAGAAGAACAAAAAGATTACTGATGAACAATACAAGTCATTCATAAACAATAACACAGATATTCCTTACATATATGGCCTTCCGAAGTTACACAAGGAAGATATCCCATTAAGACCAATAGTCGCATACCACCTTTCGCCGGCTATAGTGGTATCTCGTTTTTGTCTTCACTTTTGTCGCCCCATGTCCGTTCACGGAACATCTATTCAATTAACAACATAGCAGATTTTATAGGTGATATTAGAAGATCTATACCCGACCCTCACAGTAGGATTTGTTCCTTCGATGTGAAATCCCTCTTCCACTGCCTCCCTCATGATCTCATAATCAGCAACCTACGGGAGATACTTGTGAAGGCAGGACTTTACAATATTGATACAATTTGTACCATGGTCAAGTCTTGCCTCTCCATTAATAATTTTACATATCAGAACCAGATTTACAGGCAGATTAAGGGGTCACCCATGGGTAGCCCCCTTTCCCTTATAGTAGCAGAAATTGTTCTACTGACAATAGATGACTGGATTAACAGTCGAGAAAATCTGGGGATTAAGAAATGGCGACGATATATTGATGATATATATTGTGAATATCACCTAGGAGGGGACCAAGCCATCCTTGACACCCTTAACAGTTACCACCCAGAAATTAAGTTCACAATAGAAAGAGAAGAAAACCACACCTTACCATATCTGGATGCCCTCATTTTTAGAAATAGGAATAGTTTTCAAACAACTGTCTATTACAAAGACACCGCCAAACCATCATATATCCCGTTTAACTCCTACAGTCCAGTCTCTTACAAAATATCAGTTGTCAAAACCCTAACTAAGAGACTCCATACCCATTGTTCCCTTCGAGCTTTAAAAGAAAAAGATAATATTTATAATAATCTACGAACATTTGGATACCCACCAGACTTTATAAGAAAACATACATTCATCCCGTTCAAAAAGGTTACCCCCACAGTCAATAGAACCAGGGGTTTTATAGATTTCTCCCCCTACCAATCAGCGAATAGCCCATGATTTGAGGAAATATGGAATCCAGTTCACCTATCGCAGCACAAGCACAACAGGGCATATACTGAGGAACCCCATTACCAAACCAGGAGTTAAACATGATGTTCAACATAAAAGCAACGCGATCTATTCGGTTGCCTGCAACGATTGTGAATCCGTTTATGTAGGAGAAACAGGCAGAAAAATCGAAAACCGAATCAAAGAACACAAATACAATATCAGCTCAAAAGACCCCAGATCCCTTCTGTACCAACACACGTTAAACACAGGACATAGTTTTGATCTGGATAACCCCATCTGCAATTACAACAACATCAGATACAAAGGGGAAAGATTAATTTTGGAATCCTTGGTTTCTGGTTGTAAAGACAGCATAAACAGAAGAATAGATGTCCCGGAACAGTTCCGCTGCCTTTTTTAAAAGAGTTTGAAGAACGAATTCTGCTATGTCCCCCCTTCCCCACTTAGTTTTAAACTTAATTTAGTTTTGAAGAAATTTTTGCATATCTGATTATTTTTCAATTCTCTAATTTACCTTTTAGCATATCTTTGAGCGAATATTTGTATTTATTTTTTCTATTACCTCTATATATTAATAAGAATCTGATTTCGTTTTGTAAGAACGCCCGTTGAAGAACTAATTGTTCGAAAGCTAGCGTCTGTTATTTGTAATAATAAAAGATACTGATTGCGAGAGGTTTTTTGTCTTTTGGATTTAATTTTATGAGCAAGTTCTTTGATCTTAGTATAGCAATTTGTATTAAAGAGGTTAGTGTACTGTTCCATGGACAAATAAAAGGTAAAATGTTTCAATTTTAAATGAAATTAATCTTGGCATAGATCCCTAGAAACACAAATATGAAAACAAAGACTGACCAACTTTGAACACATAATTAGAGCAAATGGTTCAGAAAAGATGTTGATGTTGGGAAAAATTGAAGGAAGAGACAAAAATATGCAATGAGCTAGCTAGAAGGGATCAAGAAAGCTACCAGAAAGGCACTAGTTCAGGTGATGGTCACCAACAGAATGGAGAATGTTTGTTATTTTGTCACCAAAAGTCGACTTGATGGACACTAACAACAACAGCCCAACTGGTTGAAATTATAGATGTTTTTTGATTGAGTACAGCCTTATCTAAAATGATCCAAAAACAAAGAATTCAAAATAATTACACTCCTCTCATTGGTGTAAATAAAAGATGATACGATTGATAAGGCACAATTTGGATTATAGATTATAAACACAAGGTAATAAGACCAAATCCAAATAAATAGTACTTAATAAAAATAAAAAGTACTTCATTGTTTTTGTCTGAAGATGGTAACAACGCTGTTACCGAAACGTCACACACTATTTATTTATTTGGATTTGGTCTTATTACCTTGTGTTTAAGATGACACGATAAAAATTATGCAAATAAAATAGTTTTATTGTTAATTTATTTTATGATGTAAAATAACAAAAAGGGGAAGAAAGTAGATTAGCTGTCATATATATTCCCTGAGAGTCCCAATTGATGAAAGCACGTTGTTTATTTCACACAGTGGAACAATGTGTGTAAGTTTGTTGAGTTAAGTTCCAATTGCTGAGTGTTCAAGAGAGCCACTGACCTGTCTGAAGGGATAGGAGGAAGTCCTGTGCTCTCCCCCAGGGGCAGGAAGTGGTTGAGGTACCTCTGGAGCACTATGGAGTAGAGGGTCTCACTTTGGGAGGGCCTGTCCTGGGTCACCACATTCAGGGTCCCAAGTTCGGGCTGAAACTGGACCTGGTTAAGATGGAGCCACTAAGCTAACACCCACTTCTCAAGGAACCTGTCTCAAGAGGCACAATCTGGATGATCAGAGGTAACAAGGACGCTCCACATGTAGGAAGTATCTCAAGACTGATCTGACAAGGCTGTTGCTGCTGGAACAAGCTTTTAGAAATCCAAATATGAGAGCCCTTTTTTTTTTTGTTTATCTGACTAACACGAAGTAAAATGTAGATAGATAGACAGGGTGACCCATAGGTCTTGAACCTTTTATTTTTTTTTAATTAAAAATTAAAAGGCAAATTAGAATTTAAAAAAACTATAACTATTTTATTTTAGATTAAAGCTTAATCTATTACCTAAAATAAAATGGTTGTAGTATTTTATTCTAGTTTGCTTTTTAATTTTTAATTAAAAAAATTAAAGGGTTCAGGACTTATGGGCCCACCCTGTGCATTGAAAGAAATGAATACAGACATCCTTCCCTACATAGTTGTGATATGGAAGACAGAGAGATGAAAGAATCAAAAAGGAAAGAAGGGGCTGAACAAATCAGAACATTGTTACAATTCTACAGTCATCTTCAATTCAATAATTCTACAATCATCATCATATAATTCTACAGGAACATCTTCAACCCATCAATAATCCTTGTTGAAAGCCCCTGTGAAAAAAAAAAATCTGCTTCCATGTTAGGAACAGCTTCAAGTAACAGGAAAAATCAGACTTAAGTGTGCCTGGATCATGCGATTGATGAAAGCTGCACCCCTACATCCCAACATAAAGTTCGAGGAGCATGGACTCATGGAATTTGTGTAATATTTGCCCAAGGGGATAAAAAAAAAAACATTAAATTATAATAAAAAATATATAAATCATAATCAAAAAGATTTTTAGTCGAAGTGGTACAGCCTGCTCTTAATAACGCCTCAGAATGGGAAACATCTACAAAGACAGGTTCAAGAGATGTGACTACACTCATGAACAAAACTTAAGGAAGTTGTACCTTTTAGCATTTATTTCGGGATTCAGACAATAACTCTGAAAGATACACTCATGGACAAAACTTAAGGAAGTTGTACTTTTTAGCATGTATATCGGGATTCAGACAATAACTCTGAAAGATACACTCATGGACAAAACTTAAGGAAGTTGTACTTTTTAGCATGTATATCGGGATTCAGACAATAACTCTGAAAGATATTACAGAGACCTTTATTGAAGACACAAGAGATAACCAAGTGTGAACAAAATTGTCTCCTTCAAAGAAATAGGCAACCTGAGACATCAATATATACAACTTCATCAACTTTTGTCCATGGGTTATTTACACCCAATTAGAAGAAAGAAAGAAAGAAAAAGATTCCTAAACGAAAAAACATGGTGAAGGAAGACGAGTTTCTTTTATTGATGAATAGGTGCAAGCTTTCGGGTTTTGCACCTATGCATCAATAAAAGAAACTCGTCTTCCTTCACCATGTTTTTTCGTTTAATTTCAAATCAGGAAGAATTCTTTATCTATATTTAAAAAGATTCCTATAAATAAAATGTCTATTTTCTCATCTATCCAAGTTGGTAGATTTGAGAAGATGTAACGGGGGGTTGGTGGAAGACCTGTTAGAAAAACTGTTAGTTTACGACCGCTACAACCCGGGTTCAATTCTCGCATTGAGCAATTTTTTCTGTTAAAAAAAATGCTCCAATGGCCCCTGATTCTTGCAAACGTTCAACCCCACCAGTGAGTGCAAGTAACCAGAACGGGGCTCTGGCACATTTGTAAGTGCAAAGTCAAACTGCTTTTCACATGTGTAGACATGTGGTGCACTTACAGTAGAAGCAGTCATCAACCTCTACCCACCATGATCATCATGGCCTGTACCACGTGTACTAGGGATAAGCAAAAAAAAGAAGATGTAACTGAGGCAGTGTTGTGTGCTGCTCACCCAGGCTTTCTAAGGACACTTGCATTGTTGAGTTCAACAGTCTGTGCAATTTTTTAAAATAAAGAATTTGCAATAAATATTACACATTGAAAACCTGCAACTACCATTTTCACTAAATTCCTTTTACCTTTTATATAATAATATTGTAGCAAAATATTTATCATTTTATGTTCAAAATAACAATATTTTAATATTTATATTTATTTTGCACTACTCTGTAAACTGCCCTCATTGCTTTTCTCTGGTATTTTTTATATTATCTTCTTCTTCTTTGTTATCACCACTCAATCATATTATGGTATAAAGCTTCTAGAGCTTGAGACTTTTGATGGTGTCTGCTGGGGATGAGCTTTATAAATTATAATCTTGTTTGCATTAAATAAAGTGCCTTGTCATTCTGATGTTTGACTTTCCTACATGGCATTTTGTTGGATTTGCTGGGTAGATTAGGGAAGACAAACTGAAGATTGCTGAACAGACCTTGAGGCAATGGGTGCTGTTAACTACATTTTCCACAACAGATTCCAGGATTCCATCACTGTGACAAAGCCAAATTTTCCCTCCCAGAAGACAATGTCCCTATAGATGCCATGATGACAAATTCCTTCTTCACACTGCAATAAAATGGATGCAAAGCTACTAGGGACAAACTTCTAAGACTCTGAGGAAATCCTTGACAGAAGGATATCAGATCTATGTCAGTAGCAACAAGATCTGTCAGCTGTGAGTCACAGCTCCCATAGAAATGGAGCTAGGTAGCAAAATATTTAGTAATTTCTGCACTGATTAACAATTTTGATATTTTCAACTCTGTAAACTTCCCTCATTGCTTCTCTGCCATTTTATAAATTTTAATTGCATTTGGCACCAAATGTTATTCTGAAGTCTTTCCTAATTTACTAAGTGACAATATTCAATGCAATTTCTTTTATGTTGTAACCCATAAAGAAGTAATAGCACATACAATATACTAATACAGTAGAACCTCCCTATAAAGGACAACACCTAATTGCAGATCCAAAGTGTCCTTTAGGGAGAGGTGTCCTCTTACCAGAGAGTTGCTAAATAGTAAAAATGGTAATTTTGCAAATGAAAACTGTCCTTTGTGGAGAGGTATCCACTAAAGGGAGGTTCTACTGTATCTCTCTCCTTATTAAAATGGATAGAGAAATATAGAAGAGTTCCAAACAACAGACTTACCTGCCTCAGTTCCTTGGTGAGGTACTGGGCAAAACGGAAGATGTAGAACTCAAAGGCATCTGGATGGAAGGGTGTTAGGGAAAGAAGTTTTTGCAGAGATGGTTTATAGATGGCACCAAGTTTTATCATTTATTTTTTCCTTTCTTTTTTACTTATAGATCAATATCCATCAGACAAAAATTTCCATCTGAATTAATTTATATAAGGAATTAGAGCCCATATCTATATTGTGATTTTACCTAATTTATAGTATGAAATTTTTTTTTAAATAAAATAATTTTCTAATGAACACAAGGTAATAAGACCAAATCCAAATAAATAAATAGTGTGTGACGTTTCGGTAACAGCGTTGTTACCATCTTCAGACAAACGTACTGAACATTACTTTTTTTTTTTTTTGCTTATCCCTAGTACACGTGGTACAGGCCATGATAATCATGGTGGGTAGTTAGCGACTGCTTTTTACTGTAAGCGCACCACATGTCTACACATGTGAAAGCAGTTCGACTTTGCACTTACAAATGTGCCAGAGCCCCGTTTGGTTACTTGCACTCGTTGGTGGGGTTGGACTTTTGCAAGATTCGGGGGGCCATTGGAGCATTTTTTTTTTAACAGAAAAAAGTGTCCAATGCGGGGATCGAACCCGGGACGTAGTGGTCGTAAACCAAACGGTTTAACCAGCCTTCCACCGACCCCCGAACATTACTTGAATAAGTACATTCAGTACTTTTGTCTGAAGATGGTATAACAACGCTGTTACCGAAACGTCACACACACTATTTATTTATTTGGATTTGGTTTTATTACCTTGTGTATATAATCTATAATCCAAATTGTGCTTTATAATTTTCTAATGACTTTAACTGCTATGACAGAAATTATTGGGAGGGCCTGGTTTATAAATGAAGAACCCTGTGAAACTGGAAAAACTGCAGGGAGTATTTACCACTGAGGAAACAACCTCCCTGATATTTTCCATGGGTACAATTGATATATTGATGAGTGTGCCATCTCAACATGAGGTTTGAAATTATCACAGATTTTTCTTTTATTGCAAAAATAGCCTTTTACTGTAATTTCTTTGCTGAAAAATATTGGAAGGGCCTGGCTCATCAGAGCAGTTTTTCCAGTTTGAGGGAGTTCACCACTGATGTGCCAGGCCCTTTACTTAAAGTGTATTCTCTATTTAAGTCAGGGGGCTAAAAAAAATCCAATTGTAGTTTGGATTAGTTCTTCTACCAGAAAGGTATATCCACAGAGAGATAGGAAGGATACTGAGCTGGAGGGAGTGGTTGTAGGAGCAGAGCTTGGAGACCAGGAAGGAGGTGACATGGCCGCCAGTCTCCAGGGCCCTGCGAGTCCATTCCTGTATCACCATGTCAGTCAACAGCACACACACAGTGGGGGGTGTAGGACTCACTGGAAGAGCGGCCACGGGGAAGTCATACTTGAAGGCTGGGTCCAGCAGCCGGTAGATCAGACCTAGCAGAGGGCCCTCAGGAGAGAGGAAGGCCACCAGGGCCTCAGCATCTGGCAGGCTGGTGAAGCCCCCAAATGTCTCCTGGGAGGAGCAGGTGAGCAGCTGCCAGCCCCTGGACGTGGGCTCCAGGGGGTTGCCGAACATGTCCACCATCAGCAGGGGGAACAGGGCCATGAGTTCCTGACACAGAGGTTATTCTACCACAGCCACTCACAACATAACCTCCACTGAGTGGAGGGCTCAAAACATTGAAAAATTATAACTAAAAATATAACAAGCTCTGTTGTGGAACATATTTTTGTGATATAACAAATTCCTAAAGTCTTCTTTCTTATCTCCACTCAATCATATTAGGGTATCAAGCTTTGACAACCATCATGACTGGGTGAAGTAGAATGTGTCTGCCTTTGTCATTAAGACTGGGAGCACTACTCAGTGGCAGACCAACTTAGCTCCAAAAGAAATGGCCGCCTCTGACATGAGGAACAGACGCCATGTGCAGCGGTTCCTAACAATGGAGTACAAATGCTGCTCATCCTGTATCCCTGGATTAGAAGCCCTTACAGGGTACTATCAGCCGGGCCAGCTGAGCCCAGGTTAACAACTGTTCTCAATCATCTCTTTGAGTGCATTAGCTGGCCGCTGGACAACTTCACCGGCAGCGATGCGGTTGACCACAGCCTCTGATAGCTTGTGGATCACCCCTGGGGTGCAACATTCCTAAAGTGAATGTTAAAAGCCGCATGAAAATAAATAATTATAGTTATCTATTTATAATACATGTTCATCCCTGCCTGCCTTTACAATTTAACCAAATCAACAAGTAATCCTGGGCCAGAAGGTATCCATGCCCATCTATCATGGAACTGAGCCCTTGACATGATGCCCAGTTATTCTTTAATTCATCCATGACCCAAGAGCATTTCAAACTTGAATTAATAGATGATAATGAAGGGGAGTCTAAATACTTCTTTGAGGAAGAAGGAGAGAGTGTGTGCTTGAAGGTCAAATTTGCATGAATATTGTTGCGTTAGAAAACTAGTTGCTGGAAGAGGGAAGTAAAATATAGCTTTATTCTTCTATATCAACGTGAACAGTCTCTCTCTCTCTTCCTATGGGGAGCCTTCCTCACTTATAAATCATTGTAAATATTCCCATTATTCTTCATTAATTTTGTAAAACATAATTGCCAAGATGTCAAAAGTGTTTCAATCTCTCTCTTCCACCTTAAAATTGAAGATACACAAATTTATATAGCAATCACAATCCAAACCATTCTATGCAAAACTCTGCCTTTGCCGGTCTCAAGCCCGGATGAAAAAGGAGGGGGGGGGGGGGCAGTAACAAGCTCACTAAAAAACCTGGGCTCAGCTGGCCCGGCTGATAGTACCCTGTAAGGGCTCCTAATCCAGGGATACAGGATGAGCAGCGTTTGTACTCCATGTTAGGAGCAGCTGCACATGATGTCTGTTCCTCATGTCAGAGGCGGCCATTTCTTTTGGAGCTAAGTCGGCCTGCCACTGAGTAGTGCTCCCAGTCTTAATGACAAAGGCATATGCATTCTACTTCACCCAGTCATGATGTTTGTCAAGTCAAGCTCTACAAGCTTGATACCCTAATATGATTGAGTGGAGATAAGAAAGAAGAAGAAGAGACCATTCTATGCAAATACAGTAGAACCTTCCTGTAAAGGACAACACCTAATTGCAGAGCCAAAGTATCCTTTAAGGAGAGGTGTCCTCTTACCGGAGAATTGCTAAATAATAAAAATAGTCATTTTGCAAATGAAAACTGTCCTTTGTAGAGAGGTGTCATCTAGCAGGAGTGTCCTTTCATGGAGGTTCTACTGTATATAAACCTAACAAAATCAAATTTAAAATTATACAAATTAACATAGGAACAAATAAACTACACTACAATATGTTTGAACCTAGGCAAAAGAGGTGAAAAATAGGCAGGTATTTAACCACAATGAAATCCTCATAAATTAACATTAAGCAATAATGCGCCATCTATACACATAAAATGGAAGGATTTAAGTATGAATGTATCTTTTATATACAATACAAATTTCTACTGTCCTTACTGATAAGGCACAATTTGGATTATAGATTATAAAAGAAGGTAATAAGACCAAATCCAAATAAATAAATAGTGTGTGACGTTTCAGTAACAGCGTTGTTACCATCTTCAGTACTTTTGTTTGAAGATGGTAACAACGCTGTTACCGAAATGTCACACACTATTTATTTATTTGGATTTGGTCTTATTACCTTGTTTTACTATCCTTACTGTGAAGAATTTTTTCATTGCAGTAAGGACAGTAGAAATTTGTATTGTGTATAAAAGATACATTGGTGCTTAAATCCTTCCATTTATATCCTCATAAATATTGCAGTATAGTAGGTGCTACCCAACATACCTTTGGAGGAGCAACTTGGAAATACCTGGCCAGCTCCGAGCATCTTTTGGCCAGAGGCATTGCCCGGAACTTCTCCAAGGTGTGGACCTGGGCAGCTTAGAGTTACTACACACCTCAGTAGAACTTCTCACAACACAAGGTAATGAGGCTAAACCCTAAAAATAAATAAATTGGGTGTGATGTTTCGGTAACAGCATTGTTACTATCATCAGACAAAGGACCGAATGATAGTAACAATGCTGTTACTGAAATATCACACACTATGCATTTATTTGGACTTGGTCTTATTACCTTGTGTTTCTAATCATTTTCACATACTATTCTGAAGTTGTCTCACTATATACAGTAGAACTACCTCTCTGTATAAGACAACACCTAATTGCAGAGACAAAATGTCCTTTATGGAGAAGTGTCCTCTTACCGGAGTATTTCTATATTTTTTAATATTATGATGCATTAGCGTGCCATCTGTTATCAAAATTCAAAACTATTATAGACACGTATGATTCTTTTAAAAATAAAACAATTTGTAAGGGAAGTAGAAATTGTTTTATTTTAAAAAGAATCATACCTGTCTATAATAGTTTTGAATTTTTTAATATGCTAAAACTAAAAATATATATATTCATAAGCATATGTATTTATTATAGCATATTACATTATAGCATATATTGTATATGGTGTCTGCTAATTCAGGGGAGGGGGGGGGTGGTCAAAATGTAGGTTGGTCCAAAAGTGCAATAAATGGGAAAGTCCTATATGGGCAGAATTGGTATATAAAAAAATAATCCTAAAAAAAATGCTAAAGAATATGCAAGAAAGGAAAGCAAATTTTTACAAAAAGGTTTTAAATAGGGCTGGGACACTTGTTTATAAGAATCTCGTATAATGGGTAGATTTTTGATCGTCCCAAGTGTATATCCACAATAGTAGACCTCTCTGGATGGAATATTGATACAATAGGTAGCTAGATCTGGAAGATGTCGCTGTCACCTCAGAATATTCAAATTAGTCCTTATCTACTTATATATTTGCCTTATTCTGTCTGTTTGTCTGTTTGTCTGAAGCTCACGGATAGATTGCGCGCTCATTGGCTGACAGGGAACACGTGTCCTCCCTGCCCCCCTCTAGACAACCCTGTTATTCAAAAACCATACATCCAATCGCCATGAAATTCTGGGATATTATTAGGTATATCCCCGGAAAGGTTTTCGAAAAATAATTTCTTGAATATCTTGAATATCCTTAGAGTTATTTGCAGAATTGTAGATATAACTCGCAAGCAGCGCCGCCAGACGGTGATAGACTTAAGCTTGCTGCGCCACCCCTGTTGACCTTGGGTCATCGTGTGAGTCACAGCATGATGCAACAAAAAACACTCTTCACCCAAGTCAACGTTTTTAAATATATTCGCACTCGGGTAAACCCCGGGCGTTGCCCGGGCCATTCGTCTAGTAACAGGTTAATTTGCTTATTTCCCCATTTATTTTATTTATAAAATTTGACCAATTTACTGGTAATTCTGAAGAATATGGGAGAAAAGAAAGAAAATTTGAAAAAAAAAGGTTTTAAATTGATTAAGAAAAATCTCATATGATGGATGGATTTATTTGTCTCAATTGTACCTCCATAATATAATAGACACAATATAATGTATGGTCTGAAGGAATCACAGTCAAGAATTTCAACTCTGTAATATGCAAAGGTTATTTCACATATTGTTCCACATACGTTTTCAAAGTACACTCATGGACAAAACTTAAGAATTGGAAACTCTTTAAATTCTCTGGTAGTCTATTTTTTTTTAAGAAGACAGAAGCAATTTTATTCATACTTGGTTAGCTCATGAGACTTCAATTCAGGTCACTGTAATATCTTTCAGAGTTATTGTCTGAATCCTGATACACATGGTAATAGGTACAACTTCCTTAAGTTTTGTCCATGAGTGTAGTTGGCCATCTAGATGAAACTAGGTCTGCAGAGATACTATTTGTGATACAATATATCAAATGAAACATATAATGTATTCATAGAATAGGTCTGAAAGGAATGAATCAGTGTCTTATAATTTCAACCTTAGAATATACAAATAAGTCTGGATGAATTGCATATTATGTGGAGTCTGAAGATTATCATAATAATAATAAATATTAATGATGTTATAACTACTACACTTCGACTACTATAAACTACTAATAATAATTTATTATCCATGATTTCATATATATCTTTGTTTTCTAAGAGTAAAGAGCAATCATATTCACATATGCCTTAACTATTCACAAAGGAAAAATTATTCCATCTATATTATCAAATTACAAAACTATTTTAGACGCGTAATATTCTTTTTAAAATAAAACAATTTCTACTGCATACATTTCTACTATAGGGTTCACCACTGATGAGCCCCGGCCCTCCCTTTAATTTTTCCATTGCAGTAAGGGCAGTAGAAATTGTTTTATTTTAAAAAGAATATCACGCGTCTAAAATAGTTTTGTAATTTGATAACAGATGGCGCGCTAGTGCATCGAAATATAATCTATATTATTATTCGGCAGTTTTCCTGGTCTCCAGTTCGGAAACCTTTTCCTGTTGGTCTCAGAGTTCCACCATGGTCCTCCAACAATGGACTGTCTATGGCGGTATCTCTCCAGTACCCAATCCTCCCTGGTTCTCTCAGAGCAGGTGTTGTTTCCACCTCTCTTTTCAATGGAATTTACTTCCAACATTTTTATATCACAATGGTATAAGCAGAATCTCTCTCCCCAATTCCCCCAGTTCTTTCTGTAGCCTTTATTAAACCACTTCACCAACCATCATCCCATGTAAGAACAATGAAAACTACCTGAACTAACATTCTCTCTAATCTGTTCATTTCTCTTGTCTCAAACTTCCTTTTCTTCGTCATCTCTGTCATTTTGAGGTTAGATTGGGGAAGTGTCCCAATTTCTATAACAGTGATTTAATTTTTGAATTTGCTGTATACCACACAGTATGTCTGGTCTGTTAGAACATATTATTTCAGCTGTGTTATGGGCATATCTGTTATTAATGTGTCTTCAATCTTTGCTGTTATTTTAAAGAGTTAATTCTGTGTTGTTCTCTGTGGAGTTAAATCTCCCTAGGATGAAATGGATGATGCACCTCCTTATGTTTCTCTGTCGTAAATGTGAGAAAGCAATTTGTGATGAGATGGTCCACCAATTTATTCATTGTCTCACAATGCGGACAATTAACCCGTAGAAAGATCTTTCTGCCCAGCAGGAACATATTGTGGCACAGAAATAATTTATATTTCATTATTTAATTTGAACACAAGGTAATAAGACCAAATCCAAATAAATAAATAGTGTGTAACGTTTCAGTAACAGCGTTGTTACCATCTTCACACAAGAGTACTGAATGAGAAATTTTACCACAGCATGGTTTAAATAGTTACTGTTATCAAGTGTGTAAACAAGGTACTAACAAGCTACAAACTATTTAAAACTTGCTGTGGCTAAATTTCTCAGCACTTTTGTCTGAAGATGGTAGCAACGCTGTTACAGAAACTTCACACACTATTAATTTATTTTGGATTTGTGTTTATAATCTATAACCCTAATTGTGCCTTATCATTATTTAATTTAATTAAATCAATGAAAATACTCAAAAAGTCATTACTCTGTAAAACCACCATAAATGTTCCTTAGCTTGGTTGTTCAATATTCTCTAGCTGTAGATATAGTTTTTTTGGTTTGTTTGATAATTCTCGACTAGTCTTGCTGACGCCATCAACAAATACTACTTTCATATCTTAAGATATACAAAGACTTGATTTCTACGCTACAATATGAAAGACTCTGCCATGAAGTGCATTATATAATGCATATAATAATAATCATCATAATGATTAGGGCCAAAAAATCACTCAGGCATAAGTCTAGTTATATATATATAGTTGTGTGTCAACAAGTAGCCAAATGGATGGTACACGTGACTGGAAATTATAACTCTGAAACATCACACACCTTGTGTTTCTAATCTATAATCCAAATAGTACCTTATCAAGTTTGGTTTATGGTAATTTCCCTATTTTTACAAGGATTATCTACATCACATTACATGTGTCATCATTGGAGCACAATTTTATACTGCCCTGAACAATTTTCTTCATAAATACAAGGTAATAAGACCAAATCCAAATAAATAAATAGTGTGACATTTCGGTAACAGCGTTGTTACCATCTTCAGACAAAAGTGCTGAATGATGAATGAAATTGATTTTTAATTATTCCAGAGATGCCTTTTTCTTAATTTATGCACTTTATCCCTGTACAATATCACATTTATACTATTTTTTCACATTGTTTCTCGTTCTCACGCACTTCTGTCCTTCAACTAACCATTTCATGATTTTTCAGGATGCCTGAATGACCAGTTTTTTGGTCGTTGAGGTACAGCTTGCACCATGGCAGGTGAGAAATTATGAACAGCAGAAATATTGGAATACCGGATTATTTTCATATAAATGTACATGTCAATTATATAGTGTGGTAAGTTTGACAGGTTTGAAACTTTAAATATAGGGGGTAAAGTTTTTGTGTGTGTAATTGTGTGTGAAAAACATACACAAACACACAATATTAGTGAACTCTGTGAATTTTGGTAGATAGCATGAAAAATATAAAAATGTATGATAAAATGATATGTAAATAAAAGGATTTGACATTAAAATCTTTAATAAACTATCTTTTCTACACCCCCAAAAAGTATATAGAGAATACAAAAGTAATACCGGCATCTGAATATTATTCATAAAATTGTAGGTAGAAAAGAACACCGAATTACTTACAACATCTGGGCCTGCCCAATAATTCATTTTGTGTTCGGAATTTGGAACATATATTTTTTTAAATAGGAATAAAGAATGTTTTTAAACGGAGGCGGTTGGTTATGGTCAAAAATCATTTATTTGTCGCTACGATTTTTTAAGTATTACGTTAAGTCTAATTATGTTTTCTATTTTTATATTAGTTGTTTTCTCATAATATATTCATTTTTCAAATATATGAATACGTGAGCTCTATTACTTTGCTAGTCCAAAATTTACATTTTTATATTATAATGAAGATTTTCGCTATTTTTAAGAGTCATTTTTAGATCTCATAAATGACATCGTTTATGCTTGTCAAGTAGCTTTAAGTATACAAATATCTCATTATCCAACCTCTATAATGGTATGGTAAGGTGTGTCAAATGAAGGATTTCTAAAACTCCATTTTGCAAAAATGGGTTAAAACTTCAAAACATAATCCTAGTAATGTGGTCCGGGATAATATAGGCATTGATGTCCTTGCAACTTAAAAAGGAGGAGCACCTGAGTAGGAGGTTGAAATTTCAGAAAAACACATTGAATATTTTTGGTGGCTTAATTATTTAGATTTTTAAATTAGAGTTTACTCTCCTGCTCATAATAATATTTTAAACCAGGAGTGGTTTCAAGAGAATATGGCGGACTTCATTTTACCAGATAATTGGTCCTTAAATAGCCATAATCTCAATCCTTTGAGCTAAAAATGGTGGTTTATCCCTTAAGGCATGGCCTGCAAGAAAAAGTGCACAAAACCTGACATTTTAAAAAATATCTCTTGATCATGCTGTGATAAATTGTCCTACGAACTTTCTGCTAATTCATTTTATGAAGGGCCACGAAGACTTGAGAAGGATAAAAATAGAGATGGTCATTTTCAAAAATTAAATTAGTTATTTTCACACATTCACTTATTATGATAAATTATTTTTTAAAATTCAGATTAATTATATATTTACTTGTTATCAACTATAGAATTTGTAACTTATTTTAGTACTAGTTTTAGTATTTATTTTGCTTTTACTAAAAAATATCTTGTGTCAATATACAATTCCTGATTTCACTCATTGAACATTATTAAAACTAAAGTCTATGAAAACATTTTGTTTAAAAATATATTTTTGACCCAAACCACGTGGTTTTCTTTTCGGGTGTAAACAACTTCAATACGGCATTTTTTAAATGATCTGTCATTAGTACATTTTATTGTCAGTTTAAAATATTTATTTCGATTCAAAATATAAGGTAATTCCGAATATTTTTCCCTAATCATATTAAGATTTTTTCCATGTTCATATCACAAAAATATGTACAACATTTACTAAAAGTGAAAATAATCAAATTAATACAAGCGGATAGTAAAAAAAATATGTAAATATATATAATACAAATCATTTATTAATCATCATTAAAATAAGTTTTACCCATGTTAAAGAATAAGTTATAATAAATTAGATATCTTGTTCGCTAAGTAGCAATTGGAATCATTTTTCAGGTGTCTTTGCAGCTGGATTTCTGACATGCCTTTGTATTATAAACATAGTATTCTTCCTCCATCTATGTAAATAAAAGTGTATGAAACTAAAAGGATTAAGAACAATTAGGCTTGGAAAGAATCCTGTCATAGTTTTGACATAGGAATATACAAATAAATCTGATAAATGGAAATTTGGCATAATTCAAAGTTGAAAAGTGGTGTTATAATGATATATTAATGTATTTCTTTATCATTATCTCCTCTTACATATTGTGTACAAGCCATACAAGTTATGTGAAGGATCCCACCTAAGCACAGTTGGTACACCCTAGAAGCAGATGGCTTCCCAGACCTTTCGGTCCATAAGCCGGAGCACAGCTGGTACAGTGGATTGGACCCAGGAGGAGCTCTGAACTTTAGAAATAGACAGCATTAAACAACACTAACAAGGTTAATAAGGCAAAATTTGTATTATAGATTATGAACACAAGGTAATAAGACCAAATCCAAATAAATAAATAGTGTGTGACGTTTCGGTAACAGCGTTGTTACCATCTTCAGACAAAAGTACTGAATAAATACATTATATATACATATACATTCAGTACTTTTGTCTGAAGATGGTAACAACGCTGTTACCGAAACGTCACACACTATTTATTTATTTGGATTTGGTCTTATTACCTTGTGTTCATAACATTAACAAGGGTTTAGAACAGGCCATCTCAAGCCATTGAAGATAAAAAATAATAACAAAATCTACTCAACTTGACCAAAATGTAGCTTGGTACCTGCAGCTCCAGAACACATTTTGGCTTGCATTAGATGTACTAAACAGGAATTTTGGGAGAGGCTGCTGCTTATTATAAAACAGCTCGAGGAGCATGAACTCATGGAATTTGTGTAATCTTTACACAAGGGGATAAGAAACAACAACAATACAAGTCATGTTGAGTAGTAGTTAGTGACTTCCTTTACTGCAAGTTCACAACCTGTCTACACATGTAGAAAGAAATTTGACTTTTGAACTTACAAGTGTTCCCCATTCAGTTACTGGAATTTACTGATGAGATTGGAGATCTAAAGAATTGAAAGCTATTGAAGTGTCTAATGCGGGATTCAATCTCAGGTTTGTGGCTGTCAAAATTTATCAACTCATACACTCATCCATCAACTGTCAATTTTAATACTACAGTAGAACCTCCCTCTATCAGACATCCAGCTAGTGGACACTTCTCCACAAAGGACAGTTTTCATTTGCAAAATTACCATTTTTACTATTTAGTAACTCTCCGGTAACAGGACACCTCCCCCTGAAGGACACTTTGACTCTGCAATTAGGTGTTGTCTTTTACAGGGAAGTTAAACTGTATTACTGTTGTTGTTTATTGTTTCTTATCCACTTGTGTGAATATTACACGAATTCCATTATTCTGTGCGACAGGCGATGCAACATGAAAATCAACATCTGATCTCATGGAATGGGGTGTAGGAGTGCAGCTTTTGTTGATCATGGCACCATGGCACACTTTGGTGAAACTTTGCCTGTAGTTTGAGGCCATTCCTAACATGGAAGCCTTTGCTGCCAACTCTAACATTATATTTCTTTATTTTTGAAAAAAATTCTGTGTCTCTTTTTAATAGCTAAAGACAATCTAGTGTAAATTTTCGGGGGGAATCTAGTATATACAGTAGAACCTCCATGAGAGGACACTCGCGATAGAGGACACCTCTCTACAAAGGACAGTTTTCATTTGCAAAATTACCATTTTTACAATTTAGCAACTCTCTGGTAAGAGGACACATCTCCCTAAAGAACACTTTGGCTCTGCAATTAGGTGTTGTCCTTTACAGGGAGGTTCTACTGTATAGCATCTCAAAATAAACTAGTAGAAAAATTGTACTGATGATCAGGTTGATAAATTGGGAAAAGGACATCTCCTGATGTGAAAGTTGCTGATGTTTACATCATTTGTCAGAATAAATATTATCTGGAATTCTGGAATAATTTAAAAGATCAATGATTAGTTGATATTTATTCTGACAGATGTGATGTGCGCCATCAGCATTTTACACTTTCCACAATTAAAAGATGCTTTTTTTTCTTAATCTGATTACTTTATCACAAGCAATTAATTCAAAATCTCACCTTATTAACTTGGCCAAATAAAGAAGCAGTGTCTATTTGCTTTAAAAGTTTGGGAACAGTGATATAGAGTTGTGCAACAAATGTTTTATGAATATGTAAATGTAGTGTAAATATTGATAAAGCCTAATTTGGATTATAGATATTATAGAAAATAAGACCTAATCCAAATAAATTAATAGTGTGTGATAGCGTTGTTACCGAAATGTCACACACTATTAATTTATTTGGATTAGGTCTTATTTTCTTGTGAAGTGTAAATAATGTAATAAAATGTACCTGGATCTGTATAAAAAATGAAACGTATTTACATATTTCAAGGGATTGTTTCCTCTTTCACAGTTTATTAATCGATAAAAATATGTTCATAAACTACAACCTTCTTCTTGGAAACCATTTTTTCAATAATGAGCAAAATAATATTTTTGTTCCATACAGATCCAGGTATTTATCACATACCTACATTTAATGGATCATGCCAATTAACTCAAACAACAATAGAGAATAATGAAATAAAGTATCTCATCGCCGTTAGTTTTTAATCTTTCTTAGAAATGATATCTTGCAATTTTCATCCTCTTGTTGCAACAATGAGGTGTTGTGATACATTATCGCGCCATCTGTTATGAATATTCGAAACTATTATAGACGCGTATGATTCTTTTGAAAATTAAACAATTTCTACTGCCCTTACTGCAATATGGAAAAATTAATGGGAGGACCTGACTCATCAGTGGTGAACCCTCCCAGCGGTTTCGCCAGTTTAATCTACCATACCACTGTTATATTGCATTTTTGGAACTTCCTTTTATAGTGATACTGATGTGTTTTAGGAAGATGGCGACAGAAAAACGAGAGTTGGAAATAGAGGAAGAAGTGCCTTCAAAGAAACCCAAATTGGATGGAGACCAAGAGGAAGTAGCACCTACTGTATGTATACCACTCAATAAAGCCATAAAGTGGTGGAAACCTACTGTATGTATACCACTCTATAAAGCCATAAAGTGGTGGAAACCTACTGTATGTAGACTGCTCTATAAAGCCATAAAGTGGTGGAAACCTACTGTATGTATACCACTCTATAAAGCCATAAAGTGGTGGAAACCTACTGTATGTATACCACTCTATAAAGCCATAAAGTGGTGGAAACCTACTGTATGTATACCACTCTATAAAGCCATAAAGTGGTGGAAACCTACTGTATGTAGACTGCTCTATAAAGCCATAAAGTGGTGGAAACCTACTGTATGTATACCACTCTATAAAGCCATAAAGTGGTAGAAACCTACTGTATGTAGACTGCTCTATAAAGCCATAAAGTGGTGGAAACCTACTGTATGTATACCACTCTATAAAGCCATAAAGTGGTGGAAACCTACTGTATGTATACCACTCTATAAAGCCATAAAGTGGTGGAAACCTACTGTATGTAGACTTCTCTATAAAGCCATAAAGTGGTGGAAACCTACTGTATGTATACCACTCTATAAAGCCATAAAGTGGTGGAAACCTACTGTATGTATACCACTCTATAAAGCCATAAAGTGGTGGAAACCTACTGTATGTAGACTGCTCTATAAAGCCATAAAGTGGTGGAAACCTACTGTATGTAGACTGCTCTATAAAGCCATAAAGTGGTGGAAACCTACTGTATGTATACCCCTCTATAAAGCCATAAAGTGGTGGAAACCTACTGTATGTAGACTGCTCTATAAAGCCATAAAGTGGTGGAAACCTACTGTATGTAGACTGCTCTATAAAGCCATAAAGTGGTGGAAACCTACTGTATTTATACCCCTCTATAAAGCCATAAAGTGGTGGAAACCTACTGTATGTATACCGCTCTATAAAGCCATAAAGTGGTGGAAACCTACTGTATGTATACCACTCTATAAAGCCATAAAGTGGTGGAAACCTACTGTATGTAGACTGCTCTATAAAGCCATAAAGTGGTGGAAACCTACTGTATGTATACCACTCTATAAAGCCATAAAGTGGTGGAAACCTACTGTATGTATACCACTCTATAAAGCCATAAAGTGGTGGAAACCTACTGTATGTATACCACTCTATAAAGCCATAAAGTGGTGGAAACCTACTGTATGTATACCAGAAATATAAAGCCATAAAGTGGTGGAAACCTACTGTATGTATACCACTATATAAAGCCATAAAGTGGTGGAAACCTACTGTATGTATACCACTCTATAAAGCCATAAAGTGGTGGAAACCTACTGTATGTATACCGATCCAAACTGTCCTTTAGGTAGAAGGAGTCCTCTTTCTGAAGAGTTGCTAAATGGCAAAAATTGTTATTTTGACAATGAAAACTGTTCTTGATAAGGCACAATTTGGATTATAGATTATAAACGCAAGGTAATAAGACCAAATCCAAATAAATAAATAGTGTGTGATGTTTCAGTGACAAGGTTGTTACCATCTTCAGTACCAGTACTTTTGTCTGAAGATGGTAACAACACTGTTACCAAAACGTCACACACTATTTATTTGGTCTTATTACCTTGCGTTTAGAAAACTGTTCTTTATAAAGAAGTGTTCTCTCATGGAGATTCTACTGTATTAACATATGTGGGACTCTTGGTCCCGGATGCCGGCTGCGCATGCGTAGTGAGGTATTCTCCCAGCTCATGCCTGCCGAGGCGTAGTGAGGCCGCCACACTACTGCCCAGCTGCATATTTTTAGTGAAGCTTTGTCCTAATTCACATGCGCTGAAGCAAAGTGTGGTTGCCACACATGTTTACAACATATGTCTAAAAGGAAATAAAATTGAAAATGTCACCGTGTTGCTAAGATTTAAGGATAAATCTATACCACACTTCTATAACAGGATATGTTTGTGAAATAATGTTTCACCTGTCTCATCCAAAAGGCCGAGAAAGATTTAAGGATAGAAAATTTGTCAAATACCTAATAAATACCTCATTGCAATGCATTTCAACTTTTATTCTGTCCAGTCTGATGTAGCACAATTTGGATTATAGATTATAATATAAGAAAATAAGACCTAATCCAAATAATTTAATAGTGTGTGACGTTACCGAAATGTCACACACTATTAAATTATTTTGATTAGGTCTTATTTTCTTTTATCTGTCAAGTCTCTTTAGATAGTCCAAGACATTAATTACAAGGCTGTATGGCAGATCCTGGAGTTCTCTGATGCCCCGCTACGAGGGAACCAGTACAAGAAGATGGCCCTCTGTCTCTCCTACTGCGGCAAGGGCTACTACGGCATGCAACGGTGGGTGGTCTCTCCTGAGGGTAGTTAGTTGCTCACTGGAGGTTGGGTTACATCAGGGAAAATTTTATTATTATTTTTTTAAAAGATATGATAAGGCACAATTTGGATTATAGATAATAAACACAAGGTAATAAGACAAAATCCAAATAAATAAATAGTGTGTGGTGTTTCGGTAACAGCGTTGTTACCATCTTCAGACAAAAGTACTGAATGAGGAATTTTACCACAACAAATTTCTCATTCAGTACTTTTGTCTGAAGATGGTAACAACGCTGTTACCGAACGTCACACATAACATGCTGTGGTAAAATTTCTCATTCAGTACTTTTGTCTGAAGATGGTATCAATGCTGTTACAGAAACGTCACACACTATTTATTTGGATTTGGTCTTATTACCTTGTGTTTAAAAAAAGATAATTTGCTGAGGAAATAGCTTCATTTTATAATTACAACAATCCAAGATTTCAGGCGTAATAACCTTTCAACAGGTATAATTATGATAGTTTCTCAAGTATCATTAATTATACTGCTTCACATGTGTAGACATGTGGTGCACTTACAGTAAAAGCAGTTGCCTACTTCTACCTACCATGATTATCATGGCCTGTACCAGGTGTACTAGGGATAAGCAAAAAGAAGAAGATATATTATACACGAAAGCTTGTGTTGTCATGTTTAAAAAGAAACTCTTCCCTCAGTGAATTTTCCCCTATTTAATAATTTACTTGTGCACCTTCGTGATGCGATAAGAAGAAAAAGAAACCAACTCTTTAAATCAATACAGTGGAAATTGCTATATGATAATGCCCCTGCTCATAGAGCCATTATTGTTCAAGACTATTTAGCCGACCACTCTATCTGTCTTGCCGTATCCTCCTTACTCTCCTGATATCACCCCATGTGATTTCTTCTTCTTTCCAAAACTTAAAATGACGTTAAAAGGGAGGCGCTTTTCATCGTCATCAGAAGTAATTGAAAATGCGACGGTGGAGCTAAAGCAAGCTTAAAAAATTGACTTTGAACTAGCATTTCAACAGATTTTTTTCATGTGTAGATAACCAAGGAAATAAAATGTTAACAACAATTAATTATTATTATTTTTACATAGGGGGAGAGGGTTCATGAAAGGTGATAGGGTATAAGTTGATGAGTCACCATCTTCCCACAGGGTGAATTCTACAATACATTAACAAATACAGTAGAACCACCTCCCTCTAAAAGACAACACCTGATTGCAAAGCCAAAGTGTCCTTTAGAGAGAGGTGTCCTTTTACCGGAGATGTGCTAAATTGTAAAAATGGTGATTTTGCAAATGAAAACTGTCCTTTGTAGAGAAGTGTCCTCTCATGGAGGTTCTACTGTATAATTGGATTGGTCTATCATGTGAGGTTCTGGGCTGTACTAGAATTTGAAATAAGTCTCAGTTATTTCAAATATACTGCTTTATATATACAAGGTAGGATCAAAAAGTTCCAGGACCTTTTTTTTTATTAATTATTTATTCATAGTATAGTAATTTAAACATCAAATTTTTCAAAATAGGAGCCTTGGTTATCTATACATTTTTTCCAGCATGAAAAAATCTGTTGAAATGCTAGTTCAAAGTCAATTTTTCTAAGCTTGTTTAGCTCTACCATCGCACTTTCAATTATTTCTGATGACGATGAAAAGCGCTTCCCTTTTAGCGCCCTTTTAAGTTTTGGAAAGAATAAGAAATCACATGGGGTGATATCAGGAGACTAAGGAGGATGCAGCAAGACAGATACAGAGTGTTTGGCTAAATAGCCTTGAACAATAATGACTCTATGAGCAGGGGCATTATCATGTAGTAATTTCTTATCGCATCACGAAGGCGCACCCCCATGGGAAGAACTGCCACCTATATGTGAGGTGTTACCCCCATGGCAAGAACTGCCACCTATATGTGAGGTGTTACCCCCATGGGAAGAACTGCCACCTATATGTGAGGTGTTACCCCCATGGGAAGAACTGCCACCTATATGTGAGGTGTTACCCCCATGGGAAGAACTGCCACCTATATGTGAGGTGTTACCCCCATGGCAAGAACTGCCACCTATATGTGAGGTGTTACCCCCATGGCAAGAACTGCCACCTATATGTGAGGTGTTACCCCCATGGCAAGAACTGCCACCTATATGTGAGGTGTTACCCCCATGGCAAGAACTGCCACCTATATGTGAGGTGTTACCCCCATGGCAAGAACTGCCACCTATATGTGAGGTGTTACCCCCATGGCAAGAACTGCCACCTATATGTGAGGTGTTACCCCCATGGGAAGAACTGCCACCTATATGTGAGGTGTTACCCCCATGGGAAGAACTGCCACCTATATGTGAGGTGTTACCCCCATGGGAAGAACTGCCACCTATATGTGAGGTGTTACCCCCATGGCAAGAACTGCCACCTATATGTGAGGTGTTACCCCATGGGAAGAACTGCCACCTATATGTGAGGTGTTACCCCCATGGCAAGAACTGCCACCTATATGTGAGGTGTTACCCCCATGGGAAGAACTGCCACCTATATGTGAGGTGTTACCCCCCATGGCAAGAACTGCCACCTATATGTGAGGTGTTACCCCCATGGCAAGAACTGCCACCTATATGTGAGGTGTTACCCCCATGGCAAGAACTGCCACCTATATGTGAGGTGTTACCCCCATGGGAAGAACTGCCACCTATATGTGAGGTGTTACCCCCATGGGTAGAACTGCCACCTATATGTGAGGTGTTACCCCCATGGCAAGAACTGCCACCTATATGTGAGGTGTTACCCCCATGGCAAGAACTGCCACCTATATGTGAGGTGTTACCCCCATGGGAAGAACTGCCACCTATATGTGAGGTGTTACCCCCATGGCAAGAACTGCCACCTATATGTGAGGTGTTACCCCCCATGGGAAGAACTGCCACCTATATGTGAGGTGTTACCCCCATGGGAAGAACTGCCACCTATATGTGAGGTGTTACCCCCATGGGAAGAACTGCCACCTATATGTGAGGTGTTACCCCCATGGGAAGAACTGCCACCTATATGTGAGGTGTTACCCCCATGGGAAGAACTGCCACCTATATGTGAGGTATTACCCCCATGGCAAGAACTGCCACCTATATTTGAGGTGTTACCCCCATGGCAAGAACTGCCACCTATATGTGAGGTGTTACCCCCATGGCAAGAACTGCCACCTATATGTGAGGTGTTACCCCCCATGGCAAGAACTGCCACCTATATGTGAGGTGTTACCCCCATGGCAAGAACTGCCACCTATATGTGAGGTGTTACCCCCATGGCAAGAACTGCCACCTATATGTGAGGTGTTACCCCCATGGCAAGAACTGCCACCTATATGTGAGGTGTTACCCCCATGGCAAGAACTGCCACCTATATGTGAGGTGTTACCCCCATGGCAAGAACTGCCACCTATATGTGAGGTGTTACCCCCCATGGCAAGAACTGCCACCTATATGTGAGGTGTTACCCCCATGGGAAGAACTGCCACCTATATGTGAGGTGTTACCCCCATGGGAAGAACTGCCACCTATATGTGAGGTGTTAGCCCCATGGCAAGAACTGCCACCTATATGTGAGGTGTTACCCCCATGGGAAGAACTGCCACCTATATGTGAGGTGTTAGCCCCATGGCAAGAACTGCCACCTATATGTGAGGTGTTACCCCCATGGGAAGAACTGCCACCTATATGTGAGGTGTTACCCCCATGGGAAGAACTGCCACCTATATGTGAGGTGTTACCCCCATGGGAAGAACTGCCACCTATATGTGAGGTGTTAGCCCCATGGCAAGAACTGCCACCTATATGTGAGGTGTTAGCCCCATGGCAAGAACTGCCACCTATATGTGAGGTGTTAGCCCCATGGCAAGAACTGCCACCTATATGTGAGGTGTTAGCCCCATGGCAAGAACTGCCACCTATATGTGAGGTGTTAGCCCCATGGCAAGAACTGCCACCTATATGTGAGGTGTTAGCCCCATGGCAAGAACTGCCACCTATATGTGAGGTGTTACCCCCATGGGAAGAACTGCCACCTATATGTGAGGTGTTACCCCCCATGGAAAGAACTGCCACCTATATGTGAGGTGTTACCCCCATGGAAAGAACTGCCACCTATATGTGAGGTGTTACCCCCATGGAAAGAACTGCCACCTATAGTGAGGTGTTACCCCCATGGCAAGAACTGCCACCTATATGTGAGGTGTTACCCCCATGGCAAGAACTGCCCCCTATATGTGAGGTGTTACCCCCATGGCAAGAACTGCCACCTATATGTGAGGTGTTAGCCCCATGGCAAGAACTGCCACCTATATGTGAGGTGTTAGCCCCATGGCAAGAACTGCCACCTATATGTGGAGGTGTTACCCCCATGGCAAGAACTGCCACCTATATGTGAGGTGTTACCCCCATGGCAAGAACTGCCCCCTATATGTGAGGTGTTACCCCCATGGCAAGAACTGCCACCTATATGTGAGGTGTTGGCCCCATGGCAAGAACTGCCACCTATATGTGAGGTGTTGGCCCCATGGCAAGAACTGCCACCTATATGTGAGGTGTTGGCCCCATGGCAAGAACTGCCACCTATATGTGAGGTGTTGGCCCCATGGCAAGAAACTACCACCTATATGTGAGGTGTTGGCCCCATGGCAAGAACTGCCACCTATATGTGAGGTGTTACCCCCATGGCAAGAACTGCCACCTATATGTGAGGTGTTACCCCCATGGCAAGAACTGCCACCTATATGTGAGGTGTTACCCCCATGGGAAGAACTGCCACCTATATGTGAGGTGTTACCCCCATGGCAAGAACTGCCACCTATATGTGAGGTGTTACCCCCCATGGGAAGAACTGCCACCTATATGTGAGGTGTTAGCCCCATGGCAAGAACTGCCACCTATATGTGAGGTGTTAGCCCCATGGCAAGAACTGCCACCTATATGTGAGGTGTTAGCCCCATGGCATAGAACTGCCACCTATAAGTGAGGTGTTAGCCCCCATGGCAAGAACTGCCACCTATATGTGAGGTGTTACCCCCATGGGAAAGAACTGCCCACCTATATGTGAGGTGTTAGCCCCATGGTAAGAACTGCCACCTATATGTGAGTGTTACCCCCATGGGAAGGAACTGCCACCTATATGTGAGGTGTTTACCCCATGGGAAAGAACTGCCACCTATATGTGAGGTGTTAGCCCCATGGGAAGAACTGCCACCTATATGTGAGGTGTTACCCCCATGGGAAGAACTGCCACCTATATGTGAGGTGTTACCCCCATGGGAAGAACTGCCACCTATATGTGAGGTGTTACCCCCATGGGAAGAACTGCCACCTATTATGTGAGGTGTTAGCCCCATGGGAAGAACTGCCACCTATATGTGAGGTGTTACCGCCCATGGTAGAACTGCCACCTATATGTGAGGTGTTACCCCCATGGGTAGAACTGCCACCTATATGTGAGGTGTTAGCCCCATGGGCAAGAACTGCCACCTATATGTGAGGTGTTAGCCCCATGGCAAGAACTGCCACCTATATGTGAGGTGTTTACCCCCATGGGAAGAACTGCCACCTATATGTGAGGTGTTACCCCCATGGGAAGAACTGCCACCTATATGTGAGGTGTTACCCCATGGCAAGAACTGCCACCTATATGTGAGGTGTTACCCCCATGGCAAGAACTGCCACCTATATGTGAGGTGTTACCCCATGGGAAGAACTGCCACCTATATGTGAGGTGTTACCCCCATGGGAAGAACTGCCACCTATATGTGAGGTGTTACCCCCATGGGAAGAACTGCCACCTATATGTGAGGTGTTACCCCCATGGGAAGAACTGCCACCTATATGTGAGGTGTTACCCCCATGGGAAGAACTGCCACCTATATGTGAGGTGTTACCCCATGGGAAGAACTGCCACCTATATGTGAGGTGTTACCCCCATGGAAGAACTGCCACCTATATGTGAGGTGTTACCCCCATGGGAAGAACTGCCACCTATATGTGAGGTGTTACCCCCATGGGTAGAACTGCCACCTATATGTGAGGTGTTACCCCCATGGGAAGAACTGCCACCTATATGTGAGGTGTTACCCCCATGGGAAGAACTGCCACCTATATGTGAGGTGTTACCCCCAGGGAAGAACTGCCACCTATATGTGAGGTGTTACCCCCATGGAAGAACTGCCACCTATATGTGAGGTGTTACCCCCATGGCAAGAACTGCCACCTATATGTGAGGTGTTACCCCCCATGGCAAGAACTGCCACCTATATGTGAGGTGTTACCCCCATGGCAAGAACTGCCACCTATATGTGAGGTGTTACCCCCATGGCAAGAACTGCCACCTATATGTGAGGTGTTACCCCCATGGCAAGAACTGCCACCTATATGTGAGGTGTTACCCCCCATGGCAAGAACTGCCACCTATATGTGAGGTGTTACCCCCCATGGCAAGAACTGCCACCTATATGTGAGGTGTTACCCCCATGGCAAGAACTGCCACCCTATATGTGAGGTGTTACCCCCATGGCAAGAACTGCCACCTATATGTGAGGTGTTACCCCCATGGGAAGACTGCCACCTATATGTGAGGTGTTAGCCCCATGGCAAGAACTGCCACCTATATGTGAGGTGTTACCCCCATGGAAGAACTGCCACCTATATGTGAGGTGTTACCCCCATGGCAGAACTGCCACCTATATGTGAGGTGTTAGCCCCCATGGCAAGAACTGCCACCTATATGTGAGGTGTTAGCCCCATGGCAAGAACTGCCACCTATATGTGAGGTGTTAGCCCCATGGCAAGAACTGCCACCTATATGTGAGGTGTTAGCCCCATGGCAAGAACTGCCACCTATATGTGAGGTGTTAGCCCTCATGGCAAGAACTGCCACCTATATGTGAGGTGTTAGCCCCATGGCAAGAACTGCCACCTATATGTGAGGTGTTAGCCCCCATGGCAAGAACTGCCACCTATATGTGAGGTGTTAGCCCCCATGGGAAGAACTGCCACCTATATGTGAGGTGTTACCCCCATGGCAAGAACTGCCACCTATATGTGAGGTGTTACCCCCATGGCAAGAACTGCCACCTATATGTGAGGTATTACCCCCATGGGAAGAACTGCCACCTATATGTGAGGTGTTAGCCCCATGGCAAGAACTGCCACCTATATGTGAGGTGTTACCCCCATGGCAAGAACTGCCACCTATATGTGAGGTGTTAGCCCATGGCAAGAACTGCCACCTATATGTGAGGTGTTAGCCCCATGGCAAGAACTGCCACCTATATGTGAGGTGTTACCCCCATGGCAAGAACTGCCACCTATATGTGAGGTGTTACCCCCATGGCAAGAACTGCCACCTATATGTGAGGTGTTAGCCCCCATGGCAAGAACTGCCACCTATATGTGAGGTGTTACCCCCATGGGAAGAACTGCCACCTATATGTGAGGTGTTACCCCATGGGAAGAACTGCCACCTATATGTGAGGTGTTACCCCCATGGGAAGAACTGCCACCTATATGTGAGGTGTTACCCCCATGGGAAGAACTGCCACCTATATGTGAGGTGTTACCCCCATGGGAAGAACTGCCACCTATATGTGAGGTGTTACCCCCATGGGTAGAACTGCCACCTATATGTGAGGTGTTACCCCCATGGGAAGAACTGCCACCTATATGTGAGGTGTTACCCCCATGGAAGAACTGCCACCTATATGTGAGGTGTTACCCCCATGGGAAGAACTGCCACCTATATGTGAGGTGTTACCCCCATGGGAAGAACTGCCACCTATATGTGAGGTGTTACCCCATGGGAAGAACTGCCACCTATATGTGAGGTGTTACCCCCATGGAAGAACTGCCACCTATATGTGAGGTGTTACCCCCATGGCAAGAACTGCCACCTATATGTGAGGTGTTACCCCCATGGCAAAGAACTGCCCCCACCCCTATATGTGAGGTGTTACCCCCATGCAAGAACTGCCACCTATATGTGAGGTGTTACCCCCATGGCAAGAACTGCCACCTATATGTGAGGTGTTACCCCATGGCAAGAACTGCCACCTATATGTGAGGTGTTTACCCCCATGGCAAGAACTGCCACCTATATGTGAGGTGTACCCCCATGGAAGAACTGCCACCTATATGTGAGGTGTTACCCCCATGGCAAGAACTGCCACCTATATGTGAGGTGTTAGCCCCATGGCAAGAACTGCCACCTATATGTGAGGTGTTTACCCCCATGGGAAGAACTGCCACCTATATGTGAGGTGTTACCCCATGGCAAGAACTGCCACCTATATGTGAGGTGTTAGCCCATGGGCATGAACTGCCACCTATATGTGAGGTGTTAGCCCCATGGCAAGAACTGCCACCTATATGTGAGGTGTTAGCCCCATGGCAAGAACTGCCACCTATATGTGAGGTGTTAGCCCCATGGCAAGAACTGCCACCTATATGTGAGGTGTTAGCCCCATGGCAAGAACTGCCACCTATATGTGAGGTGTTAGCCCCATGGCAAGAACTGCCACCTATATGTGAGGTGTTAGCCCCATGGGAAGAACTGCCACCTATATGTGAGGTGTTACCCCCATGGCAAGAACTGCCACCTATATGTGAGGTGTTACCCCCATGGCAAGAACTGCCACCTATATGTGAGGTGTTACCCCCATGGAAGAACTGCCACCTATATGTGAGGTGTTACCCCCATGGGAAGAACTGCCACCTATATGTGAGGTGTTACCCCCATGGCAAGAACTGCCACCTATATGTGAGGTGTTACCCCCATGGAAAGAACTGCCACCTATATGTGAGGTGTTACCCCCATGGGAAGAACTGCCACCTATATGTGAGGTGTTAGCCCCATGGCAAGAACTGCCACCTATATGTGAGGTGTTACCCCCATGGCAAGAACTGCCACCTATATGTGAGGTGTTAGCCCCATGGCAAGAACTGCCACCTATATGTGAGGTGTTAGCCCCATGGCAAGAACTGCCACCTATATGTGAGGTGTTAGCCCCATGGCAAGAACTGCCACCTATATGTGAGGTGTTACCCCCATGGCAAGAACTGCAACCTATATGTGAGGTGTTACCCCCATGGGAAGAACTGCCACCTATATGTGAGGTGTTACCCCCCATGGCAAGAACTGCCACCTATATGTGAGGTGTTACCCCCATGGCAAGAACTGCCACCTATATGTGAGGTGTTACCCCCATGGGAAGAACTGCCACCTATATGTGAGGTGTTACCCCCCATGGGAAGAACTGCCACCTATATGTGAGGTGTTACCCCCATGGAAGAACTGCCACCTATATGTGAGGTGTTACCCCCATGGCAAGAACTGCCACCTATATGTGAGGTGTTACCCCCATGGCAAGAACTGCCACCTATATGTGAGGTGTTACCCCCATGGCAAGAACTGCCACCTATATGTGAGGTGTTACCCCCATGGGAAGAACTGCCACCTATATGTGAGGTGTTAGCCCCATGGCAAGAACTGCCACCTATATGTGAGGTGTTACCCCCATGGGAAGAACTGCCACCTATATGTGAGGTGTTACCCCCATGGCAAGAACTGCCACCTATATGTGAGGTGTTACCCCCATGGCAAGAACTGCCACCTATATGTGAGGTGTTACCCCCATGGGAAGAACTGCCACCTATATGTGAGGTGTTACCCCCATGGGAAGAACTGCCAACTATATGTGAGGTGTTACCCCCATGGCAAGAACTGCCACCTATATGTGAGGTGTTACCCCCATGGCAAGAACTGCCACCTATATGTGAGGTGTTACCCCCATGGCAAGAACTGCCACCTATATGTGAGGTGTTAGCCCCATGGCAAGAACTGCCACCTATATGTGAGGTGTTACCCCCATGGAAGAACTGCCACCTATATGTGAGGTGTTACCCCCATGGGAAGAACTGCCACCTATATGTGAGGTGTTACCCCCATGGCAAGAACTGCCACCTATATGTGAGGTGTTACCCCCATGGCAAGAACTGCCACCTATATGTGAGGTGTTACCCCCATGGCAAGAACTGCCACCTATATGTGAGGTGTTACCCCCATGGGAAGAACTGCCACCTATATGTGAGGTGTTACCCCCATGGGAAGAACTGCCACCTATATGTGAGGTGTTACCCCCATGGCAAGAACTGCCACCTATATGTGAGGTGTTACCCCCATGGGAAGAACTGCCACCTATATGTGAGGTGTTACCCCCATGGGAAGAACTGCCACCTATATGTTAGGTGTTACCCCCATGGGAAGAACTGCCACCTATATGTGAGGTGTTACCCCCATGGGAAGAACTGCCACCTATATGTTAGGTGTTACCCCCATGGGAAGAACTGCCACCTATATGTGAGGTGTTACCCCCATGGCAAGAACTGCCACCTATATGTGAGGTGTTAGCCCCATGGCAAGAACTGCCACCTATATGTGAGGTGTTAGCCCCATGGCAAGAACTGCCACCTATATGTGAGGTGTTAGCCCCATGGCAAGAACTGCCACCTATATGTGAGGTGTTAGCCCCATGGCAAGAACTGCCACCTATATGTGAGGTGTTAGCCCCATGGCAAGAACTGCCACCTATATGTGAGGTGTTAGCCCCATGGCAAGAACTGCCACCTATATGTGAGGTGTTACCCCCATGGCAAGAACTGCCACCTATATGTGAGGTGTTACCCCCATGGCAAGAACTGCCACCTATATGTGAGGTGTTACCCCCATGGCAAGAACTGCCACCTATATGTGAGGTGTTACCCCCATGGCAAGAACTGCCACCTATATGTGAGGTGTTACCCCCATGGCAAGAACTGCCACCTATATGTGAGGTGTTACCCCCATGGCAAGAACTGCCACCTATATGTGAGGTGTTACCCCCATGGCAAGAACTGCCACCTATATGTGAGGTGTTGAGCAGGAACCCGGAGTTTGAGACCATCGAGAGCCGGCTGATGTCTGCACTGCTCCAGACCAAGCTAATCACCAAGCAGCAGCATGACAACCCCGTCCAGATCAAGTTCCAGCGAGCAGCCCGTACAGACAAAGGAGTCTCTGCGGTGCGCCAGGTGGTGTCCCTCAAGTTGCCTCGATGCTACGAGCCCAGGGCCATGGTGGCCAGTCTCAACCATCACCTCCCACCTGAGATCAGGGTCATAGGTATGGTAGCTGCTTGGTGTAGCTAGCCGTAGGGGGCAATAACCTTATTACTGTGATAACATCTTACTTGGGGAACTTTGGTTGTGGTTTAAACTCTGTTTGGTTGTGTTACAACTCCAGTTAAAACAATTGGGCTCTAGAAATATGCTTTTTTTTTTTTGCTTATCCCTAGTACACGTAGTACAAGCCATGATAATAATGGTAGGTAGAAGTAGGCGACTGCTTTTACTGTAAGTACACCACATGTCTACACATGTGAAAAGCAGTTCGACTTTTGCACTTACAAATGTGCCAGAGCTCCCTTTGGTTACTTGCACTTGCTGGTGGGGTTGGACTTTTGCAAGAATTGGGGGCCAATAGAAATATGAATGTTATAACCAAGTTACTTTTATAAAAAAGTTCTGCTGTTTTTTGAGAAAAAATTATTTGAAGTTCATGTGAATGGCTTTGGTGAGAAATATTGGGTTACACACACCACAACAGGGAAGGTCTGCGGTTTTCTTGTTAATGACAATTCCAGGATAGCATTCTGGGAATGTTGAAGCCTCCAATATATATGAGGCATTTAGTCTGAAGATATTTTTCATTCGGTAGTTGGAAAATCTTCTTCACCTTGCAGGTCCTGAGTTTGATGAATTCATCAAGGTCAGTTTTAACTGCCTCTAAAGGATCAAACTACATGCCATTTGGGAAATCAACAACAACAAAAAGCTTTCATTTAGGGTCACTGACCCTATACAGGATTCACCAGAGGTATGCATAAGAACAAAGCAGTGAGACAAAGGAAACAACGATATAGACAAAAGAAAAAAAAATAAGAAAGAGAAAGATGGAAGCAAGAAAAACAACACAAAAAGAGTAGCAGTAAGAAAGTGAGGAGTGAGTGGTGTCACTTGGCCTTCTTCTGAGATATGGACTTGTGGAAACCATAAAACGCTGTAGCAATATACTTATTCTGGGTCATATTGTCAATTATTGATGGAAGTGAAGCACAGAGTTGCCCAGTTTTGAGCATAAGGGTTCTTCTTAACCATTTGGGAAATCTTTTGAGGATTAAATGAAAGTCTAATAGAGCAAAGTCAGGGGACTATGGTGGATGGATCAAAACAACCTCTCTATCCATAGTCCAGGATTTTACTGGGAACATCCATTGACACCTTTTCCAAATCTGTACACCACCAACAACAAAAATCTTTAATAAAACCTTTTGGCCTTATACAGATTCTACAAGCAGAAATACCCAGACATGACTAGATCCTACAGGAACAGCAATAACTGTTACAACACCCAACTCACTCCGGACCATATATACCCGGCCATCCTTGCAGCCCTCTATATGGCAGACATCAATCTAGAAGAGCACATCCATACGGACAAGGCACCTCAGTTGGCCGGTATTGTGATCAGAGTGCACGGACCGATCTGCTCCATGGACAAGACACCACCACCACAAGCAGAAATGTGCAGGGTACATGCAGGAATAACAGTAATAGTACCAATAATCAGCAATGTTGTTGTTGTTTCTTATCCCCTTGTGTAAAGATTACACAAATTCCATGATCAGCAATGTTATTTACTGTGTATCAAATAAGGGGATACATCATAAAAAAAAGGTAATAAGACCAAATCCAAATAAATAAATAGTGTGTGACATTTCAATAACAGCATTGTTACCATCATTAGACAAAAGTACTGAATGAATTTGGTAAATGCTGTTACTGAAACATCACACACTATTTATTTATTTGGATTTGGTCTTATTACCTTGTGTTTCTAATCTATAATCCAAATTGTGACTTTAAGTTACACAACAGATAACCAGGAGTGTGTGTGTGGAGTAGATATTTGCCGCACCACTCAGAGCTTCAATGCCAAGCTGGCCACAGACGCCCGCATATATTCCTATCTCTTCCCCACCATCGCCCTGGCTCCTGCAGGGGAGCCTCTGGAGTACTCCTACAGGCTTCCTGGTGAGCACAGTATCAATACTTGTCTCTCTTCACATTTTGACATATAGAATGTTGGTGTGTTTGGGAATACTACTTTAATACTTGCTTATCCCTAGTACACGTGGTACAGGCCATGATAATCATGGTGGGTAGGGGAATACTAGTTAAGTAAGCAAACACAAAGTAATAAGTTTGAGTCAAAAGACGATCCATTAATTAAGATTATATAAAAGGAGGTACCTGGATCTGTGTGTAAAGAAAAAATAAATTAATTTAAAAAAAATTTTTTTTTCTCGAAATATTTCAAGAAATAATTCTTGAAAAAAGAAGAAGCAATCTCTCGAAATATTTTGAGGAAAAAAAAATGTTTTTTTTTTTTTTTTTTTTCTTTACAGATCCAGATACGCCCTTTTTTATATAATCACAAAGTAATAAGACCAAATAAATAAATAGTGTGTGACGGTTTGATAACAGCGTTGTTACCATCAGATTAAAGTACTGAATGATTAGAAAAATAAGGTAATAAGATTAAAGCCAAATAAATAGTGTGTGACGCTTCAGTAACACCATTGTTGCCCCCATCAGACAAATGTATTCAATGATTAGAAACACAAGGTAATTAGACCAAATCCAAATAAATAATGTGTGTTCAGTACTTTTGTATGAAGATGGTAACAACGCTGTTACTGAAATTTCACACACTATTTATTTATTTGGTTTTGGTCTTATTACCTTGTGTTTATAATCATTAAGTACTTTTATCTGATGATGGTAATGACATTGTTACAGAAACGTCACACATTATTTATTTATTTGGATTTGGTCTTATTGCCTTGTGTTTCTATAATCTATAATCCAAATTGTACCTTATTATTAGGTAAGAAAATTAGAACAATCAGATTGGATCTCTAAAGGACAATCACCTATTTGCACAGCCAAAGTGTCCTTTAGGGAGAGGTGTCTTTTCTTTTATTGGAGAGTTGCTGAGTAGTACAAATTCAATTTTGACAATGACACTGTCCTTTGTAGAGAGGTGTCTTCTTCTTTCTTATCTCCACTCAATCATATTAGGGTATCAAGCTTGTAAAGCTTGCGATTTGACAACCATCATGACTGGGTGAAGTAGAATGCGTCTGCCTTTGTCATTAAGACTGGGAGCACTACTCAGTAGCAGGCCGACTTAGCTCCAAAATAAATGGCCGCCTCTGACATGAGGAACAGACGCCATGCACAGCTGCTCCTAACATGGAGTACAAACACTGCTCATCCTGTATCCCTGGATTAGGAGCCCTTACAGGGTACTATCAGCCGGACCAGCTGAGCCCAGGTTTTTTAGTAAGCTTGTTACTGCTCCCCCTCATCTTTTTTCATCGGGGCATGGGACCGGCAAAGGCGAAGTTAGAGAGGTGTCCTCTCATGGAGGTTCTACTGTGTGTGGTAACATTGTCAAGTTCACATAGCATGGGTATATCAGTATAACCACTTAGCACTTATTTTATTATAACTGGCCATAATTCAACACCCTCCTTAAGTTTCTACACCAAAATTTCTTGGAAGCTTCAAAATAATTTTGAACAAGAAACTTAGCCCTGGAGACTTTATTTTCTTTATACCAAAATTTCTACTAGCAGAGTTAATGTTGCAATGAATTTTTTGCTAATTATCCTGACTATAATTCAAAACAATTTAATTCAATCAAGCGTTCTGGTCCCTTGGAGAGTTGAATTAAAGAAGTTGGGTTGTAATTGGTAAGCAATGCTAGACTTATAAAGAACCTTGTTTGATTTAACTGGGCAGTAGGTAAACCCACGTGCTCTAACAGCTGACAGAACTTTCTCCAAGAGCTGTGTGTGTCCAGAGGCCAGGTGGAAGCATCTCAACGAAGTCCTCACCCACTACATAGGTCACCACAATTTCCACAACTTCACTTCAGGCAGGTAAGCCTCCTCAGACCACCTCTACTGATGGAGATTGGCAAATATATTTAAGATGAAAAACCTTTTTTTTTTTGCACTTTGATACAGGCCATGATAATTATGGTGGGTAGAAGAAGGTGACTGATTTTACTGTAATTGCACCACATGTCTACACGTGTGAAAATCAGTTCAACTTTGCACTTACAAATATGCCTGAAAAAAACCTTATTGTGTTAAATAGAATAGAGTTGAACCTTGCAGTGACAACATTGCTCTGGACCAAGATTATATGTTGTTTTTAACTCTCTGTTATTGTCATAACTACAGTTAAAACAATTGGGATATAAAGATAAGGATATTAGAATTCTGATGCTATAACCCCATTGATGCTATAAAAGAGGCAGGTATAACAAGGTTCCATTGTACATTTGAATCTTATTATAGAGGCTTCTTTTATAAACACAAGGTAATAAGACCAAATCCGAATAAAGCAATAGTGTATGATGTTTCTGTAACAACACTGTTATCGAAACGTCACACGCTATTTATTTATTTGGATTTGTTCTTTTTACCTTGTGTTTATAATCTATAATCCAAATTGTGCCTTATCAGTCTTCTTTATAACAGCAGCATGGTTATAGCATCAGAATTCTACTGTCCCATGTTTTAAGTTCCAGTTGTTTTAGCCGTAGTTACAATAACAATTTGAGAAATCTCGGGGGTCGGTTGAAGGGTGGTCTAAACCATTGGTTTTCGACCGCTACGACCTGGGTTTGATTCCCACATTGGGCACTTTTTCTGGTTTAAAAAAAAATGCTCCAATGGCCCCTGATTCTTGGAAAAATCCAACCCCACCAGGGAGTGCAAGTAACCAAACGAGGCTCTGGCACATTTGTAAGTGCAAAAGTCGAACTTCTTTTCACATGTGTAGAGTTGGGGTGCACTTACAGTAAAAGCAGTCGCTAACTACCCACCATGATTATCATGGCCTGAACCACGTGTGCTAGGGATAATAATAACGCGAGAAATCTTGGTTCCAGGAGATGTTGCTATAGCAAGATTTGACCATACCTGATACCATTTCTATTTTTAAAAAATTGCAACTCCTTTTGCACTATTAAAAAATATATTTAGTTTACACTTACAAAAGCCTTTTACCATAAATTCATTTAAGCACCGTCAAGAAATAAACCTTCAAATGTCTTTATAAGCCATCACTGATCCAAGAGTTTTACCAGAGCAGTGTTGTGGGGTAAACTGGCTGGTAGGGTTATATTGATTAGTCAGGACATCACACTTCTTTTTTAGATTTCACATTCATTGCACAATTGTAAAAATTATATATTTTTAAATGTAGAGGTAAACCTGTCTATAGCACCCCTCTAAATAGCGCCTCCCTCTCTATAGCGCCTGATTTTAAATACGTAGTATGATGCGATTTACATTAAAAGTGACCTGTCTATAGCAACCCCTCTCTATAGCACTCTATTTTGGTGAGTCCCAAGAGGGGGCACTATTGACAGGTTTAAATGTATGTTCAAAATATAGCTTCTACTGATGCCAAAGTATCATTGTAGTTTTTATTGAAAGATTTTAACTCTTCACCTACCCACATACAATGACCAGAATCCCACCATTTTACCTATTTTGTCTTGTGTGGTCTAGTTGTTGCTCTACAGTGTAGGTCTAAATAATCAGTGTGGATTGTTGGAACAGGAAATAATTCATATCCTCTGTAGAAGGTGCAGCAACCTCAACATATTGATGAGACCAGGGATGTACTACTCAGAAGGTTTATTTGGTGCAGTGCTGGACTCCAGTCCAGGAAGGTCATGATGTTCTGGGTCTCACCGGGCCAGTTGTAGGAGGGGTTGGAGCTGTGGCTGGACATTTCTAAATCACCAGTTCAAGATCCAAACAGGACAAAGCTTAATTTATTATTAGCAGATTGTATTCATGTATTTAACACATTGCTGCGAAACGATGGTCAAATACAATTTATCCGATGGTCAAATACAATTTATCTCGCCATCTCTGTGGTGCCGTTTCTCTGATAAAAATAATTAATTAAAAAATAAACAAAAATGAAATAATTTTTAATGGTCATGTGTACTATCGTTACTTGTTGACACACAACAGGATGTATTTGGAATGTGCAGAAAGCCAGATGACGCCAGTGCCAACCGTTACATTATTTCCTGTGAGGTGAGGAGAATCCCAAGTTGTGTTGTTATAATGAGATTTGACTGTATTGACATCTCACTGACTGACTTACTCACGATGGTAATGCAGCTACTGTGGTTTAGTCAGCTGTAGACCAAATAAAGAATGGCTAGAAGAGTAGTTCAATAACAACGGGGGTATTTGCAGTGTGAACCTGCCAAGGTGATAGGCAAGGCAGAATTTGCTTGTATCAAGATCAAAGGCCAGAGCTTCATGCTGCATCAAATCCGCAAGATGGTCGGGCTGGCGTTTGCCATCGTCAAAGGTCTCACGACACTAGAGGTGCTCAAGAAGTCGTGGGAACACCGCAGGGTAAGGATCTCCGCTCAACACAACATACTTCTGTAATCATGGCATGCCACAGGTGGATGTACCCAAAGCTCCAGGGCTGGGACTTGTGCTAGAAGAGGTCTGCTATGAACACTACAACCGCAAGTACGGCTCGGATGGTATGCACTCCGCTCTCACCTGGGACCAATATCAGGTAGGATTGGTTTGTCTGCACATTATCTTCATTGTTGAGAATCATTAAAACAAGTTCCTGTTTGAGTCAAAAGGCAATCCATTGAATATTTATATTAAAAAAGAGCGTACCTAAATCTGTGAAAGAAAAAAAATTATTTTTTCTCAAATTGATAAAGAGGGAGCAATTCCATGAAATATTTTGAGAGAAAAAAATTGTATGTTTTTTTGTTTCCAGGCACAACTTTAGGTGACTATATGAACAAATATTCTCCAATTTAATCTGTTAGTGACCATTGTTGATATTTATAATTTCAAATATTAATTTTCATTCTATGATTTGATTAATCTGTGGACTATTTTATTCTGTGGTGTTGATTATGTGTGTATATATATAGGTATTTTCTTTGAGTGAGTGTGGTTGAGAATCTGTGTGGAGACGTATGAGTTTCTAAAACTCTTTTTATAGTAATTTGACTTCATTGTAATTAGTGTCTTCAATAAAGAAGCTTTTTTACTGATTATAGAAAATAATTATTAAGATTCTCCCAACAATTGGTAGCAGAGAGCTGTTGAATTTAAATTTATGCAAATCAAGATTAATTGAAAAATTTTTAGAAAAAAGAAAAGATGCAAAATTTTAATTTATCTCCAATAGAAAAACTTTCAGACAAAAACTACTTGATCTGGGCAAATCGAATTGAAAGTGAATTACGGGGATTAAAATTATGGAGAAGAATTATAGAAGGAGAAGAAGTGGAAAAGCCAATAGAAACAGACAAGAAATTTGATGAAAAAATGAAAATCTGGGAAGACTGGGATGACGACAATGCCATTGCAAGAAATTTGATGAATAGAACAATGAATGACACTCAAGTGCTGAAATACTCGAGCGAAAAAAGTGCCAAGAAATTATGGAATATAATTGGAGATGAAATGGCATCTAAAAATGAAGACTTACAGATGAAAAATAGAATAGAATTGTCAAAATTGAAAATGAACGAAGATGAAACAGTGGATGATTACTTGAATAGAGCTATGATTATAAAGAGTAGAAGCATTCAAGCAGGAGATGAGATTAAAGATAGAGAGTTAATTTGCTTCGTTTTGGAAGGGTTGAGAGTTGAATTTGATTTTGACATAAAAATTATAAAATCAGACAGGCAGAATAATATGAATACAATAAGACAAATCCTGAAGGAAACTGAGGAAAAAATAAAATATAGGAAACAAGAAAAAGTAGAAAAACAGGAGATTGCATCTAAAGCTAGAGAAGGCTGGTCGGAAAGAAGAAAATTTATTAAATGTTATAACTGTGGAATGATGGGTCACATCTCTAAAGAATGTATAAATAAGATCAAATGTTTTAAATGTGGAGGATTTGGGCATGAATCGAAAAAATATGTAAAAAGTATAGAAATCAAAGTCATGCAAAGTATAATTTTAATGGGCCTAAAAGAGGAATAAACCGACAAAATAATAGTGAATCTACAAGTCATGTAATAGAAACAAATGAAGACAATTACGAAGAGGAAGAACAAAAGGATGAAAAAATAAGTTGGACAATGGATTCTGGAGCCTCTAGCCATATGGTTAGTAAGAAAGAATTATTTATAGAATATAAAGAGGAGGAAAGAATAATAGCGACAGCTGAAAAAGGTGCAATAATGAAATCATCAGGAATTGGAGCTATAAGAATGAAGTCGAATGTAAATGAAGGATTCATAAGATTTGAAAATGTTTTGCATGTGCCTGATTTGAGAGAAAGTTTATTATCAGTTTCAAAAATTGTGAATCATGATTTAAACGTATTATTTAGTAAAAATAAAGCTGAAGAAGCTCAAGAGGCTCAGGGGAATAGAAGTTGAAGAAGCTCAGAAGCTCAAGGGAATAGAAGTTGAGGAAGCTCAAAAGCTCAAGGGAACAGAAGAAGCTCAAGCTCAAAGGAAGCTGAAGAAGCTCAAGAGCTCAAGGGATCATGATGGGATATAGTATGATAAGAAAAGGCTATAGAATATATTTACCGGAAATGGATGAAATTCATGAAGTATCAGACGTTAAATTTAATGAAGCTAGGTTAGGATATTATTTAATGAATAATAGAGGTAGAAATCTTGATGAAAATGAACTTTTCTTTTTTTGTAGAGAAGACCAAAATTTGATTTTTCACGGGAATGAAGATTATGGTGGTAATAGAGAAGACCAAGTAGAAAATTTTAACATCGATGATGAGCATATTCCTCAAGATGAAAATGATATAGATTTGAGTGAAATAGAGGAAATACCTCCTGATGAAATAATTACTCCACGTAGAAGAGGACCAGAACCAGGAATGACGAGAGAAATGAGAGAAGAACGAGATCTTCGTTTGAGAGAAACAGAGGAAGAAGAACTTATAAAAAAGGGTGTGAGGAGATCTGAAAGATTAAGACTAATAAAGAATAAGGAAAATGTTTCTGATAGAACTTTTGAAATTAAATGTCCGAAGGATTACCAAGAAGCACTGAATTCTGATGATAGAAAACAATGGATTAAAGCCATGGAAGATGAGATGCAAAGGATTAATAAGTTAAAAGTTTGGAGATTGATAGATAGGCCTAAAGATAAAAAATTGATCAAAAGTAGGTGGATTTTTTCAATTAAGAAAAATAGTGATGGATCAATTAAAAACTTCAAAGCGAGGCTAGTAGCTACTGGATATGATCAAATATTGGGTAGTGATTACCACGAAATTTATTCTCCAACAATAAGACCTTAGACCATAAGAATTCTAAAAAAAATAGCTGCAATGAAAAAAGTTATTCCTCAGCAAAAGGACGTTCAAACAGCTTTTTTATATGGTGATTTGGAGGAGGAAATATTTATGCTTCAACCTCCTGGATATGAAAAGGGAAACAACAAGATTTGTTATCTAATGAAAAGTATTTATGGCCTTAAACAAGCAAGTAGAATGTGGAATAAGAAATTAGATGAATTATTAACCAATGCAGGAATGAAACAATCTGCGAATGATCCATGTTTGTATTATTGCAATTTTAGAAATCATTTCTTATATCTGGGAATTCATGTGGATGACATACTAAGTGTAGGATCTGGTGACGATTTTGAGGAAAATATTTGGAAAAGGATAAAAAGAGAGATAGATATCACGGATTTAGGAGCTGCAAAAAACTTTCTTGGAATGGAATTTGAATATAGGGATGATAGCATTTTTATAAATCAAAAGAAATATATTGAAGAAATATTGGAAGCCTATAATTTGCGTGATTGCAATCCTTCGAAAACTCCGTTATGCATTTCTACAAATTATGATTTATTTGAAAATAGTAAATCGATTGATCAAAATTACTATCAAGAAATTGTTGGAAAGTTAATTTACATAGCAACTAGAACAAGACCGGACATATGTTATGCTATAAGCAATATGAGTAGATTTAATAAAGATCCTAGAGAGGTTCACATGAATGGATTGAAGAGGATATTAAGATATTTGAAGGGAACTGTGAATTATGAATTGATTTATTCTAGGGGAGATTCAAGTATTGTGACTTATACTGATGCGAGTTGGGACAGAACAGCTGATGCGAGATCGTATTCTGGTTTTGTTATAGAAATGGGAAACAACTTACTTAATTGGAAAAGTAATAAACAAAGAAATGTTGCCTTGTCAACTGCAGAGAGTGAATTAGAAGCCTTATCTGAAGGAATAAAAGAATTGATTTGGACACGTAACATCATTGGAGAATTGAAAATTGATTTGAAAGATCGAATTACTGTTTATTGTGACAGCCAGAATGCTATTTCAATGATTAAGTCAAAAAATATGAAAGCAAGTACGAAGTACTTGATAGAAAGTGTCACTTCATAAGACAAATTGTGGAAGATGAAGAAATTGAAGTTTTGCATGTCCCATCCGAAGAAATGAAAGCGGACCATCTCACCAAGAGTGTGGATGCTGTCAAGATTAAGAACTGCCTAAGTGGTGGAGTTACTTTTTGAGGAATGAAAATTGAAGATTTGAAGGGGAGATTTGTTGATATTTATAATTTCAAATATTAATTTTCATTCTATGATTTGATTAATCTGTGGACTATTTTATTCTGTGGTGTTGATTATGTGTGTATATATATAGGTATTTTCTTTGAGTGAGTGTGGTTGAGAATCTGTGTGGAGACGTATGAGTTTCTAAAACTCTTTTTATAGTAATTTGACTTCATTGTAATTAGTGTCTTCAATAAAGAAGCTTTTTTACTTATAATAGAAAATAATTATTAAGATTCTCCCAACAACCATCACTTACAGCTCATCTAGTGACCTTCTGGTAGTTTTCTTGACCCATTCCAGCCAGTTCATTGCAGGTTTTCCTCTCTTCCTTCAAGTTCCCCAACATCAACATCTTAACCATTTGTTCTCATTATGTGTCTGAAGTAGGTCAGTCTTTGTTTACATATTTGGGATTCTAGGGGAATATCTGATAGGGTTAATTCAATCTATTTTGATAGGAGAGGCAACCTTTATTTTTTATAGATCAATTTCCTCCCTGCAAAATTTCCATATATATAACAGGCTGTATCAAAAGTTCATTCCCATAAATAAGATTCTAAATATAAACATTAAATAATATATAAACAAAAAATATTTATTGAGACCGTCATTTTCAATTACAGCCAGCTATCTTTTTGCCAGGTTTTCAATTTTCCCAATCACAGGGTTTGGAGCCCAAAAAGCCTCGAAAGGCAATTTTGACATCTTGAACATTTCAAAGTGTCTTTCCCTTAGAAATGTAGCCATGGACAGAAATAATGCATAATCAGATGGTGCAATATCCAGGTTATAAGCAGGGTGAGGTAGACCTTCAATACCCCCTAAATCCTTTATTCTATTCGATGTTAACCTAGCTCGATGGGCTGGAGCCTTGTCATGTTGCAGTAGTACTCTCTTTGATTGATCAAAGCTGGGTATCGAGTCTTCAAAACTTCATATACTTGGCTGAGTTGTTCAGAGTAGAGATCGGCATTAACTGCAAGACCATCAGGAACAAGTTAGTAGTGCACAATACCATCATTAGTCCACTATACAAACATCACTTTATGGCCAAAGAGTCCTGTTTAACTACAGGTTTAGCCTCTTGATCACAAGGTTCCCATTGTCTTCTTGTGTTGGGGTTACGAAGATAGATCCACTTTTCATCCCCAGTTACAATTTGCTCTCAAAACTGAAGATCTTGCGGATTTTCTTACAATCATTTACAGATATCGACTTGCCTCTGGGCTATAGTCAGTTCGCGGGGATCTTGTCTTGGGTATTTGCTAACAAAGTGCAGCTTGTGTAGAGTTTGATTGATCGTATCTTTGGATGGTCAAAGTCTGGCTGATATTTCACGTGTAGATTGTTGTGGGTTGTCCATCACCAGATATTGTGGGGTCTCAATATCCGTCACATGTAGTCGTCTCATTCGAGGTTTGTCCTCAAGGCTGATGTCTCCTTTTCTAAATCTCTTGAACCATTTTAAAGCTGTTCTTCTATTGGCTATTCCTTTCCCTTCCACTTCACATATTTCTTTTGCCGCCATATTTGCATTTAGCCTTTTTTTCCAAGAGAAGCTCAATAGTACTCAGATCGTTATTTTTAGATCAAACATTCTTGAGTTCTCTACTAGAACACTGAAATGTTATTCTAAACCCTATTGCATTATATCAATCACGTGGGCATACTCATCGACCGTGGAACTGAACCTTTATTTATTCAACTTTTATTTATATTAGTATATATTTAAATATTTTTATTTTGTATTCTGCTTCCACTTTGGGAACAAACTTTTGCTACAGACTGGTATTAATATATATAGTCACGACCGTCTGTCCTGGCCTCTGTCACGGATAATATACAGTTATCATCGTCATGCGTTCTTAATTCTGTCACCGTTTGCTTTTGGTTCAGTGGTAGAATGCTCGCCTGCCACGCGGGCGCCCCGGGTTTGATTCCCGGCCGATGCATTTTTTTTTTTACAATTTTTAAAACTCATTTATATATTATACAAGAATGACATCCACGGCGCCAATTTATAATTGTAACTAATAGTATTTGAATAAAAGCATTTAATCTGGTAAAACCCGGGCGTTTCCCGGGTCATTCGGCTAGTAACATATATATATATATATATTTTTTTTCTTTTTGTCAAAAAGATTCAAAATATCCAGTGCCATTTCAAACTGGGCAAACAAAATCAACAGTTAGATTTTATAAAAAAAAAAGGGGGTAATATAATGGAGAGTCTGCAAATAGATAAAACCTTTTAGAATAATTACAACAAATTCTGTGAGATAGATTTATATAAATTTAAATATAAGTTAATTTATTTGTCATTGGGAGGTATATATACAAGAGAGTTGGCACACTGTCTATTTACAAGGGGAGTGTTCCAGGACACCATCCAGACATTCCGGGAGGAATACATTGACTCCACCATCATCAGCACGGAAGTGGAGGAACAGCCGTATCCTTCTCTCTCTGTTTACTGCAACCACAAACACAATGTAGTAGTGTACAGTGATCCCACCTGTAGTGGGATCTTAGTTGGTTCTACTCTTTGTACCATTGATATATAGTGGGGGTCGGTGGAAAGATGGTCTAAAAACTGTTAGTTTTGGTCCGCTACAACCCTGGTTCAAATCTCGCATTGGCCACTTTTTTCTGATTTAAAAAAAAAAAAATGCTCCAATAGCTCCATTGGTTTTGGGCCACTACGACCCTGGTTCGATCCCCCATTGGCCACTTTTTTTCTGATAAAAAAAAAATGCTCCGATGGCCCCCGTTTCTTGGCCCTTGGCTAATCAGTTATATGTAACTAGACGAATGGCCCGGGCAACGCCTGGGGTTTACCCGAGTGCGAATATATTTTAAAAACGTTGACTTGGGTGGTCGCTATTAACAGGGTGGTCTGTATAGACAGGTGGATGTATCACACAGCTGATAACAGGGTTGTCTAGAGTGGTCGCTATAGACAGGGTGGTCTGTATAGACAGGTGGATGTATCACACTGCTGATAACAGGGTTGCCTAAGGTGACCGCTATAGACAGGGTGGTCTGTATAGACAGGCAGCTGATAACAGGGTTGTCTAGAGTGGTCGCTATAGTCAGGGTGGTCTGTATAGACAGGTTTATGAGAGAGGCAAACTTACATCAAAAAAAAAAATAAAAAAAATAAATAAAATAAAATAAAAAAAAAATAAAAAATAAAAAAAATTTAAAAAAAAATAAAAAATAAAAATAAAAAAAAAAAAATAAATAAATAAATAAAAATAATAAAAAACAATAAATAAATAAAAAAAAATAAAAAGAATATTACGCCTCTAAAATAGTTTTATAATTTGATAACAGATGGCGCTCTAGTACATCGTATCTACAGCCAATGAGCGCGCATTCTATCCGTGAGCTTCAGACAAAGCTTCAGACAAACAAACAGACAGAATAAGGCAAATATATAAGTAGATTCTACTGTCCATAGTTTACTTGAATACTATTTCTAATATTTCACCCTTTAGTGTAGCATATACAGTAGAACATCCCTGTAAAAGACACCTAATTACAGGGCCCAGTGAGTGCAAGTAACCAAACGGGGCTCTGGCACATTTGTAAGTGCAAAAGTTGAACTGCTTTTCACATGTGTAGACACGTGGTGCACTTACATTGAATGACATTGAATTGCATTGAATACAGCATGAACTCATGGAATTTGTGTAATCTTTACATAAGGGGATAAGAAACAACAACAACATTAAAAGCAGTCGCCTACCTCCCCCCACCATGATTATCATGGCTTGTACCACTTGTACTAGAGATAAGAAAAAAAAAAGTTTCACAGTAGGATACACCATCATCTGACAAAATACAGAGGATAATATATAGAGCAATAACACCCCATCTATATATAGGAAATGAAAACATAAAGACACAAATGTTCACACACAAAACAAACTTCTACTGTCCTTTCTGCGATAAAAAATATTTTGGAAGGGCTTGGTTCATCAGTTATATGTAATTCTACTGTCCTAAAAGCATATGTCCATAGTTTACTTGAATACTATTTCTAAGATTTCACCCTTTAGTGTAGCAAATTCAGTAGAACCTCCCTGTAAAGGACAACACCTATTTGCAGAGAAAAAGAGTCCTTCAGGGAAAAGTGTCCTCTTACCGGAGAGTTGCTAAATTGTAAAAATGGTAATTTTGCAAATGAAAACTGTCCTTTGTGGAGAGGTGTCCGCTAAAGAGAGGTTCTACTGTATAAGCAGAATGGTCCAATACAGTATTAGAGCTCTAATAAGTGGTCCGGTGGATTAAATTGGGGAAACCGCTGGGAGGGTTCACTACTGATGAGTCTAGTCCTCCCAATATATTTTTCATCGCAGTAAGGACAGTAGAAGTTTGTTTTATGTGTAACAGAAATATTTTTGCTTCAATCTTTTCATTTCCTATATAGTTGTGTATATAATCACTGTAAAGGGGAGGGGGCAAAACCTAGTTGTAGGGCCAACACATCCTTTAGAAATACACTCATGGAAAAAAATTAAGGAAGCGGAACCTTTTAACATATATATTGGAATTCTGACATTAACTCTGAAAGATATTACAGTGACCTTTATTGAAGACACATGAGATAACCAAGTGTAAACAAAATTGTCTCCTTCAAAAAAAAAATAGATGACAGGCTTAAGTTTTGTTCATAAGTGTAGGTATCCTCTTACTGGAGAACATCTAATTAGCAAAAAATAATAATTTTGGTGATCCAAAACTTCTTATAGGGGTTGATAAGGCACAATTTGGATTATAGATTATAAAACAAGGTAATATGACCAAATCCAAATAAATAAATAGTCTGTGACGTTTCGGTAACAGCGTTGTTACCATCTTCAGACAATTTTCTGTATTTGGATTCAGTACTTTTGTCTGAAGATGTCCGAAACGTCACACACTATTTATTTATTTGGATTTGGTCTTATTACCTTGTTCTTATAAGGGTCTTTTCTACTGTACCAGGGAAGCTTGATTGTTAGGGTAATGGTGAGAATTTATTTTATACGATTTAGATTAAATACAAGAGGTAACAAGACCAAATAATTAAACTATAGAAATTGTTTTTGTCTATCAAGTAAAGTTTTTGTGACTATTCACACAAATATTCTCCCATCTGATATGTGAGTGACCATCACTGATCTCATCTAGTGATCTTTCTTGATCCCTTCTAGCCAGTTCATTGCAAGTCCTCTTTTCCTTCTTCCTTCAATTTTTTTCCAAAATCAACATCTTTTCTAAACCATTTGTTCTTGTTATGTATCCAAAGTAGGTCAGTCTGTGTTTCTCAGAAAACTATCTTCTTCTTATCTGCTATCTTGTTTACACACTTGATAACAGTAACTATTTAAAACATGCTGTGGTAAAATTTCTCATTCAGTACTTTTGTCTGAAGATGGTAACAACACTGTTACCGAAACATCACACACTATTTATTTATTTGGATTTGGTCTTATTACCTTGTGTTTAGGTCATTCTTCATTTACATATTTGAGGTTCTAGGGATCTACCCGTATTACCCGGTAAAAAGACACCTCTTCCTAAAGGACACTATGTCTATGCAACTTGTCTTTTACAAAGAGGTTGTTCTACTTTACCCAAAATTGCTTTAACAGAAATGATGTTTGCTCTATAGGACTTGATAGCGGCACATCATACTTCTAAAAATTAAAAATAGTTTTAACACTACTTCGAAATATTTATGATGCAAAGTTATTTATACAGCAATGAATACATTTGATAAGGCACAATTTGAATTATAGATTATAAACACAAGGTAATAAGACCAAATCCAAATAAATAAATAGTGTGGGACATTTCGGTAACAGCGTTGTTACCATCTTCCGACAAAAGTACTGAATGAGAAATTTTACCACAGCATTGTTTTAAATAGTTACTGTTATCAAGTGTGTAAACAAGATAACAGATATGTGTTTCTCAGATAAATATTTTCTTCTTCTCTGTTATCTTGTTTACACACTTGATAACAGTAACTATTTAAAAACATGCTGTGGTAAAATTTCTCATTCGGTACTTTTGTCTGAAGATGGTAACAACGCTGTTATCGAAACGTCACACACTATTTATTTATTTATTTGGATTTGGTGTTATTACCTTGTGCAATGAATACATATTAAAGGAGAGAGGGTACTCCTCCTGGTACTAATGTTATAGGTCAGTTCATCACACCTTAACCCAGAGTGCAGCATGAAGGCGTGGCTGGAGACGTTGCCCTGCCATTCCTACGACTACAGAGAGTCCGGGGTAAGATGGCTAACATTTCTCCATGAAGTCCGTACTGAGTTGTGTGTCACAGGCCCCCGGAGCCCCAGTCCCAGCCAGCTAACTAATGTAGTCACCCCACTCTATTTGTCATTTTATATAAATAAAGATTATTCTTCCTATATATAACACACATAGAAACCTTTTTGTTTCCTTAGCTATAGTGGTAAAACATATAAAGCTCAGAGTCTGGTTGTTCCACGTGTTTATATAAATAAATATTATTCTTCCTATATATAACACACATAGAAACCTTTTTGTTTCCTTAGCTATAGTGGTAAAACATATAAAGCTCAGAGTCTGGTTGTTCCACGTCTTTATATAAATAAAGAGTATTCTTCCTATATATAACACACACAGAAACCTTTTTGTTTCCTTAGCTATAGTGGTAAAACATATAAAGCTCAGAGTCTGGTTATACCACGTGTTTATATAAATAAAGATTATTCTTCCTATATATAACACACACAGAAACCTTTTTGTTTCCTTAGCTATAGTGGTAAAACATATAAAGCTCAGAGTCTGGTTATACCACGTGTTTATATAAATAAAGATTATTCTTCCTATATATAACACACACAGAAACCTTTTTGTTTCCTTAGCTTTAGTGGTAAAACATATAAAGCTCAGAGTCTGGTTATACCACGTGTTTATATAAATAAAGATTATTCTTCCTATATATAACACACACAGAAACCTTTTTGTTTCCTTAGCTATAGTGGTAAAACATATAAAGCTCAGAGTCTGGTTGTTCCACGTGTTTATATAAATAAAGATTATTCTTCCTATATATATAACACACACAGAAACCTTTTTGTTTCCTTAGCTATAGTGGTAAAACATATAAAGCTCAGAGTCTGGTTATACCACGTGAAGTGCACCTGTTCCAGGATGAGGCTGAGTCCTGGTGCTATGGGTAGATTTACCTATGTGTCTAGGCACTATATATATACTAGCCGAATGACCCGGGCAACGCCCGTGTTTTAATTTAGACACGTGGACCTGTTGGATCATTAACGCCCGTGTTTTACCTGATTGAATGTTTTGATTCAAATACTATTTGTTACAATTATAAATTGGCGCCTTAAATAAATGCATACATTAGTTAATAACTATAGCCTATGTGCTTTATCTGTCTATGTACTGTTGGCTTCCGTAGGCGTCTCTTACTGGGAAAAAGAAAGAGAGGATTCCATTTAGTTATTAACTAATATATGCATTTATTTAAGGAGCAACCCGCTCCAACACAATAGTTACTAAAACCAAAAAGCTAGTGGGGGGGGGCAAAGTCAAAAACAAAGTGTCTCGCGCAGTGGCGGCGCCATCGTAGCGAACCAATAGGAGAGCGCCATTCCAAAAAAAAAAAGCAAACGGTGACAGAGATGAAGAACGCATGACGCTCATAACTGTATATAGAATATTCTCTCTGTCACTTAATACAGAAGAGTCTCTCATAAGCAACTCATCCCATAAGCAACCATCTCTCATGAGTGACCATCCTAGTAAATGCATTTGCAATATGAGAGAGGTTCACAAAAATTCATGTCAAACATGTTGGAATGAAAAGATTTTGTCAATATAATTTAACCTGAAAAATCAAAACTGCAAAATTAATCATAATACAGCTTGGTAAAAGGTCCTTCCTGGAGGTTCTGTTGTATATCAATTGTATAATTAGGTCTCCCTATAACCTTACTTGAGACCAAGATTATTATGAGAGAATATAATTGAAATATGAAAGAGACCTTATAGAATTGCAGCCACGTTTGCTGTTATATCAAGGTTTGACCGTATCATCAAGTGTGTGATTTAGAAGTTCTTTGATAGCTTTATAGAAGGTAATATACAGTAGAACCTCTATGAGAGGACACTCGCGCTAGAGGACACCTCTCTACAAAGGACAGTTTTCATTTGAAAAATTACCATTTTTACTCACAAGGTAATAAGACCAAATCCAAATAAATAGTGTGTGATGTTTCGTTAATAGTGTTGTTACCGAAACGTCACACACTATTTATTTGGATTCGGTCTTATTACCTTGTGTTTATAATCTATAATCCAAATTGTGCCTTATCACCATTTTTACTATTTTAGCAACTCTCCGGTAAGAGGACACCTCTCATTAAAGGACCTTTTGGCTCTGCCTCTAGGTGTTGTTTTTTAGGGAGAGAGGTAGTTCTACTTATAATAATAATTTTAATAATAAATAATATATATAATAATAAATAAAAAGTTGCCTTGTCCTGGCTTGGTAACGTAGTAATGTAATTGAGTAGTACACATCTGCTGCAGCATGTGACTGGTACAGAACAGAAGGGACAAGCATCAAGTGTCCTCCCAAGGGAACAACAGTCCTTGATTTCTAGACTTAAGTCTGGTCATTTATGGACAATGACTTCCCAAAGTGGTTGCAAGGTTTAACTCTCAATGTCAAACCACATCATTGACTGCATTGGCTCATCAATTGATGAGCTCTACTCATCCCCAGCTGACATCTTAATTGCTACAAGCAGAATAACTCTGAGGAATAATCAGTCGTGGACCAACAGCAACATTGTTAGAAAGACCTCTAAAAATCTTGAGTTCAACTGACCCGGTTGATAGACCTCAGCAAGGGTCCCTCTCCAGGGATACGGAGAAGCTGAGTCTGTACTCATGTTAGAGTTGGCAGCAAAGGCTTCCATGTTAGGAACGGCCTCAAATTACAGGCAAAGTCAGACTTTCACCAAAGTATGCCTGGATCATGGTGCCATGATCAATGAAAGCTGCACCCCTATACCCCATTCCATGAGATTAATATTTGGGCAAAATATTTGGGCAAAAATTTGAACCTTCGATCTGAATAAATGTTTTGATTTTCGAATTGATTATTTAAAATTACAAATATTAAGAAAAAGTGGCAGATATAAGAAAACTTTATTTAAACTGTGTTGAGCAAGAATTTTAACATCTAATATAAGTAAATGTTTTAATTTTCAACTTCATCATTTACAATTACAAATTTTATTTAATTTCAAATTTATTTAGCAAAAATTTGAACCTTCGATCTGAATGAGTGTTTTGATTTTCAAATTGATTCTTTAAAATTAAAAATTCATCCATTCAATTTCAAATGTTCAACAGGAATCACCACTCTCAAAACAATGGAAACGGTGCCTTCAACTTCCAGTACTTCAATGGTGGAAACGACTCACAGACTACTCGAGATATTCGCAATGAATACTTACGACTTCGTGGACACACTCTAGACACAATTACCAAACAAGCCGTAAAATTCTGTGACGACGCAACCGACGCTGCACAACTTATTGTAACGAACATCAACTGTCAAAGTTTAAGTGCCCATGCCGCGGACATTGAAACAGATACAGTGATACCACGATCAGACTATTTAGTATTGACTGAAACGTGGATGCGCGACACTTGTGAACCAACTCCAATCAAGGGTTATGAGTGCGTATCCAGGGAAAATAATCGACCTAACTCGGATACCAACGCGGCTGGTGGAGTGGCGATCTATCGTAAATTATCATCGACATCTACGGCGGAAGTGTTCCAAGTTGCGATTACAGACGTAACTCGTGTCATTAAAACCAAGGGTGACATGTGCATGACTGAAGTTACTTGCTTCGCCGCTAATACTAGCTTCAAGTTTATACTCGGTGCTGTATATATTCATCCAGGAGCTAGTATGCAGGATATTGGAATGTTACTATGGCAAGGACTCGGTCCGTACATTCACAACAGCCAGTACGTGCCACCGTTCGTGCAAATTGATTCTAGTATACCGATTCTTCTGTGTGGTGATTTTAACAAAAACGTAAAGCCTGACAACTCGTTTCTTAACTGGACCCCAAATATTTTCTTAAATAATTCAAAACTTCAATATTCAGATTCCCCAAGATATCTTGGTGTCACACTCGACCCTGCGCTCACTTTTAAAAAACATATTGACACCATGATAAGCAAAGCCAAAAATAGGCTCAAAATCCTGAAAAAAATATCAGGCTTAAACTGGGGTGCAAATGCCAATATCTTACGCACAACGTACCTTGCACTCGTAAGACCTATTTTGGAATATGCTACACCAGCCTGGATCAATGCAAGTAAAACTAACCTATCCAAAATAGACAGAATCCAAGCAAGCGCAGCTAAAATCATCAGCGGACTTCGAGGATCCTGCCCAAATCGCATTGCTGAACTCGAATCCAACCTTCTTCCCCTGCACCTAAGGAGAAAAATCTGCTTTTCAAAATTTATAACAAAAAAGATTAACTCTCCAAAAGAACATCTTACAGGAAAATTTATTAGAAATTGGGTCCCAAACCAAAGATTAAAACGCCCCACTCCTCTCAACATGGCTCACAACTCTAATCTTTTAGACATCCCAATTAATCCCAAACACAGAACTTCCTATCCCCCACACAAAACTCGCAACAAACTCATCTGTTTCCCTCATCTACCAGACAATCCCCACAAACATGAAACTCAGCCAGAATTACTTAAAGCTCTTGGCCTCCAAATCATTGAGGAAAATAGCTCCCTCTTCGACATCACAATTTACACTGACGGTAGCCAACTTGAAACTGGACTGTCTGGCAGTGGAATTGCTATCTACAAAGATAAGATCCTGGAAAAAATCTGCCTCTCCCACCCTAGACATCTTTCAGTTTATAAATCAGAACTCTCTGCTATAGATACGGCTCTAAAAGACATCAACATCAACTCACCAAGCAAAATAATAATCTACTCCGACTCAAGAGCAGCCATTTATACCCTTCAAAGCTGCTTCTCCAGTCAAGAACCCCTCCTCAAGAGCATTGCTAAGTCTGTAAACCGACTCCCAGCCAACAGCTCAGTCACAGTGCAATGGCTTCCAGCTCACGTTGGAATTCCTGGTAATGAGCTGGCAGACTCTCTGGCAAAGGCTGGTGCTCTTGGCCTACCTGAAGCAAGAGAATCCACCACCCAACTAGACGAAAGAGACCTCCTCCGTACCATCAAAACCCAATGCCTGCAGGAATGGAAATCTGATGCTGCACATGACTGGTACAGAGCAGGAGGGACAAGCACCGGTTCTGTCCTCCCAAGAGAACAACAGTCTTTGATTTCCAGACTTAAGTCTGGTCATCTACGGACAATGACTTTCCAGAATGGTTGCAAGGTTTTCCCACTATGTACCAAGTGCAATTCTCAGCCTGCAACCCCAAGACATATTATTGACTGTATTGACTCATCCATTGATGAGCTCTACTCTTCCCCAGCAGACACCATCAAAAATCTCAAGCTCTACAGGCTTGATACCTTAGTGTGATTGGGTGGAGATAAGAAAGAAGAAGAAGAAGATGAAAAATACGTATAATCTTGATTGCGTATCAAACGTTTCTAAGTCAACTACGTTAAAAGGAACAACTATCGACTTGACTTTCGCAAGACACATTACAGCAGAAACACTTCCTTTCATTTCATATTTCTCCTATCATCGTCCTATCCTCAACAAAATCACTCAAATAGGAATTAGTTAAGTTTAAGTTTACATGTACAATGTTTTAGTAAACAAAATATATTTCTATAGTTAAAATTTGTGCAATTCTTATTTTCATTCAATTCCTTGTTCCTATTGTGCAATTTAATTATATTCATATCAATAAATATTCTACCGTTGTCACGTAAAATCTTCGCCCGTAAAACCGACTTTACAGGCAACCATTGTTTTTTTTTGGAAAGATTACACAAATTCCATGAGTCCATGCTCCTCAAGCTGCTCTTTGATAAGCAGCGGCCTCTCCCAAAGGTCCTGTTTAGTGCATCCTAATGCAAGCCAAAATGTGTTCTGGAGCTGCAGGTGCCAAGCTACATTTTGGGCAAGTGGGGTAGATTTTGTTATTTTTTATCTTTAATGGCTTGAGATGGCCAGTTCTAAATCTTGTTAGTGTAGTTCAAGGAGCATGAACTCATGGACTTTGTGTAATATTTACACAAGGAGATAAGAAACAACAAAAACAAGACATGTTAATTGTGAGTGGAGATAAGAAAGTGATGGTACCCGAGGAGGGAACTTACTTATAAAAAGGATAGGCTTTGAAGAGGGAAGAGAAGTTCTCCTCCTCATCCATGAAATTGTGGCTGATCAAGGTTTGTTCGAGCCAGGAGAGCATGCTGCACTAGCCAACTTTATACAGTACTCTGTACAGTCAGCGCTGTGTACTGTACCTGTGCTGGTGCCTCTCCATCTCCATGATGGTGGGGTAGACATGCTCCACGCGGAACCGGTGGATCTCCTCCTGTGACACCCAGTCCGAGCTGTGGCTGAGGACAGACAGCTAGGACAGTTGTCTCACCTGATGCTGGTCCCACACCAGAGGCTCCATTATCTCCTGGCTACTCAGAGTCTTGTTGTACCACGTGTAGTGCGGCTCCTCCAAGATGAGGCCCAGTCCTGGTGCTATGGGCAGGTTCACCTGTGTGCCATTCATATATTTATTATTATATTATTTATATATGTGGCCATCCATATATTCACTCTCGCCCAGAATACTTTTTAGTTTTTATCTCCAGTAAAATCGCTTTTATTCACAGAAAAATCCAAAGAAACATCTCCGTAATACACAATTTATAGAGACCATACAAAGAGAATCTGTAGGAAGTTAGTCTTGGACTAGAAGGAAGTGTAGGAGCTGATGCCATCTGGCTAGGCTGTCAAAATATCTTCTTCTTTCTTATCTCCACTCAATCATATCAGGGTATCAAGCTTGTAGAGCTTGTTGATGGTGTCTTCTGGGGATGAGTAGTGCTCATCAACGGATAAGTCAATACAGTCAATGATGTGTTTTTTGGGTTGCAGGTTGAAAATTGCACTTAGTACATAGTGGCAAAACCTTGTAACCATTCAGGAAAGTCATTGTCCATAGATGACCAGACTTGAGTCTGGAAATCAAAGACTGTTGTTCTCTTGAGAGGATAGAACCGCTGTTAAAATATAATGTATTAGAATGTTGGATGGCTTCTCACACTGCTCTCTCCGAAAAAGGTTGATATTTAGGCCAAAACTTTAGGTTGGTAAAGTTTTATCAACCAATTTTATAGGAGAATTTTATTTAGATACCAATTTAAATATATATATTTTTTCCTCCAAGATAATAAATGTGGGGATAGATGATGGTGGTGGACGCAGTCTTGGTGGAGTGACAAGGGTTCCAGAAGGGGAAGAACAACACAACTCTTTTGGATGGGTTTGAATAGGACCTGCGAGGGAGAGAAGAAAGTTTGGCGGAGGCGGCTGGCCTTTCACATTGACACTACCTTGGTTGGAGCCTATGTTGAGCACACATAGGTCATAGTACGGTCACCTACGTTCTGCCTTTTTCTTGTCATCAACTATCTCGGACTTCTCATTGGCTGAGATCCTTACACGTGCACTCTGGTGATTCGTTAGTAGTTTGTCCTTCTTAAAGGTGATTGGCTCTGAACCTCCATTGCCGCCATGATTGAAATCTTCCAGGAAGAAGAAGGCTTTTGAACTTAAGTTTTATGGGTCCAGGGCAGTTACCTTAATTTCCTGGATGATGCAATCCTGTTACTTTGTTTCTTTCCATCTCGCGAGGCCAAAATTTTTTTTAAACCTTTAGATGATACATTATACATAGATTGTGGTGGGGGTACATAATCCTTTATACAGATTATCACATAAACACAAGGTAATAAGACCAAATAAATAAATACACATTATTTATTTATTTGGTCTTATTACCTTGTGTTTATAATCCAAATTGTGGCTTATCATTACTCCAAGATGAGAGTTTTGCATAACTTACCCTTGAGGGTTCCCAAACTGTTTGAAGAAGAGATGGTGGACCCAGGCCACGGATTAGAGAAAAAGCTAGTCCCAACATCTTGCGTATCTGGTGGAGCATGAAGCTTTGGCCGTGAATCTTGACTAGTAACCACTCCAGTCCGTGGTTGTAGAATGGTAAGCCGCACTACACCACAGCTCCTTTGTTATGACAGTCAACACAACAATTTTCTCTATATATGTGATATCTTGGGACCAGTGTTACCTGATGCTAGACGAACCTCGATGTCAACTCTACCGTGCAGTCGTGGTGGAAGGCGACACAGCTGGGCCAAAGGTGAAATAAACAAACAGAGATTCCACTAAGAAGCGTCTGACGTCAAGAAGGAATGGGATGAGGAGAGAGGGAGATCTTTAGAGCAAGTGTTACCTTGTTGAGAGCCAAGCGTAGACTAACTATTCTTGCTTCTCGATTTAACACCACGACCTGTCTTCTTTCCCATTGGTCGAAAGGTGTCACATGGCCTTTTTCTATTGGTTGACCTATTTAGGTCTTGTCTCCTAATTGGTAGGAATATGTCTTTTGTCGGAAGATACGTCCGGCCTTGTTCCGGAAATATTGGGCGTTACTCGACTTTTATAACTTCTGCGGTCACCAGATACGTCCGGCCTTGTCAGGAAGTATTGGCTTAAACTTAGCTCGCAGGGTTTCCGGGGTCAGAAGGTTAACTGTGACTTTATTAATAATTATGTTCTCTTCTAGATCTACTTCCTAGATCTTACTTCTACTTTCTGTCCTAAGCCTGATTAGTTTTAACCTTAATTTTCTCCTGTTAGTCTCCATTCCTTCTATCGGTACAGTTGCTATACTTTATTAGATTCTTACGCGGTACAGATTGATGTTAGTTGAGGCTTTCTATGTGCAGTACATAAGAAGTTATATACAGTCATGGGGTGGAACATGTGGTAGTAGATATCTAGACTATTTACAACAATTCCATGGTCTTAAATCATCACATATATACATATTGGAAACTAATTTTAAAGAAATATAGACAGTAACCAAAATAAACAAGAACCGGAGGATCCCACCTAAGCACATCTTATACAGTGGAGTGGACCCAGGAGGAGCTCTGAACTTTAGAGAGCACCAAGCAACACTAACAAGATTTAGAACAGGCCATCTCAAGCCATTGAAGATAGAAAATAATAACAAAATCTTCCCCACTTGCCTAAATGTAGCTTGGCAACTGCAGCTTCAGAACACATTTTGGTTTGCATTACATGCACTAAACAGGACCTTTGGGAGAGGCCGCTTCTTATAATCAAACAGCTCGAGGAGCATGAACTCATGGAATTGGTTTAATCACAAGGCGATAAGAAACAACATACAGTAAAACCCCGCTAATACGAACCCTGGATTTAACGAACCTTCCCTTATAACGAACCCACGCCGATTCCCAATTCCATTCCATTGAAAATACCATCGTTATAACGAACTTTGCGATTTTTAGAATAACGAACCTATTTTCGGTCCCAAAATGATAAAATCTATTAAAAATACTATGCTTATAACGAACTTAGAATTGTAATAAAAAATAAAATAAAACAACAAAATTTTGAGCATATTTCAGCTCGCGGATCGCGATTTCAAAACAATAAATTTAGCTATATTGTTTGTTTTGATTTTTGCACTTTATTTTTGCTGTATGTTGTATAAATTTTTACACATTATACTTTTTATTAAATATAATATCTTTGCATCCATTAAATTCGAAATATAAAAAATGCAAATGGCTTCCAAAATGAAGAAAACAAAGGCATTTTAAAAACAAAAGTGTTATTTCTTAAAAAAAAAAAAAGGTCATTTTCAGAACTTTTCAAAGTGAAACTACACAGGCAAAATGTTAAGAACATATTAAAATAAGAGAATATAACTTTTATATTATAAAAGATAAAATATAAAGCTATTAAAAATTGTTACAAAGAGGAGTCAACCTCAACTTTTGCCGCGATCGCACGTTTTAGGGCTAAAAAAAAAAAAAGTTCAAATAAACGGTCCCGTGATGAAACAAACATTATTTTTATACCATTAACTATGGTGATTTTTAAAGTCAGCAATGTTTTGCATGACAGGTTAAAAAACGAAATCTAGACCTTGAAGAATATGTGGAAACATGAAATGGAAGAAAAACACTAACTTTATTTGAATGGTGCAATGCTTGAAGAATGCTTTGAAGCAACAAGGTGTTAGAGCCATTTTTTCAAGTAAACATTGTATTATATAATGTGATAATGATGTTTTAAAATCATTTTATATCTTTGAATATATATTTAATGAAACTTTGCCTAGGATTTGTCATTATTTTTAAATTAGACATAGAGGTACATGTATGTTAATGTAAAAAAGAACCTATCATCTAATGATTTCTATTATTATTCAGTATTAATGTAAGGAAATTGGTCAATTAAGGGAATTAAAACAAAGTGACCACTATTAAGAGGCAGTCTCTTCTTGTGTGTATGGCTGTCCTTTAATTATACGGTCTAAAAATTTTGAAAATAAAAAAAATAGCCAAACCGTGGCTATAGTGAACCGTGGCTATAGTGAACCAAAAGCTCTGTCCCATTGGGGTTCACTATAGAGGGGTTTTACTGTATATATATATCTTATATAAAGAAAAAAATATATTCTGCTTGTATTTAGAATTGTTGAGATTATCTTAATTTTGGTTATCTTGAGGATTAAGCTATGGCGGTGCAGTCGTGGTTGAATAATTTTGAAATAAAAATAAGAATATGGTTTTGATCAGTAATTGCTTTAATTGAGCTTTAGGATAAACATAATTTGGTAAAAACACTGCCTGGCTTAAGGCGTAAGAATAAAAAAAGAAAAGCTTATTTACATAATGTACAAAAGTTTTGAGTCGGCCAACGGGGAACAACAACAATGAGTATTTATAGAGAAAGCATGACCTCTGGCGGTCGATTTAAACAGAGTATTTGTATCTATGAAATATACAATTTTTTTTAAATAAAATATTTTAATATAACATTTTAAATAATACCTTTATATAACATATATATATATATGAAAAAACAATAGAAAAAAATAAAAGATAAGTGGGTCAGCTGTTGATATTAAAAATAAAGAAGGCATCTCCTGACCACGAGCACATGTGCTTTTTAGATGGCGCTCTGCCATCTAAAAAGCACATGTGCTTGTAGTCATGAGATGCCTTCTTTATTTTTAATATATATATATGGGAACTTCATTATCACAGCCTTTACGTTGTACAGTAGAACCTCCATGACACTTCCATTATAGCCAATGGGACCATTGTTGTGCTCTCAATCTTCCTCAGTTATGGATTATAGCAAATGGGACCATTGTTGTGCTCTCAATCTTCCCCAGTTATGGATTATAGTCAATGGGACCATTGTTGTGCCCTCAATCTTCCCTAGTTGTGGATTAGAGTCAATGGGACCATTGTTGTGCCCTCGATCTTCCCTAGTTGTGGATTATAGTCAATGGGACCATTGTTTTGCCCTCAATCTTCCCTAGTTGTGGATTATAGTCAATGGAACCATTGTTGTGCCCTCAATCTTCCCTAGTTGTGGATTATAGTCAATGGGACCATTGTTGTGTCCTCAATCTTCCCTAGTTGTGGATTATAGTCAATGGGACCATTGTTGTGCCTTCAATCTTCCCTAGTTGTGGATTATAGTCAATGGGACCATTGTTGTGCCCTCAATCTTCCCTAGTTGTGGATTTTAGTCAATGGAACCATTGTTGTGCCCTCAATCTTCCCTAGTTGTGGATTATAGTCAATGGGACCATTCAAATCTCCTTTGATGTGCTCTACTTATCCCCAGCAGACACCATCTCAAGCTCTAAAGATTTGATACCCTGATATGATTGTTGAGTGGAGATAAAAAATAAGAAAAAGAATATATAATCTTACCTTCCTTCAGTAATGATAAGTTACAATTTGGTATTATAGATTACAAACATAAGGTAACAAGATAAAAAATCCAAATTAATAAATTGTGTGTAACGTTACAGTAACAACTTTTTTACCATCATGTTAGAGACATCAGCAGGAAAACCCAACTTAGACTTTGATTTCGAACTTTTCAAACGCACACAAAAAGAAACATCCAAACAAATAAACAGGAATTGACATCCAATCATTGGTATCTGAACCAAAAGCCTGGAGCTATTCTGGAATGTGGGATGAACAAACAAGCAGCAACCTGTATTTCCAGGTTCAAAACTGGCCATGGAAGACTGCTCCTCTTCCAGGATGGTGTAAAGACACAATACACCATCTGCAGGACCATAGAGACCTCACCAGACCACCTCTTGGAATGTATGGAAGCCTCAAGACAGGACCTGTATTCCAAACCTGCCAGGATTGTGAATTTGATCAATGAATATAGTCTCCATGATCTTGTATAATTATACAATGGGATAATTTTTTTTTTTTTATGTTAGAGACAATTTAATAAATTTGTATTTTTGGTCTTGCTACCTTATCTTTCATATGGAGTGTAGATATCTATTCGGAAGAGATCCTATATATATATTTCACACACACACAGTGTTTCCACATTACCTTCATGGAGTAAACTTCTCTCTTGAGGCTTGGATCTCCCAGTTTCCTGCACATGTCATGTTGTTCTCATGTGCATCATCCACCTCTGATTTTACATATTTCCTACAAAGGAGAAAGATTAGAGAATGGAACCTTCCATAACATTCACTGAGATAGAAATACAGTAGAACCTCCCTTTAGAGGACACCCCATTAGCGGACACCTCTCTAAAAAGAACAGTTTTCATTTACAAAATTACCAATTTTACTATTAAGCAACTCTCTGGTAAAAGGACACCTCTCCCTAAAGGACACTATGGCTCTTCAATTAGGTGTCCTTTACAGGGAGGTTCTAATGTATCAGAGGAAGAACTGGGGGTCAGTGGAAGGCTGGTTAAACCGTTTGGTTTTCGACCACTAGGACCAGGGTTCGATTCCCGCATTGGACACTTTTTTCTGTTTAAAAAAAAAAAGCTCCAATGGTCCCCGATTCTTACAAAAGTCCAACCCCACCAGCGAGTGCAAGTAACCAAACAGGGCTCTGGCACATTTGTAAGTGCAAAGTCAAACTGCTTTTCACATGTGTAGACATGTGGTACGCTTACAGTAAAAGCAGTCGCTAACTACCCACCATGATTATCATGGCCTGTACCACGTGTACTAGGGATAAGCAAAAAAAAAAAAAAAAGAGGAAGAACTTGGTCTTTACAAACTTATTGCCAGTTTACATTGATCCTTGTGTTTTTGTACCTTGTACATCTTCTCTTTGATAAGAGGACACATATCATTAAAGGACATTTTGACTTGGGAACTAAGTGTTGTCATTTAGAGATAGGTAGTTGTACATTAATTCCTTTCTTTGTCCAAGTACACAACTGTGAGTTACCTTTGTGCTGTGAAGTTGTAGAAGTTGTGTCGGCCCTGGTAGCTGGAGAGGATAGAGTTCAACTCCTCCACATGGCTATCTGGACAATGACTTCAGAACCACATTCTGTTGTATAGTTATTATTTAATTAAACATTACTCACCAGATGAAATTATTTTATTACAATTATATATTACGATTAGGGCTTCCAATCCCGGTACATATTTTCAATCCCGGGATTCGGGATTGCTTATTTCTCAATCCCGGGATATCCCGGGATTGAAAAACATTTTCGTCTTTCTACGCCAAGAGGTATATCGTTTCGTTCGTTATATATATATATATATATTTTTTATATAGTGCCAATGACGTGGCACTTACTTCGATGAAAACAACCTGAAAGCCATATATTTTGCGCTTGCTTATGAACTAAATCATTGCTTTTGGATTACAGTTTGAAATTATCTGTCAATTACTGTACACACATCTGGAAAAAAAATTACTGTTCTTGGAACTCTTAAACCACATCTCTTTATGCAGTGATGGGCAGTAATCCATTCAAAGTAATACATTACCTTGTAATTACGATTACTTTGCAATGCATTACTTTGCAAAAAAAAATAATTGCATTAGAATGTAAACATAATTACTCGTAATTCTATATATAATGATAGCAATTGTGATTAAAATTACTTGTAATTGTAATTATAGCAAATGTAATCATGATTATTTGCAATTGTGATTATAGAAAATGTAATAATTATTGCATTTTGCCCAACTATGTATTAATGTTTAGACAAGAATGGATAAATCTAAGCTATACTCTCACTACAAAGACATTCACATATCTTTCATGACGGAGGGATACCTTTTAGGGGATTTTCCTTTCCCGGTTGTAAGACTACTCGCACAAGTTAGAATACTTTCAAGTTTTTTTAGAGAAAACCACACCAAGATGCTCTGCGGTGAGGACCCGACTTGTACCTTCTGTAATTCAAAACTAAAAAATGAAATCACTCACTATATTTTTGATTGCTCTGCTCTGAAAGAAGAACCCTTATGCTCAAAACTGGGCAACTCTGTATTCACTTCCATCAATAATTGACAATATGACCCAGAATAAGTATATTGCTACGGCGTTTTATGGTTTCCACAAGTCCATATCTCAGAAGAAGGCCAAGTGATACTCACTCCTCACTTTCTTACTGCTACTCTTTTTGTGTTGATTTCTTGCTTCCCTCTTTCTTATTATTTTTTTTTTTCCTTTTTTTTTTCTTTCTCTTTTTACTCTGTATATATCGTTATTTCCTTTGTCTCACTGCTTTGTTCTTATGCATACCTCTGGTGAATCCTGTATAGGGTCAGTGACCCTAAATAAAGGCTTTTTTGTTGTTGTTGTTGTATTAATGTTTAGAAAGAAGACACCACCGTTTTAAAAACCATGAATTACTTTATTTTAAGGATAAAAATTTAATTTCGAGAAAGATTTGAGTGTAGGAAAGATAATTTGTCAATAGTGTCATCATGCAAACTAGAACGTATCTTATTGCATAGGTATCCAGAGGAGGAGAAAACTCTTTCCGATTCCACAGACGTTGGAGGAATTGTCAGCAAGTATTGATACACACTCTCTAAATGGGGTCCTCGTTTGCCTGGCTGAGCAGCAATATTAAGTTTGTGGTTAATCATAGTTGAGTAGGATGCAGAGTCTGGTGTAGGTATTGCAATTGAAGTTGAAGAGGCAGCCTCAATAGCTTCTTGCAATCGGCGCTCAATTGTAAGATGGTCATTCGATTGTAATGGCTCATGGCATTCTTGTAAACTCCGAGGAAGTTGCGAATTATCAGCCTGAATTTTTTTTCTTACTTCGGCCATTTGTTCCTGTAACGGTTTAAGATGCAAAAGCAATTTCACGCTAAAGTCTTTGACCATCTTTTTTCTAACTGTGCTTGCGGATTGTGCAGATATTGGAGGACTAAAGATGTTTTATTGCATCGCTCTTGTAAAATTCTCTTTTGAAAAGATTTTTGCAGATCTTTGCTGAGAGAATGAGATTGTGCTTGCAGCTCCTCTAGAAGAAACTTTACTGTTGCTTCTGCAGTCAAAAGCGTAGCGTCGCGTCTACAGATAGCCACCACAGCTGCCCAAAATGGTTTCAGTGCGGAAATTACTTGCGTCATGATATCAAAATCTTCATCAGTTAGACGGACATTTGCATTCACATCTATTAGCGCCTTCTGAATCGCTGACTTCACACTGAGAAGTATCTCCAACATGTTCAATAAACTATCCCAGCGCGTTCTGCAGTCGAGAATGAGACACATACTGGTGGAAATGCGATTATCTTGCAGCATGTAGTTCAGTAAGATCTCGTTCTTCAGCGGCGATCGTTTGAACAATTTCACAACCACACGAGCTTTTTTCGTCACTTCATTTATATTTTTCTTTGAAAATACTGGAGATTGTGGATAAATTGCTTCAGGGAATGAGGGATGTGTAACCTCTAGGCTAACGTTAAATGGAGAAGTGTCCTCATTGTCATCCTCGGAAAGGTCAGATTCTGCTTCATTTACTGTTGCGGAAACGAATTCAGGGACAACCCTCTCTTTTTTCTTAGCATAAAGTACATCCATCACAGCCAGATGGAGACCATGCGCGTAGCAGAGCTGTTGCAGTGGACCAATAATGTGACCCAATTTTACCATCATTGCGCACCCATCAGTTGTAACACACACAATATCAGTTTCGAAGTCGATTCCAAACTCCAAGAGCTTAGCACCAATGACATATTTGCATTGTTCAGAGGAAAATACTCCAGATATTCGAGTCAAGCCAAGATTCCACACCTTGGTACGGCTATGTATATTAATGTTCAGGTAACGCTTGCTTCTGATTGACGTCCATTCATCCAGCGTAAGGCTGAAAAGTTGCCCCTTTTCTTTCTCCATCTGAAGCTCTCGAACGACCTTATCACGAAATGTGTCTGCATAACGACACACTTTAATCTTAATGGTCTCTGCAGAGAGAGGAATTTCATGTCCAAGAGCATTGAGGCACTTGCGTATATCCTTAGATGTGACAAAAACGGAGAATGGCAATCCGTCGAGAGCTATCATTCTAGCTAGCACAGCATCAGTCAATCGATCGATGGAAACAGACGAAAAATGATCGAGAATTGATATCTTGGGGGTCTTTTTTGCAGGGGTCTGTGTATCAACTTCGTCTTTAACTTTTCTCTTCGAAGTTTCGATTCCGTGGACCGCCTTCTGGTGTACATGCAGCTCTTTTGTAGACTCACCGACGCATTTCAAAATCCTTTTGCATGCTATACACTGTGCATTTTGACCAGATCCGTCTCGTAGGTAATAGCACCAGAATCCTTCTGATTTAGAAGGAATAAACTTCGCCATCACAATTAAGAAGTGATAAGCTTACCAAAAATGTCCGACGCGTTTTCTATTGAGAAATAACAAGGTCCGATAATAATGTTTTAGAGACTTTGTTTTATGTTCGTATAAGTTGAAAACTACTTTAGGCTGATACTTGATAGTAACGAAGCATTTAATGAAATGACATTAAATAAATTTAATTTAAATTAAATGACAAAAAGGCTAGCGAGGGTTTCACAAAATGAACAGCAGAGCAGTGCGTTCATGATGACCCATGCATACAGAGTACAGGATGGAGAGTATAAACATAGATTTAAAAAAAAAAAATTATAAAACAATTTGGAGCCCAGATAAGAGGTTAGTGGCAGGTCCATGGTACACGCAGGTCCGCTACAAAAATAAAGGGATGCCGCTACTATCTAAGAAGCCACTATTTGCATGTCAACAAAATAATTTCAAATCTCTCAGAAAAAAACGACCCGAAATGCAGCTGTATAAACAAAACATAAAAAGTGTGCTATCTCATCATCTGTTGGATTACCAAAATGCTAGATAAGAAAAATATATTTTTGCGCTGGTTTTCATGCACAAACCAGTAATCCCGGGATTTTTCGAGCAGAATCCCGGGATTTCGGGATCATTATTTGGCTCCGGGATCCCGGGAATCGCGCCATCTGTTATCAAATTACGAAACTATTTTAGACGCGTAATATTCTTTTTAAAATAAAACAATTTCTACTACCCTTACTGCAATGGAAAATTAAAGGGAGGGCCTGGCTCATCAGTGGTGAACCCTCCCAGCGGCTTCGCCAGTTTAATACCCATTCGAAGAGTCAAGAATCAGGATCACTATAAAGGAAGTTCCAAAAATGCAATATAACAGCGGTAGATTAAACTGGCGAAACCGCTGGGTGGGTTCACCACTGATGAGCCAGGCCCTCCCTTTAATTTTTCCATTGCAGTAAGGGCAGTAGAAATTGTTTTATTTCAAAAAGAATATTATGTGTCTAAAATAGTTTCGTAATCTGACAATTATATATATTTAAAAGGTTACATTTATTTTATTTTACAATTTATTTATATTCAAATCCAATGTTTGCGCTTCATGCTTTCTAGGATGATGATATATATCATATCTTTAAATACAGAATACTACAGTCAGCATAGGTTGGCTTACATTAAATAGGATCACACATACAAAAGCCTTTATTAACTCGTTGATTCACAAGCCACTGTCAGTGGCTTTGTGTTAGAATTCGCAAACTGGCTGCAAGCCACCATCAGTGGCTTCTGTGTAAACAAGGGATGGGGGACGGGGAAGACTGGCACTGATGTTGCCATTCCTGGAAATCATGTAGAAATTTTGCTTTTTTTTTTTTTAATTCAGAAAAAGTTCCCAATGTGGGATTCGATCCGGAGTCGTAGTGATCAAAAACCAACGGTTTAGACTATCCTTCCACCAAACCCCTATTATTCTAATGAGCTGAAGAAAATACATCTGTAAAATCATGTTAGCGTCGGCAGAAAAGGCGTCTGCTTCCATGTTAGGAATGGCCTCAAACTACAGGCAAAGTCAGACTTTCACCAAAGTGTGCCATGATCAACGAAAGCTGCACCCCTACACCCCATACCATTGGAATTAGTGGAATCTTTACACAAGGAGATAAGAAACAACAACAACAACAACAACAGAAAATGAACCATAATCTATAATTCAAATTTTGATTTATCATGAGAAACCTGTTGAATTATTTATTCTTAATACTTTTTATAGATGGAAATTTTGCCAGGAGGATATTGATTTAAAGAGACACAGGTTGCCTCTTCTGTCAAAAAGACATCAAAGCTAGACGTCGTCTATTTTGATGGGAGAGGGGGGGAACTTTGTCTTTTTAGATTAATACTGGGGTCGGTGGAAGGATGGTTAAACCATTGGTTTTCAAACGCTACGACCCGGGTTCAATTCCCGCATTGGACACTTTTTGTCTGATTTAAAAATGCTCCAATGGCCCCCAATTCTTGCAAAAGTCCAACCCCACCAGCGAATGCAAGTAACCAAATGGTGTCTCTGGCACATTTGTAAGTGTAAAGTCGAACTGCTTTTCAAATGTGTTAGACATGTGGTGCAACTTACAGTAAAAGCAGTCGTCTACTTCTACCCACCATGATTATCATGGCCTGTACCATGTGTACTAGGGATAAGCAAAAAAAGATTAATACTTTTTGTTAAAAAAAGGAGTAAATATTCATGATTACCTGTGACCCTGAAGTTCTGCGAGGACACCTCATCCATGCGGGCAAGAGTGAAGGAAGGGAAGAGATAGCAGTAAGATCGGCTGCAGCAGGAGGTGTGAGGGTAGAACAACTTGTTGGTCCGTTTGACATCTGCATCCACAACAACAGCTGTTGCTAGAGCAAACTCTGCTGGGACAGAATTCCTGGCATCACCATTATGGAAACACACAAAGTAATAACACCAAATCTAAATACAAGGTTGTCCCAAAATTATAAAGGCACAATTTGGATTATAAACACAAGGTAATAAAACCAAATCCAAATAAATA
>CP092871.1:13190740-13208818 GCA_030710605.1 Cordylochernes scorpioides | reverse complement strand
TATTTGTCCATTTAGTTAGTAAATGTCGACTTGATGGACACTAACAACAACATTCTTGCGCTGTTAAAATTCTCCCCAGAAAAGGGAGTTCAAGCATCAGACCTGTAAGAACAAATAAACCTAATATCAAAATAATTCATAAATACTAAACTTTAAAAAACTATTTCTAAAAATATTGATAGAATGACAATAAATAAAAATATCTTTATAATTTAACCAAAATATAAAACTTCCTAGAATCAAACCTGGGACAAATGCTGATGCCTCTGAGCTAAAGAAACACTGCATGCTGATTGGCTGATTAAAGTCACATGACAGTGAACAGTTAATCAGTTCCCTGGCTTTTATCAATGTATCAGAGGGCGCAAATAAAATAGACATATAAAGGTGTACATTATGGTGCACACACAAAAACACAATCTACTAGCAATGTGTGGCAGAGAGAAATGTAAAAGCACATTTGGTCAACCAATCATAAACAACCACCACTCACACACACCACATGCTAGGTATAGTGTTCAGTAATGTGTTGGTTAAATACCTAAATTATATATATTTTTTAAATCAGTATTTATTTTAAATGTTTAAAAATGTCAAAAGCAACATATATAAAGACCTAAAAATAAATTTAAAATTGTGGAATTCTACAATGATGTTATCATACATGCCGTGATTCACAGAGTCAAACAGAGGGCGGACAGGCCAGACTGAGGGAAAACTGGGACCACGTGACCAGGTTTTATCACAGCCATCAGTGATGTCAACAATACTACAAGGTGTACAACAAATCACTGTGCAAGACACAAACGTGGGGTTAAATGTTTTAATAAAAAAGTTAAAAAACCAAGAGTGAGTCAGTGAGGTCGGCCCACCAGGACGAGGGCCAGTAGCCCCAGCAACACAACCCCCCCCAGGCACACCAGCCCCAGGGAGTCTCCTAGATACGCTATCAGTAGGACCAGCACTGTTCCCAACACCGTACTGCGATGGCCCAGTATCCTGAGCCGTAGTCTGGCCGGCAGTGCGACACGCGTGGTCCCTTCATAGTACACTGTGGGGGCAGCCAGCAGCTGACGGCAGACCCACCCTATTGGATCCTGCCGTTGGTAGCGAGCCTGGAACCTCTCCCCAAACTGCAACAACAAGACTGTTGTAAAGTACAAAATAACAGCTTTACACTTTATTTATTTGTCTGGCCACTTCTTTCTTTATAAAATACAGATTGCACTGACCCTCAATGCCACAACACCACCTTAGATAGTAAATTGGGGAAAGCTAATCATTGTGGTATAAATGGTGGTACATAGTCAGACCACCATGAGTGTTTTATTATTTATGATTCAATGTTTAAATTATACCTTTATCATAAGAGAGGCTCTAAACACTAAAATAAAGTTTTCCTCTCTATCAATATAACATCCACTTCTAGACCTTTGGGAGAGGCCGCTGCTTATCATCAAACAGCTCAAGGAGTATGGTGTCATGGAATTTGTGTAATCTCTGCACAAGGGGATAAGAAACAACAATAACCTCTTGGCAACTTTCTCTTATACATGCAAACATAGTGTTACTTTATAACTCAAGAAATGGCCAGCAACAATTCAATTTAAATGTAAAATTTCAAGATTAAAAGACAACAATTGATAGGTCAATTATTTGGATTAGGTATCTTATGACTCTAATCTATAATCCAAATTGAACCTCGTCAATATTAAAACTATTTACATCACTAGTAAAATACCTTTGCCAGTTATCTTTCAATAAAAAATTGCCTTAATACTTGGTATAGAATAAAAACCCAGAATGCTGTCAGTGGAGACTGTATCTCAATGATTTGTTGTTGTTGTTTCTTATCCCCATTTGTAAAGATTACACGAATTCCATGAGTTCATGCTCCTCGAGCTGTTTTATGATGAGCAGTGGCCTCTCCCAAAGGTCCTGTTTAGTGCATCTAATGCAAGCCAAAATGTGTTCTGGAGCTGCAGGTGCCAAGCTACATTTTGGGCAAGTGGGGTAGATTTTGTTGTTATTTTCTATCTTCAATGGCTTGAGATGGCCTGTTCTAAATCTTGTTAGTGTTGTTTGATGCTGTCTGATGTTCAGAGCTCTCAATGATTTGAGATGATTAGGTACAATTATAGATTAGAAGTAGTCTATATGCGACCTCCTTTCAATAGCATTAAAAATTAAATAATGCAACAGGATTCTGGAGATTTCTTTTATTAACGCCTCGGGCATTTCTGCCCTTCTACAGGAGCACATAAAAATGAATAAACGTGTTGAAAATGAAAACGTTAATTTTTATATACTCTTGTAGACGGACAGAAATGCCCAAAATCTTGAGATTACGTTAATAAAATCAAAAGAAACTCGTCTTAGAAACCTGTTGTGTATTATATCCAGAAAATTTAAATAAATTGAGTAAGGACAGTAGAAATTGTTTTATTTTAAAAAGAATATTACGCCTCTAAAATAGTTTTATAATTTGATAACAGATGGCGCTCTAGTACATCGTAAAGTATAAATGGTATTTTTATACGGGCAGCATATCAATCAAGAATTTCACCAGTTATTCCAGGGTTGGTGACAACTCACCCTCTCATTAAGTTCGCTGGAGAGGCGGTGCAGGAAGCGGACTAGGCAAGAGATCTCAAAGGAACAGATGTGGTAGAGGTCCGGATTGCCCCGGACCTGGATGGGAGGCTGGAAGCTCTGGTTGAGCACCTGGCACCGGCCCAGGGGGGTGAGGGTGTTGGTGACGGGGTTCATGAGGTCCTCCACTGAGGTGTCTGCGGACCTGGGGACCTGCCTGCTCTCCATCAGGTCCTTCACATCCAGCTGCCACACACATCCTTCCTTACTGCACTCTGCCTGAGATGTTCTAATCATGGGGCAGGCATTTCTAAATGGCAGTTCTATACTTTCCTTCACATTCCCATTGATAGACTGACTCAATAAAAAGCCCTAACACTGATTTTTTACAACCTCAAATATTGCTATCATATCTACACAGATTTCTTACAGCCTCAAACAGACCTCCTTGCAAAACTTGTCTTATAACAAGCGGTGGAACTCTTCACTTTCAAAGAAGAGGCCTCACCAGACCACCTCTTGGAATGCATGGGAGCCTCAAGACAGGACCTGTATTCCAATTCTTACCAAGATTGTAAATTTAATCCATGAATTCAGTCTCCATGACCTTGTATAACTATACAATGGATAATTAAAAATATGTACAAAAACTTTAAAGAACTTCACACACTTTGACCCACACCATTCAACTAATTAGGCCGATACCTTAGCTAGTGGTTCCAGAACTCCTCCAGAACCATACATTTGAATAAATTCACTTGGTGGCTACTTTATTTTCTAGGAAGTTGACCCAATTAGCTAAGTCCCAAAGAGGCAGATCCCATTGTATAGGGGAGGGGAGAGAATAAACTCATCTAAAGGTGTTGTCTTAAAATTGGATATTCACCCTGTGTACTTTTAGAACCTGTGTATACAGTGCTATGTTACATCAAGCCCGGATGAAAAAGGAGGAGGGGGAGCAGTAACAAGCTCACTAAAAAACCTGGGTTCAGCTGGCCCGGCTGATAGTATCCTGAAAGGGCTCCTGATCCAGGGATACAGGATGAGCAGCGTTTGTATTCCATGTTAGGAGCGGCTGCACATGACGTCTGTTCCTCATGTCAGAGGCAACCATTTATTTTGGAGCTAAGTTGGTCTGCCACTGAGTAGTGCTCCCAGTCTTAATGACAAAGACATACTACTTCACTCAGTCATGATGGTTGTCAAACAGACACCATCAAGGGTCACAACTTGATACCCTAATATGATTGAGTGGAGAAGAAGACTATTAACGTTCTTTACTAGGGTAATAGACATAATACATCGTTCTGAAGCATAATTAAAGGTAGAAGAGCCTCTATAGACACATGAATATCATTCTCCTGCAACTTTATTTCAAGTTCTGTGTGTGTTCTAGTGGTGACAGCTATGTGTACAGTAGGTACCAGGGAATGACAGCAATCCGCTGACAAATGCTGCTCAAGTTCTCCATCCATGGCAAACTGGATGTGACACGTGAAACAGATAAATATCTCTCCAGGACAGCTTACTTCACCCAGACCCATAGACATATGATGATGGTCAATAACTGACCTTGATTGGAGGAAAACATTGAAAAACTAGATGACATTTTTTTCAGGCCATTTTCATAAATAAATGGCAGGCTTAAGTAAACTATTTTTTTATACTTTTGTTTAGTTTTAGTGTCTTTTATTTTAAAAAGTATATATACATTTAACAGCATAAACTTATTCTGTAGGAATGATTTTCATGATTCACTCCCACCTGGACTCTTGGTCTAAGGTCATAACTTTTTTTTTTGCTTATCCCTAGTACACGTGGTACAGGCCATGATAATCATGGTGGGTAGAAGTTGATGACTGCTTTTGCTGTAAGTGCACCACATGTCTACACATATGAAAAGCAGTTCGACTTTGCCCTTAAAAATGTGCCAGAGCCACGTTTGGCTACTTGCACTCACTGGTGGGGTTGGACTTTTGCAACAATCGGGGGCCATTGGAGCATTTTTTAAGGTCATAACTAGACTTGTTGTTGTTGATGTTTCTTATCCCCTTGTGTAAAGATTACACGAATTCCATGATCTCATGGAATGGGGTATAGGGGTGCAGCTTTCGTTGATCATGGCACCATGATCCAGGCACACTTTGGTGAAAGTCTGACTTTGCCTGTGATTTGAGGCCATTCCAAATATGGAAGCCTTTGTTTCTGACTCTAACATGAGCACAGACGCAGCTCCTCCGTATCCCTGGAGTGGAACCATTGCTGAGGTCCATCAACTGGGTCAGTTGAACTCAGGATTTTTAAAGAGGGAGTGTCCCTCCTGGTTACAGCATCAAGTCTACCAGAACAAGACTTGATACAATCGTGTAGAGAGTTTACTGTACCTCCCAACAATGTCCACTGCACCACAGGCCAGTTACAGAGGGGTAAGCATGGGAGGTATAACTAGACTTAGTAGCTAGCTGTCAGAGTTCTTGTAAGGGACAAACTGGGGTATTTTACACTCAAGTACCAGGAAGTTATTGTACTTAGAGCCAACAGTTCTCACACTATGTCCTCTGTATATGTTTCTTTTGTCACATAGAAAGAAAATATTGTTATACGAACCCAATTTTTGTTATCCTGATGTTTCAGGTGTTAGTGCCACCTTCCTCAGGAATTTTCCTCCTGAAGAAGATGGTGCTGAACTACTGAAATGTAGGGGAAACAATAAGGAAGATATAAAATTGGTTCGTGTAATGGTATAATCTTTCTCTAAGTAAACTTTCAGCAGAAGCAAATGATTTTTTCCCATCTCTCATTTCAAACCTCTTGTTGAGAAAATAAATAATATAACAAGGAGAGAGACCTTGAAGATCTTGGCGAGGAAATCAATGGTCAACTTGAGGTAGTCGTCAGTGAGGGAGGCCTGCTCTGAGGCAGCTTGGTCCTCGGAGAAGGAGAGCATTCCCTGAAGCCAGTCCAGCATGCTCTGGTTGGAGGGGGCCTCAACTGAGAAACTGGCAGCTAGTTCACTTCGGGCCTGGCACATCCTCTGGATCAGCCGGAACACCTGGCACACACACAATCTTGTTACACTTTGCTATAAACTGTAAACCTTGGGTACAGATGGAGGTATGTGTATAGCATACAAGTGCTGCCTGTGGTGCAGTGGACATTGTTGGGAGATACAGTAAACCCTCTACACGATCGTATCAAGTCTTGTTCTTGTGGACTTGATGCTGTAACCAGGAGGGACACTGAGTTCAACTGACCTGGTTGATGGACCTCAGCAATGGTCCCACTCCAGGGATACGGAGGAGCTGTGTCTGTGCTCATGTTGAGTCAGCAGCAAAGGCTTCCATGTTAGGAACGGCCTCAAATTACAGGCAAAGTCAGACTTTCACCAAAGTGTGCCTGGATCATGGTGCCATGATCAATGAAAGCTGCACCCCTATACCCCATTCCATGAGATCATGAACTCTTGGAATTCATGTAATATTTACACAAGGGGATAAGAAACAACAACAACATACAAGTGCTACTTTGATCTCATTGTTAAATTCTCTGAGATGGAGAAGTTTATGGCATTTCCACAAAGTCTCTTTAACCCTAGCTAAATACAAAGCCATGAAATTGAAACCAAAAAAAAAAACCATGATTTCAGTCTTAAATACAGTAGAACCTCTTCAATCTATTATATTTTCAATACCTGATTTAAATCATTCTTCAAATCAAGTTATCTACTTTCCTTACCAAGATTGTAAATTTGATCCATGACTTTGGTCTCATGTGACCTTGTAGAACTATACAATAGGATAGTAATTGTTTTTTTTTTTTTTACTTATCCTTTTAGTCTAAATTAGACAAGATCTTGGAGGTCGTGCTCGTAAAGAAGCTCAAGAACTCTTCTTGGTTCTCTGTACAGGGATCTTTTGTCCTTTCCAATGCAATTTAGTAAATGTTGGGGAGTGGCCTCTTCGGTTTTGCACCTAGTGCACATGGGGAAGCTTTTGGCTCCCTCTTTATAGACTAGAGGGCGCAGGTGACCAGATTTCCATCTGGCCAACTGTGTCGATTCCCTTCTGTTTAGTTGGAGGGTCTGTTTTTTGGGGTTTTCTGCCTGGTACCAAGAATGATGGAAACTATCTCTATGGTTCCTTATTAGTTGTAGTTTCAGTTTATTGATATGGTCCCTTGTATTGGATAGTAATGGTAAAGTATTTAATTTACAAACTACAATTCAACAACAACACTGACTTTAATGCAACAGGAATCACTTATCCTTTGTTCGGGGTATTGAAGTAAAGAGGTTGGAGTGTACAGGAGAACCTCTCTCAAAAAAGAACACTTTAACTCTGCAGCTAGGAGAGGTGTCCTCTAACTGAAGAGCAGCTAAAAATAAAAAGGGCAAGTTTGGTAAATAAAACTGTTCTTTGCAGAGAGATGTCCTCTCTGGTTTTGGTTTTCGACCACTAGGACCCGGGTTCGAACCCGCATTGGACACTTTTTTCTGTTTAAAGAAAAATAAAAAATGCTCCAATGGCCCCCGATTCTTGCAAAAGTCCAACCCCACCAGCGAGTGCAAGTAACCAAACGGGGCGCTGGCATTTGTAAGTGCAAAGTCGAACTGCTTTTCACATGTGTAGACATGTGGTGCGCTTACAGTAAAAAGCAGTCGCTAACTACCCACCATGATTATCATGGCCTGTACCACGTGTACTAGGGATAAGCAAAAAAAAAAAGACCTTGGGTACAGATGGAGGTATGTGTATAGCATACAAGTGCTACTTTGATCTCATTGTTAAATTCTCTGAGAAGTTTAGCTCCATGGCATTTTCACAGTCTCGTTAACCCTAGCTAAATACAAAGCCATGAAATTGGAGCCAAAAAAAAAAAACATAATTTCCGTCTTAAATACAGTAGAACCTCTTCAATCTATTATATTTTCAATACCTGATTTAAATCATTCTTCAAATCAAGTTATCTACTTTCCTTACCAAGATTGTAAATTTGGACTTTGGTCTCATGTGACCTTGTAGAACTATACAATAAGATAGTAATTGTAAAGTATTTAATTTACAAACTACAATTCAACAACAACATTGACTTTAATGCAACAGGAATCACTTATCCTTTGTTCGGGGTATTGAAGTAAAGAGGTTGGAGTGTACAGGAGAACCTCTTTCAAAAAAGAACACTTTAGCGCTGCAGTCAGAAGAAGTGTCCTCTAACTGAAGAGCAGCTAAGAATAAAAATGGCAAGTTTGGTAAATAAAACTGTGCAGAGCGATGTCCTCTTATGGAGGTTGTTCTACTTTGTGCCATTATTTGTGTTGAGCTGCCACAGCTATAAATGGAACCATTTGATAATATCAATGGCAAGTTCCTACATCCTTCCCCTCAAAAATCTTAAACTTTAGCACCCAATCATCTCAACTTACCATAGTCCGCATGGAGTCCGAGTGAAGAGGGACATAGTCCGGGTCCCCAAAGATAGGAGGTTTGGACTCCGCTGTTACATAAGCCACCAAGTTAGAAGACCAAGATGGCAGCTCCAGAACACATTTTGGCCTTGCATTAGATGCACTAAACAGGACCTTTGGGAGAGGCTGCTGCTCATCATAAAACAGCTCGAGGAGCATGATCTCATGGAATTTGTGTAATCTTTACACAAGGGGATAAGAAACAATAACAGAAGACCAAGAGAGATAGGAACATGTTGTTTCTTCTCAGAGAGCTGGAAGAAGATGTTGAACCCACTGGTCCACAGACTTTGTAAAAATTAACCAATTAGGTGCATTCCACAATCCATAAATACACTCATGGACAAAACTTAAGAAAGTTGTACCTTTTAGCATGTATATTGGGATTCAAACAATAACTCTAAAAGATATTACAGTGAGCTTTATTGAAGACACACGAGATAACCAAGTGTGAACAAAATTGCCTCTGTCTCCTTCAAAAAACAGATATATGAACAGCGGACATCAAAATATGAAACTTCCTTTTGTCCATGAGTGTATGTTTAATTTGGTTTGATTTCAACAGAAATGTGCTAAATGCTGAAACAGTGTGTTCTGCACAAAGAATATCAACAAAATACATTATTTTAATACATTCTTAATGAAAGAGGAGCTTTATTGATAATGCTCCCATAGTTTAGAAATAATGGTACAGTTAAATGTGTCTATAGCACCTTCCTCTCTACAGCGCCCGATTTTAAATAAGTAGTACGATGCGATTTACATTAAAAGTGACCTGTCTATAGCATCCCCTCACTATAGCACCCTATTTTGGTGAGTCCCAAGAGGGGGCGCTATAGACAGTTTTAACTGTATATAGAAACAGTTGAAGGACTATTATAATATACATATATTTTTTAAAACAGCAAGGAATGTTTATATTGTTTCCATTAATAACACGTTAGAGCGCATATCTTAATTCAATAGTTAATGAGCACAATGGAACCTCATATTAACAGCCTATTTTATACCAGCAACTTGGTTATAACATTATAATTTTAAGGTTCCAAGTTTTATGTCTCAATTATTTTAACCATGGCTTTAAAAAAAATGAAATCTTGGTCCCAAGTGATACTATTATAGCAAGGTTTGTCTGTACAGTAGAAATACCTCTCTGTAAAGGACACCAAGTTGCCGAGCCAAAGTGTACCCTAGTGAGAAGTGTTCTCTTACCAGAGAGTTTCTAATTAGTAAAAATAGTAATTTTGGCGATGAAAACCGTCCTTTGTAGAGAGAAGTATACTCGGGCTATCATGGAGTATGCTCTAGTCTTCTTCTTCTTCTTCCTTATCTCCACTCAATCATATTAGGGTCTGGGTGAAGTAGAATGCATCTGCCTTTGTCATTAAGATTGGGAGCACTACTCAGTGGCAGGCCGACTTAGCTCCAAAAGAAATGGCAGCCTCTGACATGAGGAACAGACGCCATGTGCAGGTATGTTCTAGTGTGAATGTAGAGACCCACCTTCCAGTATCAGGTCCACGAGGTTATCTTGTGACATGACCTGCACATCACCACAGGACATGACATGAGCACACAGAGGCTGGCACCAACTGACCCTGGCAATACGGAAGAGACAGAAGACATTCTTGTAAGAGTGGAGCTCCATACGGAAGAACCGGGGTAGGATCTGAACAAGGAGGGCTGTGTAGAACTGGAGGTTTTCTCCAACAAACTTGGACCTTGTATAACACACAGCTTAGGTTTAGTCTTTAAATTGTATGTGGGAGAAATCACAATAGTTCAGTTTTAATTAGAATTACTTATAGTGATCTATTTTCAATTCAATTCTAATCTATCAAGCGAACCAAGATCTTTTTTTTATTATTATCCCTAGTACATGTGATACAGGCCATGATAATCATGGTGAGTAGAAGTTGGCAAATACTTTTACTGTAAGTGCACCACATACTACACATGTTAAAAGCAGTTCGATTTTGCACTTACAAATGTTCCAGAGCCTGTTTGGCGCCCCCTCTTGGGACTCACCAAAATAGGGTGGAATAGAGAGGAGGTGCTATAGACAGGTCACTTTTAATGTAAATTGCATTGTACTACGTATTTAAAATCAGGCACTATAGAGAGGGAGGCTCTATTTAGAGGGGGTGCTAAAGACAGGTTCAACTGTATAATCCAAATTGTGCTTTATCAACACCTCAGTGAGAACAACAAGATGCACATGTGGTAGAATGAAAGAGCAACCACCCACCAGTGTGAATCCACAGGCAGGTCGGAGGATGTCCCTGACTGGCGGGGCTGGATGTACCTCCATGGCTGGATGTAGCTGAGCCAGGCCTCTACTGGCTGTGTCACCATCACATCAGTCAGTCATAGCTACAGCTATAACACATCACCTACCATCCTGAAGGAGGTATCCAGGGGCCAGTGGTGGAAGACATGGGTGAGGAAGGAGTAGAGCCTCTTCTGGAGCACCTGGGGTATCACCATGCTGCCACACACCACACTTCCTTCAGCCACTGGGAGACATATCTGCTTTGGATAGTCAGAGAGAGGCTAACAATAGCTTTGCAAAATATTTTCTCTTCGTGGTTTAACCAATCCCTAAGCAATGGATGGTCAATTTAGAACAAAAAATAAATAAAACTAGGTATTTGCACTCCTGGGAGTAATAGGAAGTAGAGAGGGTGAACTGTGAAAGTTTTGAAATATTTAAAGGCAACTCTTTTTGCAGTCACTTACCTTGATTATTTAAACTGCTACCTTTCAACTGATATGATTCAACAACAAAGTTTACAGTTTAGCTAAAGTCTGTGTTGAATTATATAGTCTGCTAAAATTATTACCTATTCATTCAAACATTCGCTGCTAGTGCACATTTTTCTAAGACATTTTGTTATCAATGCTTAAAGGAGTCTTATGAATTAAGACTCCTGTGTTGAATTAATAGGTCATTAAATTAAATATAAGACCTATTGTGATTCGAAAAATGTCAGAATTATAGTAAGTGTTGAATTAGAATCGATTGGATTAAAGATGGTAAGGTGAAAGAAAGGGCTTGGGTTTTTTTTCTTATAAAAATTGAGAGAAGAACGGGTTAAACAGGGTTGGATGGCTGCGAGAGGTAAATTATTGGAAGGGAAAATGGTTGCCAAAGGACACCCACCACCTGAGGGAGCTGAGAGGGGAGGAGACAGCAGTAGAGGGGTGCAGGGCGGTGTAGGTCCGGCCCCCACCACTGTTGGCAAAGTAGTGGAGGTGTTTGATCAGGATCCTGACCATCATGATGAGTTCTGGGTTGGACACCTCCTGGACACCCCCTTCCTTGGAACATTTCTACAGTACAACTGTAGGAGGAGACTGTGGGTGACAGCTTTGTTGGGCTTTGTTACCATCATCAGACAAGACACCATCACTTTATTTATTTGGTTTTATTACCTATGTACCTCAACACATAAGAATGGTTCACCTAAAAATCAACTCCTAAGACATTAAAACTTCCAAGACAAGTAACTTCTAAAACAAGTTTTTCTGTACTTCCTTTGTATATACAGTAGAACCTCCCTATAAAGGACATCTAATTGCAGAGCCAAGGTGTCCTTTAGGGAGAGGTGTCCGTTTACCGGAGAGTTGCAAAATAGTAAAAATGATCATTTTTGCAAATGAAAATTGTCCTTTGTAGAGAGGTGTCCGTTAGCAGGGTGTTTGCTAAAGGGAGGTTCTACAGTATATACAACTTTACAAAACAATAACGCGCCATCTATATATATAAAATAAAAGGATTTAAAAGCACAAATGTTTCTTTTATATACAATACAAACTTCTACTGTCCTTACTACGATGAAAAAATAAATTGGGATGGCTTGGCTCATCAGTGGTGAACCCTCCCAGCGGTTTTGCCAATTTAATCCACCAGACCGCTTCTCAGAGCTCTAATACTGTATTGGATGGTTCTGCTTATATACACAGCATTAAAGGATAGAATCCCTGAAATGGTTTTTAAGAAAACTATGGACATAAGAAAATAAGACCTAATCCAAATAATTTATTAGTGTGTGACGTTTCGGCAACAACATTGTCACCATCATCAGACAATGGACAATTGTCTGATGATGGTGACAATGTTGTTGCCGAAACGTCACACACTAATAAATTATTTGGATTAGGTCTTATTTTCTTTTATTATAATCTATTATCCAAATTGTGCTTTATCATTATGGACATAAGTTTATAGGACAGTAGAATTAAATATAAAAATAAATTTCTGAGATTCTATCTATATTATATATAACTTTGCTGTGATGAAGGCAAGGGGACAAAAAGTAACACTAGGTAAATACCCATGGACTCACAGAGTTGGCCAGCCAGAACTCCAGCAGGGCCAGGAGCAAGGTCTCTGAGCGCCAGGTGTCCTGGGAGTGTGGGGACAGCAGGCCGGGGGAGTTCCCACGCAGACTGCCACAATCACACTTCTACCACCAACACAGCAAATGGAGCAAAATATAATTTCCTAACACAACTTTTTACTCTCTTTTATCTTTGGGAGACTCGCAGGAAGTTGGTTGAATGGTTCATACCATTGATATACAGTAAAACCTCCATGAGAGGACACCCATGCTAGAGGACACCTCTCTATAAAGGACAGTTTTCATAGATAAAATTAGCGTTTTTACTATTTAGCAACTCTCCGGTAAGAGGATACCTCTCCTTAAAGGACAATTTGGCTCTGCAATTAGGTGTCCCTTACAGGGAGGTTCTACTGTATTGGAGTATATTGATCAGTGATACCTTTAATAAGATATTTAGTCTTATATACAGACTCTCCTGAGAATTAGAGAGAAGGACTGAAAGAGGGAGAAATAAGTAAGAATTTATATATAAGGTACTAGACGGGTGACCCGGGCTTCGCCCTGGGATTGACCCGTGTGCATATCTACCCGAGTGATATATATTTAGATAAGATTTTTTTTTATAATTGTTTGTTATTATCATAATCTATTTGTTTGCATCTGCATAATTTAATCTAATCTTTGATAGAGGGCGCTGTTCGTGAGCTAAGTAGAATAATTTGAATATATAGTTTTAATAATTGATTTATATATTTTTTAAAATAGCCTATCATCTTCTCCGTATTTTTTTACCTATGTATGGAAATTTTGGTTTGAATCAGTGAACTACTGCGAATTTGTATACCGGACATACAAACAAACAAACATACAAACATTCATTTTTATATATATAGATATCGGAGTGTAAACATATTGCACCATCATCAGACACAATACTGTGGAAACAATATTATTAGGGCAATGATGAGCCACAATTTTTTGGATTTCTGATAAGAATTAAAAGTACTATGGTATAGCTCAACTTTTAAAATCAACTCCTTAAAGGATCAGAATATTTGATTGAATTAAAGTCAGTGTTGAATTAGAGTCGGCAAAGATTAATATCAATTCATCGCAACATTTTGTTGTAAACATTTATGAGGGTGCTGAATTATAGAAGGTTAAATTGAGGTGAAAATATTGATTGTGATTTTTTTTTAATGATTAAATTATTGAAAGTGTGGAACTATTTAACAAAATTAATAAGCAAACCAGGACCAGGTCTCTTTTAAAGGGGCCCTGAATTGTTTATGGCTTTTGTTAAATTGTAATGGCAGGGATGAACATGTGTTGAACTATAGTAGGTGAATTAAAAATGGTAATTTGGAAGGGAAATAGTTGGGATTTGAAAAGTGGGTTGATTTAAAATGATTGCATTAAAATTATAGCAATTTGTATTAAAGAGGTTAGTGTACTGTTCCATCTACTTATATAATTGCCTTATTCTGTCTATGTGAAGTTCACTGTGTGAAGTTCACGGATAGATTTTGGTCAGAATGGGTAAAATAAAAAAAGTGTCAAGGGATGGGAATCGAACCTACGACCTTCCGCTTACCGGGCAGATGCCATGACCACTAGGCCACATGACCACAATTTATAATTGTAACAAATAGTATTTGAATCAAAACATTCAATCAGGTAAAACACGGGCGTTGCCCGGGTCATTCGGCTAGTGGACAAATAAAAGGTAAAATGTTTCAATTTTAAATGAAATTAATCCTGTTAGATTCCTAGAATCCCAAATATGTAAACAAAGACTGACCAACTTTGAACACATAATTAGAGCAAATGGTTCAGAAAAGATGTTGATGTTGGGAAAAATTGAAGGAAGAGACAAAAATCTGCAATGAGCTAGCTAGAAGGGATCAAGAAAGCTACCAGAAGGTCACTAGTTCAGGTGATGGTCACCAACAGAATGGAGAATGTTTGTTCATTTAGTCACCAAAAGTCGACTTGATGGACACTAACAACAACAGCCCAACTGGTTGAAATTATAGATTTTTTTTAATTGAGTACAGCCTTATCTAAAATGATCCAAAAAAATAATTTTAAAAATTTACACTCCTCTCATTAGTGTAGTAAATAAAAGATTACCATAAAAATTATACAATTAAATAGTTTTATTTGAAATTTATTTTATGATGTAAAATAACAAAAGGGAGGAAAGTAGATTAGTTGTCATATACAGTAGAACTTGGATAATTCGAACTTCTTTAATTCGAAAACCTCTTTAATTCGAATATTTATCTTGGTCCCTAGAATTTCCTATATAAATAATGTTAAAAAATCGTGGTTAATTCGAATTATGTCTTGGATAATTCGAACTTTTGCGAGTTAAAATAAGGACCTGATGCCGGTTCAAGGCGTGAAATTTTGCGAAATGACGTTGTAATATTGTAACAACGAATTTGTTATTTTATTATTATTAATTATTTTCTTAACAGAGTTATCAATTTTTATGTTTATATTTTGCTACTCTGTGAACTTCCCTCATTGCTTATCTTTTATTTTATCAATTATAGTTTGTCCTTGCCTTAAATAAATTGCTGTGTCACGACGAAGTTTGTCTTTCCTAATTTTCCACGTGGCAATATCTTGCCGCAAGAGAAGTACTATATATAATAAACTAGCGGATGTGTACCCGGCTTCGCCCGGGTTTATCCGAGTGAAAGTTTGCCTAACGAATATTATATATTATGAAGTATAATAAACAATGTTAAAGATTAGTTTTAATTATTAATCAAGATTGTGTGTGAATATGTGAGAAAGATGTAATATCGTTGTTGTTTTCTTGGCCGACTGTTTTACATATGGTGTTATCTTAAAATTGCTTGTTTTGAATATTTTTTTAGATTGAGTTGAATGAATTGCTGAATTTTTTTTTTGTATTTATATATAAATAAAATTAACTCTGTTGATTTTTTTGTATTTAATCGACAACAGCGAAGTTACGCATGTTAAAGTTAGGAAAAATATTTTGATGTTAAGCAAAACCTGCTCCATCTCGTTTTACATAAATGTTGAAAATTTGGTCGAAATTGATGCATTGTAACGAAAGTTTTTAGCGAACACCACTTATGAAATTTGCATTTTATTAATATAGATATAATATAAATGAGTTTTAAAAATTGTTAAAAAAAAATGCATCGGCCGGGAATCGAACCCTGGCCGCCCGCGTGGCAGGCGAGCATTCTACCACTGAACCACCGATGCTTAAAAAAAATCAAATTCATTTATCGTCGCGACCAGTGCTGCGCCCTAGCGGTAAAAGACTGGAACTAACGCTTTTTGTTTTTTTATTTTTTTTAAAAAGCACATTAACTTTTTTAGTTTTTTGAATAGCCTATATGTTAAATGAAATCTTCAGCTACCTACATGCGAAATTCCATAATGATTGAGTCAGTAGATTTTGCGTGATGCGATAACAAACATCGATTTCGCATTTCATTTTTATATATATAAAAAGGATTTATTTTTATTGGATTTTTGAGACTCTTTATTTATCAAGAAAGCTAAAAGGAGCGATTATGTCGGCGCTTCGAACATACAAAACTTTGACGTTGGCTGAAAAATAGCGGCGATTAAAGAAGTAGAGATGGGGATGAAAAAAAATCCGATATTGCTAAGGACTTTGGGATTCCTCGAAACACGTTGTCGACGTACTTAAAAAATAAAGAAAAAATTCTGAGGAGTGAAAGTGAGTGTGATAAAGGCCGAAAAAGGTTAAGGGAGCCGGGAAATCCTGATTTGGACAAATGTGTTTTAAAATGGTTCAAGCAAGCAAGAGATAAGAAGATTCCCGTGAGTGGTCACCTTATAAGAAGCAAAGCTGAACAATTTGCTACTGAAATGGGGAAAACCGATTTTAAGGCGAGTTCTGGGTGGCTAGATGGCTTCAAAGAACGCAACAAAATTTCGTTCAAAACCATTTGTGGAGAAAGTGGGGCCGTTAATCTACAAGTAGCCGAACAATGGAAAAATAATTTACGGGAATTGATCCAGGATAAAGACGCTAGAGACGTCTTCAATGTTGATGAAACGGGTCTTTTTTTTAAATGCACCCCTGACAAAACGCTAGCTTTTAAGCATGAAAACTGTCACGGGGGAAAACTAAGCAAAGAGAGAGTCACTCTCCTGGTTATCTTTTTGAGAAGTGGCTGTTGAACTTGGACAAAAAGTTCACAAAAGAAAAACGAAAAGTTATTTTATTTATCGATAACTGTACTGCACACAACTCAATCCCTCCAATGGAAAATGTGGAAGTAATTTTTTTTTCTGCCAACATGACTTCGGTTATCCAGCCCATGGACAAGGGAGTCATAAAAAATCTTAAGCATTTTTACAGACGGTTTCTAGTTGAGAACATATTGACAGGAGATTCCGAAGCCCTTAAAATCAAACTAGACGTTCTTCAAGCCTCTCGATTGTGTAAGAAAGCTTGGGACCAAGTAACGTCCGAAACGATCAAACACTGTTTTAAAAAAGCTGGTTTCGTAAAAAAGGAGGAGGATGAAGAAAATGCAGATGATATTATAGCGGAAACGATGCCATCAGTTGACGGCTGGGAGGACGTCATTTCTAATCCTACCATCTCGTATGACGATTTCTTAAACGTGGATGACGATGTTGCAGTATGTGGTGAGATAACCGACGCAGATATCATCGCTGAAGTGCTCAACCACAACATTGAAAAACAAGACGGCGACGAGGCATCGGGTGATGAAGACGAGTCATCAGTTGCCGGGGAAATGAACGTTCCAAGTGCGGCCGAAGCAACGAACTATATCATGCAACTTAGACGCTTTTTTGAAAGTAAAAATGACGTAAGTCCCTCTATTTTCCACTCGTTGAATATGTTAGAATCCATTGTCCTTACTGAAAGACTTAATTCTAGAAAACAGGCTAAGATTTCTGACTTCTTTGGCAAAAATTAAATTTCAGAGTTCCAACGAAGCAGAATAATCTGTAAATTTTTTTAACCAGCAATCTGCCTTTTTTTTGTACATTAATACATCAGTTTTGAAATTTTTTAATATGTATATAGTATATACATACAATTATTGCACATAATCTAAATATACGGTAAAAATGTAAATTTACAGCAACTATTGTTATTCTTAATAAAGGAATTGATCGAAATTGTGAGATTTTTATTGTTTTAAGCCTTTTTATTCAAAACATCTTTAATTCGAATTTTTGGATAATTCGAATTTTTTTATGGTCCCTTGGGGTTCGAATTATCCAAGTTCGACTGTATATTCCCTAAGAGTCCCAATTGAAAAAAAGTGAGCTGTATATTTCACAAAGTAGCAAATTTGTGTATGTTTGTTGGAGAGTCCCAATTGCTGAGTGTTCAAGAGAGCCACTGACCTGTCTGAAGGGATGGGAGGAAGCCCTGTGCTCTCCCCCAGGGGCAGGAAGTGGTTGAGGTACCTCTGGAGCACTATGGAGTAGAGGGTCTCACTTTGGGAGGGCCTGTCCTGGGTCACCACATTCAGGGTCCCAAGTTCGGGCTGAAAATGGACCTGGTTAAGATGGAGCCACTAAGCTAACACCCACTTCTCAAGGAACCTGTCTCAAGAGGCACAATCTGGATGATCAAAGGAAACAAGGATATTCCACATGTAGGAAGTATCT
>CP092871.1:13171590-13190640 GCA_030710605.1 Cordylochernes scorpioides | reverse complement strand
TTGGTTATAATATTGTTACGTAGACAAAAAAAAAAGGCGCATTCCAGATTAGAATGTTTAGAACGTTCAAGAAAAATGTAGAAAAATTGGAGAACAACTGATTGGCCAATCAGTAGCGATTGCGCAATGCTCAGCGCTGGCGGCTCTCTGATTGGCTAACCAACCATGTCCGTTCTGGAAAGATCCACTCCGGGATATATAGGGATGAAAGAACTCATGCAAGGGGAAGAACAAAGCTACGTGGTGTACTCCAAGCAAGCTGCTGTCTCAAGAGGTCGGACTGCTGCTTACTGCCGACGCCAGTGAACTTCCTGGAAGATTCTAGAAGGTTCTACGAACTTCTGTTTCCTGCTCTGCTCCTGCTTTCCTTCACTGTACTGCAGTTGGTGAGTTTGTAACTGTTGTGCTCTTTATTGTTGTTTTATTTTTGCGCTCTTCTGTAATTATTTTATCGATTAGGCTTAAATAAAGTCCTAAAGATCCTTTGTACCCACGGAAGTTATTCTTTGTCAACCAACAACGCAACAATATCATAATTCTAAGGTCCTGATTGTTTCAACTGTGGTTATAACAACACAACATGGTTATGATATCATAATTACAAAGTCCCAATTGTTCATAACTATGATTATAACAACACCTTGGTTATAACATCATATATAATTCTAAAGTTACAGTTGTTTTAAGTATAGTTATAACAACATAATTCTAAAATCCCAATTGTTTTAATTGGAATTGTAACACAACCACAGAGTTCTAACCACAACCTGAGTCCCCCAAGTAACATGTTATCACAGTGATGATGTTATATTGGCCCCTACAGCTAGCTACATCAGCAGCTATCGTACCTATGACTCTGATCTCAGGTGGGAGGTGGTGGTTGAGACTGGCCACCATGGCCCTGGGCTCGTAGCATCGAGGCAACTTGAGGGACACCACCTGGCGCACCGCAGACACTCCTTTGTCTGTACGGGCCGCTCGCTGGAACTTGATCTGGACGGGGTTGTCATGCTGCTGCTTGGTGATTAGCTTGGTCTGGAGCAGTGCAGACATCAGCCGGCTCTCGATGGTCTCAAACTCCGGGTTCCTGCTCAACACCTCATATATAGGTGGCAGTTCTTGCCATGGGGTGAAAGCAAAACACATCAGTCCTTTAACTGTAACACTTTAGGGGGTCGGTGGAAAGATAGTCTAAACCGTTGGTTTTCGACCGCTACGACCCGGGTTTGATTCTCGCATTGGGCACTTTTTTTTCTAATAAAAAAAAAATAATAAAAAATGCTCCAATGGCCCCTGATTCTTGCAAAAGTCCAAACCCACCAGCAAGTGCAAGTAACCAAACGGGGCTCTGGCACATTTGTAAGTGCAAAATGCTTTTCACATGTGTAGACATGTGGTGCACTTATAGTAAAAGCAGTTGCCTACTTCTACCCACCATGATTATCATGGCCTGTACCACATGTACTAGGGATAAGAAAAAAAAAAAAAACTGTAACACCTTACATTGTTCTTGAAAATAAAAGACACTTCAGCCAGTAGAGTTCTTATGTTAGATAAAAACTACTGACCGAAGTGTCTTTTATCTCAAGAACAATGAATGCCAGCCAGGCAACCTATCTCCAAGACCCAACAATGCTTCCTGTGGAATGCAGGATGAAAGCAAAGACATCAAACTTTAAACAGTTTTAGAGAGCAAAAAAAGAATCATTAAATAACATTTGTTGGTTCTGCCTCTGAGAAGGTTCCAATGAAAGCCTGTAAAGCTATCTAAGGCGTTAATAATTTTCCCAGAGAACATGTTCTTGATCCAAGGTAATAAGACCAAATTCAAATAAATAAATAGTGTGTGACGTTTCGGTAATAGCGTTGCTACCATCTTTAGACAAAAGTACTGAATGTCTGACTAGTCTGAAGATGGTAACTTATTACCTTGTGTTTATAATCCAAATTGTGTCGTATCATGTTCTTGACCGAATCTTTGAGAGAAAGAGATGGAGGAATAAAGGTTGCTTCTTTGGAACTTTATTGGGGATTACCTTAAGTTCATTATAAGGGCAGTTTGGTATTTCTTAAATTTCAAAGTTTGTTATAACAATGGTATTTTCATAAAAAGCAATAACATCTATATATAATGAATGAAGACACGAATGTTTCTTTTCACAAATAAATCAAACTTCTACTGTCTGTACTGCGATGAAAAAATATTGGGATGGCTTGGCTCATCAGTGGTGAACCCTCTCTGTGGTTTCGCCAATTTATTCTACCAGACCGCTTCTTAAAGCTCTAATATTGTATTGGATCATTCTGCTTTTATATGCAACACTGAAGGGTAGAATCTTAAAAATGTTATTTAAGCAAACTATGGACATAAGCTTTTAGGACAGCAGAATTACATTTTGAATATTTGCGTCGAGCAATGCTCTTTCGCAAACATTTTTTCCCAATATTTTTTCATTGCAGTAAGGACAGTAGAAGTTTGATTTATTTGTGAAAAGAAACATTCGCGTCTTAATGTCTTCATCCGTTATAATGGTATTTTCAATGGAATGGAATTGGGGGAATTACCTTAGGTTCATTATAAGGGAAGGTTCACTATACATTTTAGTGGGGTTTTACTGTATGTATGCATAATTTTTTTTTAAATTGTACTTTTAATATCAACACATGGATATATATACAGTTCAACCCGTCTATAGCGCCCCCTCTAAATAGCGCCTTCCTCTCTGTAGCGCCCAATTTTAAATACGTAGTACGATGCGATTTACATTAAAAGTGACCTGTCTATTGCACCCCCTCTCTATAGCACTCTATTTTGGCGAGTCCCAAGACGGGGCGCTATAGACAGGTTTAACTGTATATAGCAGTGTTTTTTAAATAACTGAGACTTATTTCAAATTCTAGTACAGCCCAGAACCTCACATGATAGACCAATCCAATTATACAGTAGAACTTCCATGAGAGGACACCTCTCTACAAAGGACAGTTTTCATTTGCGAAATCACCATTTTTACAATTTAGCAACTCTCCGGTAAAAGGACACCTCTCTCTAAAGGACACTTTGGCTTTGCAATCAGGTGTTGTCTTTTACAGGGAGGTGGTTCTACTGTATTTGTTAATGTATTGTAGAATTCACCCTGTGGGGAAGATGGTGACTCATCAACTTATACCCTATCACCTTTCATGAACCCTCTCCCTCTATGTAAAAATAATAATAATTAATTGTTAACATTTTATTTCCTTGGTTATCTACACATGAAAAAAATCTGTTGAAATGCTAGTTCAAAGTCAATTTTTCTAAGCTTGCTTTAGGTCCACCGTCGCATTTTCAATTACTTCTGATGACGATGAAAAGCGCCTCCCTTTTAACGTCATTTTAAGTTTTGGAAAGAAGAAGAAATCACATGGGGCGATATCAGGAGAGTAAGGAGGATGCGGCAAGACAGATACAGAGTGTTTGGCTAAATTGTTTTGAACAATAATGGCTCTATGAGCAGGGGCATTATCATGTAGCAATTTCCACTGTTTTGATTTAAAGAGTTGGTTTCTTTTTCTTCTTATCGCATCACGAAGGCGCACAAGTAAATTATTAAATAGGGGAAAATTCACTGAGGGAAGAGTTTCTTTTTAAACATGACAACACAAGCTTTCGTGTATAATATATCTTCTTCTTTTTTTGCTTATCCCTAGTACACATGGTATGGGCCCTGATAATCATGGTAGGTAGAAGTATGCAGCTGCTTTTACTGTAAGTGCACCACATATCTACACATGTGAAGCAGTATAATTAATGATACTTGAGAAACAGTATCATAATTATACCTGTTGAAAGGTTATTACGTCTGAAACCTTGGATTGTTGTAATTATAAAATGAAGCTATTTCCTCAGCAATTATCTTTTTTTAAACACAAGGTAATAAGACCAAATCCAAATAAATAGTGTGTGATGTTTCTGTAACAGCATTGATACCATCTTCAGACAAAAGTATTGAATGAGAAATTTTACCACAGCATGTTATGTGTGACGTTCGGTAACAACGTTGTTACCATCTTCAGACAAAAGTACTGAAAGAGAAATTTGTTGTAGTAAAATTCCTTATTCAGTACTTTTGTCTGAAGATGGTAACAACGCTGTTACCGAAACGCCACACACTATTTATTTATTTGGATTTTGTCTTATTACCTTGTGTTTATAATCTATAATCCAAATTGTGCCTTATCATATCTTTTTTAAAAATAATAATAAAATTTGCCCTGATGTAACCCAACCTCCAGTGAGCAACTAACTACCCTCAGGAGAGACCACCCACCGTTGCATGCCGTAGTAGCCCTTGCCGCAGTAGGAGAGACAGAGGGCCATCTTCTTGTACTGGTTCCCTCGTAGCGGGGCATCAGAGAACTCCAGGATCTGCCATACAGCCTTGTAATTAATGTCTTGGACTATCTAAAGAGACTTGACAGATAAAAGAAAATAAGACCTAATCAAAACAATTTAATAGTGTGTGACATTTCGGTAACAGCATTGCTACCATCATTGCTGAAACGTCACACACTATTAAATTATTTGGATTAGGTCTTATTTTCTTATATTATAATCTATAATCCAAATTGTGCTACATCAGACTGGACAGAATAAAAGTTGAAATGCATTGCAATGAGGTATTTATTAGGTATTTGACAAATTTTCTATCCTTAAATCTCTCTCGACCTTTTGGATGGGACAGGTGAAACATTATTTTACAAACATATCCTGTTATAGAAGTGTGGTATAGATTTATCCTTAAATCTTAGCAACATGGTGACATTTTCAATTTTATTTCCTTTTAGACATATGTTGTAAAAATGTGTGGCAACCACCCTTTGCTTCAGCGCATGTGAGTTAGGACAAAGCTTCACTAAAAATACGCGGCCGGGCAGTAGTGTGGCGGCCTCACTACGCCTCGGCAGGCGTGAGCTGGGAGAATACCTCACTACGCATGCGCAGCCGGCATCCGGGACCAAGAGTCCCACATATGTAAATACAGTAGAATCTCCATGAGAGAACACTTCTTTATAAAGACCAGTTTTCTAAACACAAGGTAATAAGACCAAATAAATAAATAGTGTGTGACGTTTTGGTAACAGCGTTGTTACCATCTTCAGACAAAAGTACTGGTACTGAAGATGGTAACAACATTGTCACTGAAACATCACACACTATTTATTTATTTGGATTTGGTCTTGTTACCTTGCGTTTATAATCTATAATCCAAATTGTGCATTATCAAGAACAGTTTTCATTGTCAAAATAACAATTTTTGCCATTTAGCAACTCTTCAGAAAGAGGACTCCTTCTACCTAAAGTACAGTTTGGATCAGTATACATACAGTAGGTTTCCACCACTTTATGGCTTTATATATCTGGCATACATACAGTAGGAGCTACTTCCTCTTGGTCTCCATCCAATTTGGGTTTCTTTGAAGGCACTTCTTCCTCTATTTCCAACTCTCGTTTTTCTGTCGCCATCTTCCTAAAACACAACACTTGATGGTTGCAACAAGAGGAGGAAAATTGCAGAATATCATTTCTAAGAAAAAATAAGAGTTACCAGTGACGAGATACTTTATATTATTCTTTATTTTTATATTTTTTGGCTATCCCTGGTACACGTGGTACAGGCCATGATAATTATGGTGGGTAAAAGTAGGCCACTGCTTTTTACTGTAAGTGCAGCACATATCTACAAATGTGAAAAGCAGCACAACTTTTCACTTACAAATGTGCCAGAACCCTGTTTTGTTACTTGCACTCGCTGGTGGGGTTGGACTAGCTATGTCCTGATATCAATTACTCTATGGAAGTAGATAACAACAAATCAATTGGTTTCTTTATTTGGCCAAGAAGGTGAGATTTTGAACTAATTGCTTGTGATAAAGTAATCAGATTAATAAAAAAAAAAAGCATCTTCTGATTGTGGAAAGTGAAAGTTGCTGATGACTTACATCACATCTGTCAGAATAAATATCAACTAAACATTGATCTTTTAAATTATTCCAGAATCCCAGTTAATATTTATAACTCCGCCTTTGCTGGTCCCAAGCCCGGATGAAAAAGGAGGAGGGGGAGCAGTAACAAGCTCACTAAAAAACCTGGGTTCAGCTTGCCCGGCTGATATTACCCTGTAAGGGCTCCTAATCCAGGGATACAGGATGAGCAGCATTTGTACTCCATGTTAGGAGCGGCTGCATATGGCATCTGTTCCTCATGTCAGAGGCGGCCATTTCTTTTGGAGCTAAGTCGGCCTGCCACTGAGTAGTGCTCCCAGTCTTAATGACAAAGGCAGATGCATTCTACTTCACCCAGTGTGGAGATAAGAAAGAAGAAGTTTATATTTTTCTGACAAATGATGTAAGCATCAGCAACTTTCAGTTGCACATCAGGAGATGCCTTTTTGCCAATTTATCAACCTGATCATCAGTACAATTACAATTTTTGTACTAGTTTATATTTTGAGTTGTTATACAGTAAAACCACCCTGTAAAGGACACCTATTACAGAGTCAAAGTGCCCTTTAGGGAGAGGTGTCCTCTTACTGGAGAGTTGCTGAATAGTAAAATTGGTAATTTCTCAAATGAAAACTGTCCTTTGTAGAGAGGTGTCCTATATCGCGAGTGTCCTCTCATGGAGGTTCTACTCTATATACTAGATTCCCCCCCGAAAATTCACACTAGGTTGTCTTTAGCTATTAAAAAGAGACACAATTTTTTTTCAAAATGAATAAATATGATGTTGTGTGTCAACAAATAGCCAATTGGATATATATTAAAATTACAAATATATTCTCACAATGAGTATCTTTTTTATTTAAAAAACGCTAGCTTTCAAGTGTTAATCGCTCTTCAACGGGCTTACAAAAATATCGACTTGATCCCACCAGAAATAACGAATAACACTTGAAAGCTAGCGTTTTTAAATAAAAAAGATACTCATTGTGAGAATATAATTGTAATTATAATACTTTTTCACAATTTCATCATGAACAGAAATGGATATATATAGTACACGTGACCGTTAAAATAATTTTTTTGTTGTTAATTGATTTATTTATTGTTATTATTATCTATTTTAGAAACAGCACCACAGAGATGATGGGTATAAATTGTGGTGCTTATCTCCATGGTTAAACCAATTTCTGAAGTCCACTCCTCTCCAATTTTGCGATGGTAGTTATAGGCCTGGAAAATAGGTCCTCTATTATCAGTTCTGACCATGATAAAATATGCTCCGGAGAAGCTTCCACACTATTGCATTTCAAGCAGTTATTGTGAAGGTTTTTTTTGTCCATTTTGAAATTTTAAGTTTTCTATATGGCCACTTCTTAGTCTTGCTAAAGCTGTTTGTTGATTTCTATTGAGTTTTTGAAGTTCTTCTAATTGTTTCAATGGTTTGTACCAGTGATGATTTGGATAAGCTGTCAGTTTTAATTTATTTTCAATAAATTGTATTTTGACTGTTGACCACTGTTTTCACAGCAATGAGTTAAGAGATAACACTCCAGTTATCTTTAGCCTCTCGATCAGAATAGATTGTGATGAATCGTTTTAACATGTCCTGCCTCAGCTACAACCCCTCCTACAACCAGCCCTATGAGACCCAGAACTCAACGACCGGACCACGAGCCCAGCATTGGACTAGGCCTTAGTGACCGTGGCCCACTCAGATGATAGAGCACATAAATAAAACCACTGAAACTTACAACCCCGCCTGTGTCTCATCAATATATCTCATTAGGAGAGTTATGACAATATCTTTGTCACAATTGTTGCTGTTATAGCTAGGTGTGTCTTCAATTGATTATTATTGTTCTCTATTTTTAGTAATACAGTCCCTCTACAGAGCTGACTGCTATAGGGCACGTCCCCAGGTGGCGGATAGGGAAACAACCTTCAGATATGAAGGCCAGCTGCAAAACAAGCAGAATAACTCTGATGAATAAGCAGTCGTTGACCAACAGCAGCATTGTTAGAAGAGGAGTAGACCTGAGTTCAACTGACCCGGTTGATAGACCTCAGCAAGGGTACCATTCCAGGGATACGGAGGAGCTGTGTCTGTACTCATGTTAGAGTCGGCAACAAAGGCTTCCATGTTAGGAATGGCCTCAAACTACAGGCAAAGTTTCACCAAAATGTGCCTGGATCATGGTGTCATGATCAATGAAAGCTGCACTCTTACACCCCATTCCATGAGATCAGATGTTGATTTGCATGTTGCATCGCCTGTCGCACAGAATAATGGTATTCGTGTAATATTTACACAAGTGGAAAAGAAACAATAAACAACAACATCAATACAGTATAACTTCTCTGTAAAAGACAACACCTAATTGCAGAGTCAAAGTGTCCTTTAAGGAGAGGTGTCCTCTTACCGGAGAGTTGCTAAATAGTAAAAATGGTAATTTTGGCAATGAAAACTATTTTTTTTGTAGAGAGGTGTCAGCTAGCAGGGTGTCTGCTAAGGGGAAGTTTTACTGTATTATTAAAAATGACAGTTGATGGATGAGTTGATAAATTTTAACAGCCATGACCTGGGATTGAATCCCGAAATAGGCATTTTTTCTAAAGAAAATAATAACCTCAATATAACCTCCGATTCTATAGAACTCCAATCCCTCCAGTAAGTTCAAGTAACTGAATGGAGAACACTTCTAAGTTCAAAAGTCAAATTTCCTTCTACATGTGTAGACAGGTTGTGAACTTTCAGTAAAGGAAGTCACTAACTACTACTCAACATGACTTGTATTGTTGTTGTTTCTTATCCCCTTGTGTAAAGATTACACAAATTCCATGAGTCCATGCTCCTCGAGCTATTTTATCATAAGCAGCGGCCTCTCCCAAAGGTCCTGTTTAGTACATCTAATGCAGGCCAAAATGTGTTCTGGAGATGCAGGTACCAAGCTACATTTTGGTCAAGTTGGGTAGATTTTGATATTATTTTCTATCTTCAATGGCTTTTGAGATGGCCTGTTCTAAACCCTTGTTTGTGTTATGAACACAAGGTAATAAGACCAAATCCAAATAAATAAATAGTTTGTGACGTTTCGGTAACAGCGTTGTTACCATCTTCAGACAAAAGTACTGAATGTATATGTATATATAATGTATTTATTCAGTACTTTTGTCTGAAGATGGTAACAACGCTGTTACCGAAATGTCACACACTATTTATTTATTTGAATTTGGTCTTATTACCTTGTGTTCATAATCTATAATCCAAAATTTGCTTTATCAACCTTGTTAGTGTTGTTTGATGCTATCTATTTCTGAAGTTCAGAGTTCCTCCTGGGTTCACTCCACTGTACCAGCTGTGCTCCGGCTTATGGACCGAAAGGTCTGGGAGGCCATCTGCTTCTAGGGTGTACCAACTGTGCTTAGGTGGGATCCTCCACATAACTTGTATGGCTTGTACACAATATGTAATAGAGAAGATAATGATAAAGAAATACATTAATAAATCATTATAACACCACTTTTCAACTTTGATTTATGCCAAATTTCCATTTATCAGATTCATTTGTATATTCCTAAGTCAAAAGTATGACAGCATTCTTTCCAAGCCTAATAATAATGCTTGTTCTTAATCCTTTTAGTTTCATCCACTTTTATTTACATAGAAGGAGAAAGAATACTATGTTTATACTACAATGGCATGTCAGAAATCCAGCTGCAAAGACATCTGAAAAATGATTCCAATTACTACTTAGCGAACAAGATATCTAATTTACTATAACTTATTCTTTAACATGGGTAAAACTTATTTTAATGATGATTAATAAATGATTTGTATTATATATATTTACATATTTTTTTTACTATCCGCTTGTATTAATTTGATTATTTTCACTTTTAGTAAATGTTGTACATATTTTTGTGATATGAACATGGAAAAAATCTTAATATGATTTTAGGGAAAAATATTCGGAATTACCTTATATTTTAAATCAAAATAAATATTTTAAACTGACAATAAAATGTACTAATGACAGATCATTTAAAAATGCCGTATTGAAGTTGTTTACACCCGAAAAGAAAACCACGTGGTTTGGGTCAAAAATATATTTTTAAACAAAATGTTTTCATAGACTTTAGTTTTAATAATGTTCAATGAGTGAAATCAGGAATTGTATATTGACACAAGATATTTTTCAGTAAAAGCAAAATAAATACTAAAACTAGTACTAAAATAAGTTACAAACTCTATAGTTGATAACAAGTAAATATATAATTAATCTGAATTTTAAAAATTAATTTATTATAATAAGTGAATGTGAAAATAACTAATTTAATTTTTGAAAATGACCATCTCTATTTTTATCCATCTCAAGTCTTCGTGGCCCTTCATAAAATGAATTAGCAGAAAGTTCGTAGGACAATTTATCACAGCATGATCAAGAGATATTTTTTAAAATGTCAAGTTTTGTGCACTTTTTCTTGCAAGCCATGCCTTAAGGGATAAACCACCATTTTTAGCTCAAAGGATTGAGATTATGGCTATTTAAGGACCAATTATCTGGTAAAATGAAGTCCGCCATATTCTCTTGAAACCACTCCTGGTTTATATTATTATTATGAGCAGGAGAGTATACTCCAATTTAAAAATCTAAATAATTAAGCCACCAAAAATATTCAATGTGTTTTTCTAAAATTTCAACCTCCTACTCAGGTGCTCCTCCTTTTTAAGTTGCAAGGACATCAATGCCTATATTATCCCGGACCACATTACTAGGATTATGTTTTGAAGTTTTAACCCATTTTTGCAAAATGGAGTTTTAGAAATCCTTCATTTGACACACCTTACCATAACATTAAAGAGGTTGGATAATGAGATATTTGTATACTTAGAGCTACTTGACAAGCATAAACGATGTCATTTAAGAGATCTAAAAATGACTCTTAAAAATAGCGAAAATCTTCATTATAATATAAAAATGTATATTTTGGACTAGCACAGTAATAGAGCTCACGTATTCATATATTTTAAAAATGAATATATTATGAGAAAACAACTAATATAAAAATAGAAAACATAATTAGACTGAACGTAATACTTAAAAAATCGTAGCGACAAATAAATGATTTTTGACCATAACCAACCGCCTCCGTTTAAAAACATTCTTTATTCCTATTTAAAAAAATATATGTTCCAAATTCCGAACACAAAATGAATTATTGGGCAGGCCCAGATGTTGTAAGTAATTGGGTGTTCTTTTCTACCTACAAATTTATGAATAATATTCTGATGCCGGTATTACTTTTGTATTCTTTATATACTTTTTGGGGGTGTAGAAAAGATAGTTTATTAAAGATTTTAATGTCAAATCCTTTTATTTACATATCATTTTATCATACATTTTTATATTTTTCATGCTATCTACCAAAATTCACAGAGTTCACTAATATTAATTGTGTGTTTGTGTATGTTTTTCACACACAATTACACACAAAAAACTTTACCCCCTATATTAAAAGTTTCAAACCTGTCAAACTTACCACACTATATAATTGACATGTACATTTATATGAAAATAATCCGGTATTCCAATATTTCTGCTGTTCATAATTTCTCACCTGCCATGGTGCAAGCTGTACCTCAACGACCAAAAAATTGGTCATTCAGGCATCCTGAAAAATCATAAAATGGTTAGTTGAAGGACAGAAGTGCGTGAGACCGCGACACAATGTGAAAAAAATAGTACAAATGTGATATTGTACAGGGATAAAGTGCATAAATTAAGAATAAGGCATCTCTGGAATAATTAAAAATCAATTTCATTCATCATTCAGCACTTTTGTCTGAAGATGGTAACAACGCTGTTACCAAAATGTCACACTATTTATTTATTTGGATTTGGTCTTATTACCTTGTATTTATGAAGAGAATTGTTCAGGGCAGTATAAAATTGTGCTCCAATGATGACACTATGTAATGATGTAGATAATCCTTGTAAAAATAGGGAAATTACCATAAACCAAACTTGATAAGGTACTATTTGGATTATAGATTAGAAACACAAGGTGTGTGATGTTTCAGAGTTATAATTTCCAGTCACGTGTACCATCCACAGAGAACAACACAGAATTAACTCTTTGGAATAACAGCAAAGATTGAAGACACATTAATAACAGATATGCCCATAACAAAACTGACATAATATCAGTTCTAACAGACCAGACATACTGTGTGGTATACAGCAAATTAGAAAATTACAACAACAACAAAAACCTTTATTAAGACACTATTGTCTTACAAGGGGATTCCCCTAAAAGGTTGTATATGTACATGAGTGAGGAGGAAAAGCAATCTAGAAGGGAGGGGGAGCAATCAGCCGTTGTCTGTGGAGTTGAGCACCTCTTCTCTCATTTTATCAATCGCCTTGAAAAATTTAAAATATTTATAAACAAATGTTTTATCCAGCAGGAGAGCATTAAAGATTTTATATACATGTTGTTCATTGTAGTGAGCTAGCTCCGAAATTTCGCGAATTTCCAGTCTCTTTTCATGTAGGAATGGGCAATGGAATAGATAGTGGACCAAATTGTCTTGGATGCCAACATTGCAGAAGTAGCAATTTAAAGGGTCGCTGTTCCAAAATCCCGTGATATCCTCGCGAAAAAGTAGCCATCCAAATTAGAAAATTAAATCACTTATAGAAATTGGGACACTTCCCCAATCTAACCTCAAAATGACAGAGATGACGAAAAAGAAGTATGAGACAAGAGAAATGAACAGATTAGAGAGAAGGTTAGTTCAGGTAATTCTCATTGTTCTTACATGGGATGATGGGTTGGTGAAGTGGCTTAATAAAGGCTACAGAAAGAACTGGGGGAATTGGGGAGAGAGATTCTGCTTATACCATTGTGCTATCCATTGTGCTATAAAAATGTTGGAAGTAAATTCCATTGAAAAGAGAGGTGGAGACAACACCTGCTCTGAGAGAACCAGGGAGGATTGGGTACTGGAGAGATACCGCCATAGACAGTCCATTGTTGGAGGACCATGGTGGAACTCTGAGACCAACAGGAGAAGGATTCCGAACTGGAGACCAGGAAAACTGCCGAATAATAATATAGATAGGAATAATTTTTCCTTTGTAAATTGATAAGGCAAATGTGAATATGATTGCTCTTCACTCTTTGAAAAACAAAAATGTGTATGAAATCATGAATAATAAATTATTATTAGTGGTTTATAGTAGTCGTAGTGTAGTAGTTATAACATCATTAATATTTATTATTATTATGATAATCTTCAGACTCCCCATAATATGCAATTCATCCAGACTTATTTGTATATTCCAAGGTTGAAATTATAAGACACTGATTCATTCCTTTCAGACCTATTCTATGAATACATTTTGTAAATATTTTGGAAATACAGTAAAACCCCTCTATAGTGAACCCCAATGGGACAGAGCTTTTGGTTCACTATAGCCACGGTTCACTATAGCCACGGTTTGGCTATTTTTTTTTTACTTTTCAAAAATTTTAGACCGTATAATTAAAAAACAGCCATACACACAAGAAGAGGCTGCCTCTTAATAGTGGTCACTTTATTTTAATTCCCTTAATTGACTAATTTCCTTATATTAATACTGAATAATAATAGAAATCATTAGATAATAGGTTCTTCTTATGATTAACATACATGTACCTCTATGTCTAAGTTAAAAATCAAGACAAATCCTAGGCAAAGTTTTATTAAATATATATTCAAAGATATGAAATGATTTTAAAACATCATTATCACATTATATAATACAATTTTTACTTGAAAAAAATGGCTCTAATACCTTGTTGTTTCAAAGCATTCTTCCAAGCATTGCACCATTCAAATAAAGTTAGTGTTTTTCTTCCATTTCATGTTTCCCCATATTCTTCTAGGTCTAGATTTCGTTTTTTTTTAACCTGCCATGCAAAACATTGCTGACTTTAAAATCACCATAGTTAATGGCATAAAAATAATTTTTGTTTCATCACGGGACCGTTTATTTGGACTTTTTTTTTTTTAAGTTCTAAAACGTACGATCGCGATCGCGGCAAAAGTTGAAGTTGATTCCTCTTTGTAACAATTTTTAATAACTTTATATTTTATCTTTTATAATTGAAAAGTTATATTCTCTTATTTTAATATGTTCTTAACATTTTGCCTATGTTGTTTCACTTTGAAAAGTTCTGAAAATGGCCTTTTTTTTTTTTAATGAAATAATGCTTTTGTTTTTAAAATGCCTTTGTTTTCTTCATTTTGGAAGCCATTTGCATTTTTTATATTTCAAATTTAATGGATGCAAAGATATTCTAATTAATAAAAAGTATAATGTGTAAAAATTTATACAACATACAGCAAAAATAAAGTGCAAAAATCAAACTAACAATGCCGCTAAATTTATTGTTTTGAAATCGCGATCCGCGAGCTTTAAACATGCTCAAAATTTTGTTTTTTAATTTTTTTTTTAAATTACAATTCTAAGTTCGTTATAAGCATAGTATTTTTAATAGATTTTATCATTTTGGGACCCGAAATAGGTTCGTTATAGGGGTAGTTCGTTATTCTAAAAATCGCAAAGTTCGTTATAACGATGGTATTTTCAATGGAATGGAATTGGGAATCGGCGTGGGTTCGTTATAAGGGAAGGTTCGTTATATCCAGGGTTCGTTATAGCGGGGTTTTACTGTATAGGTTTCATACAATATATTTTATCAAAAATATTATCTCTGCAGACCTAGTTTTGTCTAGATGGCCAACTACACTCTTGGACAAAACTAGTGAAGTGGTGCCTATAACCATGTATATAAGGATTCAGACAATAACTCTGAAAGATTTTTGTTTCACAGTGACCTTTATTGAAGACACACAAGATAACCAAGTGTGAACAAAATTGCTTCTGTCTTCTTAAAAAAAATAGACTACCAGCAAATTTAAAGACTTTCCACTTAAGTTTTGTCCGCAAGTGTACTTTGAAAACTTTACGGAACAAAAGGAATATGTGAAATAGCCTTTGCATATAACAGAGTTGAAACTCTGATGGTGATTCCTTCAGTCCATACATCTAAACAGAATTACCAGTAAATTGGTCAAATATTATAAGTAAAATAAGTGGGAAATGAGAAAATTAAATCTGTTATAAGGACTAATTTGAATATCCTGAGGTGACAGTGACCAGACCTAACAACGTATCGTATAAAAATTTTATCTAGAGAGGTCTACTATTGTGGAAATGCTATTGGGACAAACAAACCATTCATGAGATTCTTCCAGCACCATTTAAAACTGTTTTATTGGCTTTCTTTTCTTCCATATTCTCCAGCATTTTTTTTTTTTAGAATTTTACAGAAAAATCTTGATATATACCAATTCTAAACACAAGGTAATAAGACAAAATCCAAATAAATAAATAGTGTGTGACGTTTCGGTAACAGCGTTGTTACCGAAACGTCACACACTATTTATTTATTTGGATTTGGTCTTATTACCTTGTGTTTATAATCTATAATCCAAATTGTGCCTTATCAATCATATTCCAATTCTGTTTATATAGGACTTTTTCATTTATTGCACTTTTGGACCAACCTACCTTTTGGGATTTTCCCGCTCGCGTTGGCAAACATCCTCTAACAAACAGACAGTTTTAATTGCCAAAATTGATTTCTATCATTTATAATACATTCGCACTAGCCGACATCTCTAAGCAATGAACACTTTCTCAATGCTTTTTTTTTTTTTCAGAGAATATGAAATACATTTTCAATGTTTAATGGTATTTAACTTGTTTTTACTATAACTATTTACTATAATTGTTAAATATGGATATAATATGCTATAATAATAAATACATATGCTTATGAATATATGATAAGGCACAATTTGGATTATAGATTATAAAGCAAGGTAATACGACCAAATCCAAATAAATAAATAGTGTGTGACGTTTTGGTAACAGCGTTGTTACCATCTTCAGACAACGCTGGTATCATGGTAACAACGCTGTTACCGAAATGTCACACACTATTTATTTATTTGGATTTGGTCGTATTACCTTGTTTTTCTTATGAATATATATTTTTTAGTTTTAACATGTAAAAAAAATAGCAACTCTTCAGTAAAAGGACATGTCTCCCTAAAGGATACTTTGCTTCTGCAACTAGGTGTTGTCCTATGCAGAGAGGTATTTCTACTGTATAGTTCAGGCTTAACCTCAAGACTAGAGTTGTAAAAATGATAAGGAACAATTTGGATTATAGATTAGAAACACAAGGTAATAAGGCCTAATACAAATAAATAAATAATGTGTTGGCACACATGTTGACATGTAGACACACTAATTATTTATTTGGATTTGGTCTTATTACCATGTGTTTAACCTCATGTTCATTCAATACTTTTGTTTGATGATGGTAACAACGCTGTTACTGAAACATCACAAACTATTTGGATTTAGTGTCATTACCTTGTGTTGTGAGAAGTTTTACTGAGGTGTGTAGTAACTCTAAGCTGTCCAGGTCCATACCTTGGAGAAGTTCCGGGCAATGCCTCTGGCCAAAAGATGCTCGGAGCTGGCCAGGTATTTCCAAGTTGCTCCTCCAAAGGTACGTTGGGTAGCTACTACTATACTGCAATATTTATGAGGGTATAAAATGGAAGGATTTAAGCACGAATGTATCTTTTGGGGGTCGGTGGAAGGCTGGTTAAACCATTTGGTTTTCGACCACTACGACTCGGGTTCAATTCCCACATTGGACACTTTTTTTCTGTTAAAAAAAAAAAAAGCTCCAATGGCCCCCGATTCTTTAAAAGTCCAACCCCACCAGCAAGTGCATGTACGGGGCTCCGGCACATTTGTAAGTTCAAAGTGGAACTGCTTTTCACATGTGGTAGACATGCGGTGTGCTTACAGTAAAAGCAGTCGCTAACTACCCACCATGGCCTGTACCACGTGTACTAGGGATAAGCAAAAAAAAAAAAAGTTTCTTTTATACACAATACAAAAATCATCGCAGTAAGGACAGTAGAAATTTGTATTGTGTATAAAAGATACACTCGTGCTTAAATCCTTCCATTTTATGTGTATAGATGGCGCATTATTGCTTTGTGTTAATTTATGAGGATATTGATTTCATTGTGGTTAAATACCTGACTTTCACCTTTTTTGCATAGGTTCAAGCATATTGTAGCATAGTTTATTTGTTACTATGTTAATTTGTGTAATTTTAAATTCGATTTTGTTAGGTTTATATACAGTAGAACCTCCATGAGAAGAATATCCTGCTAGAGGACACCTCTCTTATAAAGGACAGTTTTCATTTGCAAAATTACCATTTTTACAATCTAGTAACTCTCCAGTAAGAGGACACTTCTTCCTAAAGGATACCTTGGCTCTGCAATTAGGTGTCCTTTACAGGGAGGTTCTACTGTATTTGCATAGAATGGTCTCTTCTTCTTTCTTATCTCCACTCAATCATATTAGGGTATCAAGCTTGTAGAGTTTGACTTGACAAACATCATGACTGGGTGAAGTAGAATGCATCTGCCTTTGTCATTAAGACTCTGAGCACTACTCAGTGGCAGGCCGACTTAGCTCCAAAAGAAATGGCCACCTCTGACATGAGGAACAGACGCCATGTGCAGCCACTCCTAACGTGGAGTACAAACGCTGCTCATCCTGTATCCCTAGATTAGGAACCCTTACAGGGTACTATCAGCCGGGCCAGCTGAGCCCAGGTTTTTTAGCGAGCTTGTTACTGCTCCCCCTCCTCCTTTTTCATCGTGGGCTTGGGACCGGCAAAGGCAGAGTTTTGCATAGAATGGTTTGGATTGTGATTGCTATATAAATTTGTGCATCTTCAACTTTAAGGTGGAAGAGAGGCTGTTCAGGTTGATATAGAAGAATAATATTTTACTTCCCTCTTCCAGCAACTATTTTTCTAACGTGACAATATTCATGCAAATTTGACCTTCAAGCACACACTCTCTCCTTCTTCCTCAAAGAAGTATTTAGACTCCCCTTCATTATCATCTATTAATTCAAGTTTGAAATGCTTTTGGGTCATGGATGAATTAAAGAATAACTGGGCATCATGTCAAGGGCTCAGTTCCATGATAGATAGACATGGATACCTTCTGGCTCTAGATTGCTTGTTGATTTGGTTAAATTGTAAAGGCAGGGATGAACATGTATTATAAATAGATAACTATAATTATTTATTTTCATCTTCTTCTTCTTTCTTATCTCCACTCAACCATATTAAGGTATCAAGCTTGTAAATCTTGACAACCATCATGACTGAGTGAAGTAGAATGCGTCTGCCTTTGTCATTAAGACTGGGAGCACTACTCAGTGGCAGGCCGACTTAGCTCCAAAAGAAATGGCCTTCTGACATGAGGAACAGATGCCATGTGCAGACGCTCCTAACATGGAGTACAAACGCTGCTCATCCTGGATTAGCTGGGCCAGCTGAGCCCAGGTTTTTTAATGAGCTTGTTACTGCTCCCCCTCCTCCTTTTATATTCGGGCTTAGGACCGGCAAAGGCTGAGTTATTTTCATGCGGTTTTCAAATTCACTTTAGCAATATGTAACATCACAAAAATATGTTCCACAACAGATTGTGTTATACTTTTTCAATGTTTTAAGCCCTCCACTCAGTGGAGGTTATGTTGTGAGTGGCTGTGGTAGAATAACCTCTGTGTCAGGAACTCATGGCCCTGTTCCCCCTGCTGATGGTGGACATGTTCGGCAACCCCCTGGAGCCCACGTCCAGGGGCTGGCAGCTGCTCACCTGCTCCTCCCAGGAGACATTCGGGGGCTTCACCAGCCTGCCAGATGCTGAGGCCCTGGTGGCCTTTCTCTCTCCTGAGGGCCCTCTGCTAGGTCTGATCTACCGGCTGCTGGACCCAGCCTTCAAGTATGACTTCCCCGTGGCGGCTCTTCCAGTGAGTCCTACACCCCCCACTGTGTGTGTGCTGTTGACTGACATGGTGTTACAGGAATGGACTCGCAGGGCCCTGGAGACTGGCGGCCATG
>CP092871.1:13141630-13162981 GCA_030710605.1 Cordylochernes scorpioides | reverse complement strand
CCATAGGATGCCTATTAGGTTTGTTGTTTTAGACATAGGCCCCCTCTAAGTTGTGATTTCCTACACCTTCCTTCACCTATTACTCCCGATAATAACTAAAATTTCAGATTTACACTAAATAATTAATTCACAATGGTATACATTATTCTCACTGGTCTTTGAAACTCGGGATTTAACAAGAAATAGTTTGAGAAAAAAAATCCTAATGAAGTCTTACTTCGAAAAAAAAAAAGGTTACAAAAGAAAAGATTGAAATCTCTAAACTTCTCATTCTATTGGGTTGATTCTTCGTACACACTCCAAAATCCTATTTAGTGGCGACAGTCTAAGTAGAATTTACACTGTGTGGGCCTTTTCACCCTTGTAGACCTGCGTAAAGTTAAACTGTTCACACTAACTCTGTCAACTTCCCCTCGTCTCATTACTTCTGAGTTCGCTCTGGTTGTCACCCCTTTTGGAACCACTACATTAACGGACCTATTAGGGAGATAAGCTGGACCTGTAAGATGGATCCAATGATCTTCATCACTGGAACCTTGACTTGAATTACCATCACTAGTTTCCTCCTCCTCTGTGGGGAAAATCCTAATTGGTATATGGTATTGTTTTAACCTATCTATATGGTATTTATCCAAATTCCCAGTTTCTAGATTCTTCAAGAGATATACAGTATCACCAGCTCTTCTTAGTACCTCATATGGACCCCCATACCTTGGCTCAAATTTGTGACGCCCCTTCGTCTCATGCATTCTCTCCACTAGGACTAAGTCCCCGTTATTGAAAGTTCTCAGCCTTTTCTCTCAGTTCTCTCTCAGTCTGCTGTCTGAAATATTCCAGATTAGTAGTGGGGATTGGAGAAGAGAATCTCATGTATTAATGGGGGCAGGGAACCGAGGGGTGAAAGATGGGTTCATGGCCCAAAAGGGAAAGGAAATGGGAGAGGTACATGTTCATCCATGTGGGTGGATAGTAATCTTAGATCAATGCTCTTTCTGGGTTTATTGAAACTAACTAGCCATGATGGTAGAGGCGCTGTTCTCACTGCCTCTACTGTACATCAGAATGAACTATAATTATTACTAGTGTATTATTATTCCAACAGCCTATGACCTTTAAACCTTTATACCTTCATATACACTCGACGGGGTAGTCACCTTGTTAAAAAAAATCTATAATGTCATAGATCAGCTAGAGGGAGAACATAACAAAATTGTGCGAATAGTCTGTTTCAACTACTGATTATAAGCCTATTAAACTCGTTCTCTTTAGGTTGGCTCGCTCATTAATCTACAATCTACGTTCAATAGTCATATTGCGTTCACATGGATGCTAGATGTAAACTGTATCAAAATAGTGTAGTTTTCTAGTTTCCGAATTATATGACAGTTAGAAAAAGAAACAAACATTCTGGAAATATCTCGCACTGGCTACTATTAAAAAAAAATTGAATGGGGTACAGCTCTGATCTTACAGGATACTTCATGGCTCATAGAATTGAATCGCTCATTTCTCACTAAAATATTCACACAGGGTATGGAGGTCTCCAGCGGTTCTATAGCTATTGGTCAACTAAATTAATTAATGGCAGGAATTGAAGTTAGTTTAAATGCTCATGTGCTGTTTTGTCATGCGTCTTTATGTCATCTGCAAAGGAAAGTGTCGCCTCAAAGGACCTAATTCTGGGACTAACATCCGCTGCACATTTCAGGAAGGAGTGGTCGTCCATACAATAGCAAGATATCATTTTGCTGCCAATGTACAATGTTGAGCATTTTCCATGTCGTCATTTTTGTCGATCCCCAATCTTCTAGGGTGTTTCTTTAAGCATTTCTTGATGTCATTTAATGCTTCATGCGATCCCGCCCGGCATTCAATAAGTAGTATTTGATCGTACCACCTCCAGGAGACCATCCCATTGCGGCCGAATCATTTCCACCCAACTTATAACGCCGTCCATATCGCGTAATTGAAATTAGTGTAAAACTCAAAGAATAAGACCTTAATCTCTTAATTCTTTACTAATTTCAGTTGGCTCAACATAAATCTTCTCAATTATTAATTTAGTACAGTGGCGTGACATGTCACACTTCTTCTAGTTCTTTCGCAAGCTCGATTAATCCCAGTGAAAGCCAGTTCAGGCGTCAATCCCGTGCTAACCCGTCATGCTTGACTTCAAATTTGGAAATTATTAGACCTGAATATTTGCAGTGGCATCTGCTTCCACTGAAAGTATTTAAGACACAAGGCTGCCTCTTATCTTGTTTAAATCACTGTCTTTACTCCCATATGCCTGTGTAAACTTTAACCATGACCTTATCAATTCTCAAAATTCTGCCTATCGAATATCCTGAGAATCAATGTTCTTCTTGTCTACGGCGGATTAACACAATAATTGTTCCCTAGAGTTATCTGCGTCGAGTGGTCAGTCTGTACTACTAATTCTCCACTCTAACTCCAGGGTTCCTTTATCTACTCAGGCTGTTCAAAAATTTTCAAGACAGTTGTTCAAATCCCCAATGATAATCTGCTAAATTTCGATAATTATTGAAATTCTCATTAAACAGACTAACTACACCTTCCTGACACAGAAGTATCCAGCATCAAGATATGGCGTACTGCCCATTTCTTCATTTGATGACTGTGTCAAATTACAGCTGAAGAAACATACTAAGCATATAACTGGTTTAAATTTCATGTAATCTCATCATGCCTTCTGCTGGCAAATATTTACTGTAAAATTCAATACTATCAAGATGGTTTTATTTGTCTTCATCCAAAAAAAATATGTTTCAGAAATAGAATCTTGGAAATCTCTACTAAAGACAAAAATTATACATTTGTCAATTCAGGATAACCTTCCCTTGTCAGAGTGTATACAGGATATTTAAGATCATATGCAGTTGGAGGCATCATGAAAAAAAAAGTCGGTTGCCTGACGCGTCTTTTTATGGTGATCAAACTTCTCTCTTCACGGGTACGCTAACTGGATCTTCAATTCTATTTTCACCTTAAGGCTCATATATCTGCCACTCTCCCAATCCACTATGCGTTAAAAAAAATAAAATAAAATCGATTAACTATCATTCAGCGTGTTAGCCCTAATCTGGATGCACAGGCTAGTATGATTTGATAGAAAGCACTATTAAAATGAAGTTAAGATATTTGTATCCAGCAATAATTATCAGAACTCACCTCTGCTGTGAGAAAATTATATCAGAGCTATGATGAAAAAAAAATGCTAAGTCATTTCAGTAGACTACTGTAAAACACTGATCACCGTTCTAAATTTGAACCATGGGAAATCCAACCTCATTTCTCATACTGTATATAATAATTTGAGAAAGTAAAATAAAGAAATTGTAATCAATGGTGCTCGCAACAGAATTCAAAATGATTGAGACACAGAACATTATAAATAATGTCCAGCAAGTAGGATACCAAACCACCTTTATATTACAACATTTCCACAAAATATCTATAGGGCGATATGTTACATTCCATACTCACAAACATCTATAACAATAGCCAACTACTTAAGAAACTCTGGCATCCAAACATATTACTGTAATTCCCCTAACATAGGCTCCACCATAAAAGTCCACTATCTAAAAATAATCCTACTATCATAAAACCCACTAACCAAAACAGAGAATAAAAGGCAATATATTCCCCCAAAAAAAATGTCTTAAGAAAACAAATAATATGCAAAACTTCCTAATGTATATATATATATATATATATATATATGTACATAGAATCATAATAGTTTTAGCATCAGGCGACGTTATATATTTTTGATATATTGTATATGTTTCTCCTGTAGAAGGGCGGACAAGCTCGAAAGCTCGAGAAGACCAGAATAAAAGATACTCATCCCCATAAACGTTTTACTTTGATATCAGAAATCAATGATAATATTAAGGTTTTGCCACAAGCAATGTGAATCGTAAAAGACAGCGGCGAGAGATGCGGTATACACAGCCTCAACATAACTTTCATTGCCTGATAAAATGCCAGTGAAACGGAAAGCATAAATTAAAATTCACGATTTATAATAGACTGTTAATCTCAGGATGCGTGGACTACTTCACCAATACTTAAAAATAGTATGGCTTTTCATTAGGTATATATTTCTAAAGTATAGGGGATGAAACATATACTAAATTCGAGCCCCGCGGCGGGCGACATTGTTGCGTTCCCTGGTTTGTATAGATCAAAAGGGAGGATACACGATGTGACTTATTAAAGTTTCCTTACTTAAGTATATATATATATATATATATAGCAATTTAGGCCAACAACCCCATGTATATAACCCGCAGCAAGACCTTAATGTTGTATAATGGTAAATATGATGGAATAACGCACTGAAACACATAAAAGTACAAACATTACTAAAACCTGACAGATAATTACCCTCAAAGTAGCCCTAATAAAGTCGTAATTTTGCAACTGTTGCTGTGTCAATATATCACAGCAAAGATATAGTACACAACTCTATTTCAACAGAGTCGGTTGTTCTATAATTTGTACACTTTGAAAAATTAAGGTGTGGGGGGTAGTACCATAAAGCAAAAGGAATGAAATATGTATGAGAGAAAACAAGAAAATTTCTCTAGATATTTATTTAAATAAATTAAAATTTGGGAACATGTCTATACTGACGAGATATGCTATTTACATAGTAAAAATTTAGATAGAGGTGACCTGAAGTTACTTTATAGCCCTTTAGGGCCCATGCGAAATCTAGGTTGGTTACTACACAAAAAGGGGGGGGGGGGCGCTAAGTCATAATGACAAATGGCTTACCTTTTTCTCGAAAGTGCCGGCAAAGGTCTGATCTCCCGTCTGAAGACTGTCCTCTCACAGAGCGACTCCGATCGAATCTGCCTTTTGGCAAAGAAACCTTCTTTTATTCATGTCTCTCTCCGTTTTCATTCGCCGAGAGAAACACCAATCAAAATGGCCAACGGCTCCAGTATATCATTTTCATAGACGCCCCAGGCCTCTCCCATCAAAATAGAACATATAGTATTACCAAAACAAAAAATCTAAAGAGAGAAACAGCTACGGCACTAGTGTAAGATTTCAGACTCCAGGCCCCCCTTCCACATGGATTGAAATACTATCCTCCCTTTTTCTCGGGACGGTATATATATCGCCCCCCCGTCTTGGCTAAAAATCGACCCAGGCCCCTTTTACCTGGACTGTAATGTGATGCTTCCTTTTTTTCGGGAAGGATATTTATAAGGCTAGTCTTTTAGAAATCTTCCTTCTCCATTTTTTTTTTCTGATCACCTCTACCTAAATTTTTGATGAGGGGAATATATGTACATAGGAAACAACAGTTTCCAGCTCGGATGTCTCTGGATGTCTTCTTCTCCACCAGGCATCAGCTTTCGGCATGGAAGTCTGGTGTCACCAAGTGTCTAAGTTTCTGGGCAAAAAAATGGTCTGTAAGTCTATGTGGGAGGGAAGCCATGTATCCATTTGATTTGATTATACATACGCCTTCTGTTGGGGTATGGTTACAAAAACGTGCCCCAACATATAGGCTTAAATATTTTATTTAAAAAATTGCATATTAAAAAAATTGTCATAATATATTATACCTAATTTAGTATGGAAACAATGTTTAAAAAATATTAATTTTAGTTGGTAAGTATTTGAAACGAAAAAATATTCTACACACACAAAGAAAAAAAAATATTCTACAACCTTTTAAAAAATTTTATAGCTTTTTATTTGAATTTAAATAAATTTTGTTTGTTTTTTTCTACAAGTTTTAAAATTATATTTTCACAGAGCAGACTACAGAGTATTACATTTTTTCTAAAGTCCTTATCATCATCCACAAGTTCTTTTTAACACGTTTTGTTGAAGTAGATAATAAAAGTTTTCCGAATTTTACCTCCGAATAATATTTAACGAAAATTTAAAATAGAGAAATTAACATGACCAAGGAAACTTCAATTCAAGATGTCCAGGTTTTCGGGCGTAAGAAGACCGCCACTGCAGTTGCACGTTGTCAGCCTGGCAAAGGTTTGATCAAGGTAAATGGTCGTCCTCTTGAGCTTGTTGAGCCAAGAACCCTTCAATACAAGCTTCTGGAGCCTGTTCTCCTCCTCGGAAAGCCCAAATTCGCTAACGTTGACATCCGTGTCAAAGTAAGCGGTGGTGGTAAAGTTGCCCAGATCTATGCCATCAGGCAGGCAATTTCCAAGTCCATCGTCACCTATTACCAGAAGTACGTGGACGAAGCTACCACAAAGGAACTGAAGGACATCCTTACCCAATACGACAGGAGTCTTCTGGTTGCTGATCCCCGCCGCAGTGAACCCAAGAAGTTCGGTGGACCTGGAGCTCGTGCCAGATACCAGAAATCTTACCGTTAAAAATGTGGTAATAAAATTTTGCTACACATTGCTTTCTTTTGAGATCCTCGAGTTGAAACAACTTCTAAAAGAAGGGCTAAAATATTGCTATTGAATTTGCTTCCTCACTTCTTTTATCACATATTTATATTTTAAATTGAGAGATATACTAATTGAAATTATATATTTTTCGCATGTTATTCAGTGCTGACAGAACCTTTTATAGGTTTATTCAACCCCCCACCTCCAAATTTTGTATAAATGGTATTTTCTGGCTTGCTAATTATAGCAAACACCATTTGAGATAAATTGTGAATATTAAAAGAATGCTCATACTCCAAAGAGAAAAATAATAGGAATGCTGGTCAAGAATAACTAACCTGTTTCAACCTAAAAATTGCTAAAAACACTCTAGGCTTACTAAATAAATAACCTTGTTCTGAGAGACCTCTCAATATAAATATTGAATTTTTTCAAGTAATATTACAACTATTATTGTGGTATTCTAAAGATTATTTCATGTTTTCGCAGCAAACAAAAAAAAAAAGTATGTTATAACATATTCAACATTTTTCTTTTTGCACCAATTAGCAAATATGGGGAAGTCTTGAGACCTGTTTACAAGCCATAATCAATCCTAAATTGTTAACAAACCATGATGGAATTAGGGTTACAAAGTTGGCATACTGGTTCAATACCTCTAAAAATGTCTTTGTATGAAAGAAAGAGCAATAATGATATCACTTAAACTTGACAATTGCTTTCATCAATTAATAAGAAAACAGGCAATTTCAACAAGATAAATTCTAAACATGGCAGCTCAGATTCCTTATAACCAATTTTACAAAATGGAATTCATGTAATCTTTACACAAAGGGATAAGAAACAACAATCTCACTTTTATACTATTTTTTCCCCCATTATTTCCAGAAGCCTGATGTTTTCACCCTAGCATGTTATTATGTTCATAGAAGAAACAAGACCAAATATACAGTTAAGACTGTCTATAGCGTCCCCTCTTGGGAATCACCAAAATAGTATGTTATAGAGAGGGGTTGTTATAGACAGGTCACTTTCAGTGTAAATCGCATTGCACTATGTATTTAAAATTGGGCGGTATTGAGAGGAAGGCGCTCTAGACAGGTTTAACTGTATATACCTAGCCATATAAATCTTCCCCACTTACCATCCGCAAATGTAAGATACCTGTTTCTGATTGGTTGATTGAAGCCTTTTCTAGTTGATATCTCAACAAAAGGTAATAAGACCAAATAAATAGTGTGTGACGAACAGCGTTGGTACCAAAATCACATAATTTATTCATTTGGATTTAGTCTTATCTTGTGTTTATAATCTATAATACAAAGTGTGCCTTATTGTAATTAGACCAAGAAATGTCGCAGACACTTTATTTGAATTTGGTCTTAATACCTTATATATATAATCTATAAACTAAATTGTGCCTTATAATAATTCTCTGCAATTTTAAGATTTCCTAAGTAGCAAAATGCAGACATAAATTCTTTGTTTTCACCCATTACTGTTCCAAAGAATTCTAAAAGAGGAAACTACAAAGTGAATTTCTATCCAGAGAAACATCCCACAAAGATAGCCTGCTCTCAGGTTGTAATACTTCCAGTTTGCAGAAATAATTGTGTAATACATCATAGACAAGATTTATAATCTTGTAGCATCCTCTCATTGATTCTCTTAACCATGAGAAAGACATGTGTTCTGCAGCTCCAGAACACATTTTGGCTTGCATTAGATGCACTAAACAGGACTTTTGGGAAAGACCGCTGCTTATCATAAAACAGCTCGAGGAGCATGAACTCATGGAATTCATGTAATCTTTACACAAGGGGATAAGAAACAACAACATGAGAAAGACATGATTGCTATATTTAATCAGTTATTCTGTTCTCTATATTTTGACCTTTTGGAGTTCAAGTTTATCTATATAAATATAATTGGAAATATAAACAATAAATATGGTCACTGGTAGAGGAAATTTGTGGCACTCTTATATTTCAAAGAAAATTTCTAAAATTACAGATGTGATATTGATGATAAGGCACAATTTGGATTATAGATTATAAACACGAGGTAATAAGACCAAAGAAATAGTGTGTAACGTTTCAGTAACAGCGTTATCATCATTCATCATCAAAATTTAGTAAGTTTGTCTGAAGATGGTAACAGCGCTGTTATTGAAATGTTACGCAATTTATTTGGTCTTGTTACTTTGTTTTCAAGTTTGAAAGTTCTAGTATGATCTAAAAATGTATATAATCTGAGTAATACAAGCCAGTACTGCTTTTATAGATTTGTATCAATGTATTCTGCCAAGAAAAAGATTTCTTGGTTTTGGAATTTATATGGAAATGGGTAGAAATACTGTAGAACTTCCCTTTAGTGGACACTTCTTCACAAAGGACAGGTTTCATTTGCAAAAATACCATTTTTACACTTTAGTAACTCTCCGGTAAGAGGACACCTCTCCATAAAGGACACTTTGGCTCTGCAACAAAGCATCCTTTACATGGAGGTTCTACTGTATATCTGAATATTATTGATACCATTTTATCATTAAGATAGTTGTGGAGTGGTATAAACTGTTGATTTTTGACAGCCACTGCTCAGGATTCTATCCCCACATTGGGAACTTTTGGTTCAACCCAACCAGTGTGTTAAAGCAACCAAACAGGGCTTTGGCACACTTGTAAGTGCAATAGTTGAACTGCTTTCCACATGTCTAGACATATAGTGTACTTACCGTAAAAGCAGTCTCTATTACCCAAACCTGATTATCATGGTCTATACCATTTATAATAAGTATAATAAAAAAATGATTGTGGTACATGATAAGGTACAATTTGGCTACAAGATAATAGGACTAAATAAATTATAAATGTGTGACATTTCAATAACAGAGTTGTTACTGAAATGTCACACCCAATTTATTTGGATTTGGTCATATTACCTTGATTGAGGTACATAAGTCATATTGGGAGAACCAACATGATGATAATTAACATGGTATGTGTGAGGTGGAGATGTTAGGACAACACAAAAGCTAATTGTACTCATAACTAACCAAATATGAGATTGTATTTTTCTAAATTTCCAAATAATATGTTTCAACTGGTAATGTAGTGTAGACCATTAGAAAGCTTATATACCTAACAAAACAATCTCAATTCAAACTAATAAGTTCCCTGAGTTTCTTTTGGAGCTCTACTCATAAATATGAAATTTAGAAATACAATCATTATTGCTCAGTGAATAGTATATGACAATCATTAAAAAACTTGTTACAGTAGAACCTCCCTTTAGAGGACACCCTGCTAATGGACACCTCAACAAAGGACAGTTTTCTTTTGCAAAATTACCATTTTTACTATTTATCAACTCTGGTAAGAGGACACCTCTCCCTAAAAGACACCTTGGCTCTGCAATTAGGTGTTGTCCTTTACAGTCCTTTACTTTCTACTGTATTATCATCGTTCAGCAATTTTACAATGCATTCTATCCTAAGATATGAGGGTATAATATTTATGAGGGTATTGATTTCATTGTGCTCAAATACCTGACCCTTTCACCTTTTTTGCATAGGTTCAAACATATTGTAGCATAGTTTATTTGTTCCTATGTTAATTTGTGTAATTTTAAATTTGATTTTGTTAGGTTTATATACAGTAGAACCTCCATAAGAAGAAACTCCTGCTAGAGAACACCTCTCTACAAAGGACAGTTTTCATTTGCAAAATGACCATTTTTACTATTTAGCAATTATCCGGTAAGAGGACACATCTCTCTAAAGGACACTTTGGTTCTGAAATTAGGTGTCCTTTACAGGGAGGGTCTACTGTATCACCATCAAAATTACTATTATAACCTAACATGCTCTTTATTATTATTATTAGCATAAAAAGTATATTAACTTAAAAAAAATGATTCATCATTTATTTATTTCAATTTAGAGCGCTATGTCCCCCCCTAGGGACACCTTATTGGGAATGAAAATACTTGAATCTGCTACTATTAAATTATTTTCGATTCTATAATCTTGAAAAACAGGATAATCTAGTAAAAGATGTATTGAGGTTTGTTCCTCATGTCCACAAAAATAACTCAAGTCTTCCACTACTTTAATTCTTTTACCAACACTTCACCCTACATATTGCTTTCAAAAATATCAGCAAACAAATCTAAAGCAATAGTTTACTATACATTTTTTAGATCATCATTATGATAAGGCACAATTTGGATTATCTATATATATAAAAATGAATGTTTGTATGTTTGTCTGTTGGTTTGTATGCACGGTATACAAATTCGCAGTAGTTCACTAATTCAAACCAAAATTTCCATACATAGGTAAAAAATAACAGGGATGACGATAGGCTATTTTAAAATATATATAAATCAATTATTAAAACTATATATTCGAATTATTCTACTTAGCTCACGAGCAGCGCCCTCTAGAACACTCAGGCGTCCGACGGCGGCGCGCGACGATTGGCTGCCGGCGAGCACGTGACTTCCCTGTGCGGCGGAAATGGCGGGCGGTCGCGTGGGCCCTCGCCGACATCCATGCGCGCACAGGGAAGTCATAGATTATAAACACAAGGTAATAAGACCAAATCCAAATAAATAGTGTGTGACATTTTGGTAACAACGCCGTTACTGAAACATCACACACTATTTATTTGGATTTGGTCTTATTACCATGTGTTTAGATCATTATGTATGATGTATGAATGAATTGAGAAGGTTTTTAGAGAGGTGTCTTATAGAAGAAATGTCCTCTCATGGAGGTTGTACATTTACTGATAACGTACAAGTGTTATAAATTTATAAGACTGATGTCTTTGTTACAATCATCTGGCTAAAACAGCTTGAAATTATATTTAAAAGTAGATGAGGCTTTTTTCCAAGTTTTAAATCTCATTTGTTTTAACTAATGCAAGATGTGGACAATACACTCATGGAAAAATCATAAGAAAGTTTAAAGTCTGATGTCGCAATCATCCTTTTTTTTTTTTTAAGAAGACTGGCAATTTTGTTCATACTTTGTTATCTCATGTTTCTTCAATAAAGGTCACTGTAACATCTTTCAGAGGTTTTTTTTTTTTAATTATCTCTAGTACACGTAGTACAGGCCATGATAATCATGGTGGGTAGAAGTTGGCGACTGCTTTTACTGTAAGTGCACCACATGTTAAAAGCAATATGACCTTTACACTTACAAATTTGCCAGAGCCCCGTTTTGGTTACTTGTACTCTTTGGTGGGATTGGACTTTTGCAAGAGTTGGGAGACATTGGAGCATTTTTTAATTAGAAAAAAAGTGCCCAATGTGGGATTCAATCCCAGGTCGAGGCGGTTGAAAACCAATGGTTTAGACCATCCTTCTACTGACCCCATTTTCAGAGTTATTGTCTGAATCCCGATATACATGCTAAAAGGTACAACTTCCTCAATTTTTATTCAAGAGCGTATCTTTCAGAGTTATTGTCTGAATCCAGATATACATGCTAAAAGGTACAACTTCCTCAATTTTTATTCAAGAGCGTTTCTTTCAGAGTTATTGTCTGAATCCAAATATACATGCTAAAAGGTACAATTTTCCCAAGTTTTGTCCATGAGTGTATCTTCAGAGTTATTGTCTGAATCTAGATATACATGCTAAAAGGTACAACTTCCATAAGTTTTGTCCATGAGTGTATCTTTCAGAGTTATTGTCTGAATCTTGATATACATGCTAAAAGGTACAACTTCCTCAAGTTTTGTCCATGAGTGTATAAAATCTTAGCCCCAAGTGGTCTTCTTTCTTATCTCCACTCAATCATATTAGGGTATCAAGCATTAAAGCTTGAGATCATGACTGGGTGAAGTGAAATGCGTCTGCCTTTGTCATTAAGTCTGGGAGCACTACTCAGTGGCAAGCCGACTTAGCTCCAAAAGAAATGGCCACCTCTGACATAAGGAACAGATGCCATGTGCAGCTGCTCCTAACATGGAGTACAAACGCGGCTCATTCTGTATCCCTGGATTAGGAGCCCTTACAGGGTACTATCAGCCGGGCCAGCTGAGCCAAGGTTTTTTAGCGAGCTTGTTACTGCTCCCCCTCCTCCTTTTTCATCCGGGCTTGGGACCGGCAAAGGCGGAGTTTTTAGTTATTAGTGGTGATATATAACAAGTATTATATTGGTACCACCATCAAACTGAATACAGTAGAACTTCCCTGTAAATAAACCTAGTTGCTGAACAAAAGTGTCCTTTAGAGACTCCTCTTGCTGAAGATGTTTCTAAATAGTAAAAATGATCATTTTGGCAAAGGAAACTGTTCACTCAAATCCAAATTGTACCTTATTATTCATATATTATTTAGTATTAATGTAAGTAAATTGGTCAATTAAGAAGATTCAGATAAATTAAAATAGAAGAATTAAAACAAAGTGACCACTATTAAGAGGCAGCCTCTTCCTGTGTGTATGGCTGTCCTTTAAATACGGTCTAAAAATTTTGAAAAGTAAAAAAAAAAATAGCCACTGTGGCTATAGTGAACAAAAGTTCTGTCCCATTGGAGTTCACTATAGAGGGGTTTTACTGTAATATTAATATTTTAATTTAAAACTAGCACACTAATGTTTACTTGGAAAATGAGGACCTTTGGGAGAGGCCGCTGTTTATCATCAAACAATTTGAGCATGGACTCTTGTAATTTGTGTAATTTTTGACAAAGAGGGGGTGATACAACAACAAAATAAAATGGATTTTAGTGTTTAGTTTTTTTTTTTTTTTTTTTAAAGAAAAATTCATTGTAATTTGGAGAATACACCACTGATAGGTCAGTTGGATTGGTACAAATTGGGGTTCTAGATAAATTTCACAGATAACAAGACCAAATGTAGGTTGCCTAGGTAGCCATTATTGTTTTCACTACTGTGGAAGCATTTTTGGCCTTAACCTTTTCATGATTATGAGCCTTCAACACACAATCAGTACCAAGCTGATGAGGGCCAACAACCCAGACATATACAAGGTTGGTTTTTCTTGATTAATCAAGAAAAGGTGTTCTGGAATAATTAAAAATCAATGTTTATTTGATAATAATTCTGAAAGGTGGCACAAGCCATCAGCAAGTTTTAGTTGCATCTTCTTCTTCCTTCTTATCTCCACTCAATCATATCAGGGTATCAAGTTGTGACCCTTGATGGTGTCTGTTTGACAACCATCATGACTGGGTGAAGTAGAATGCGTCTGCCTTTGTCATTAAGACTGAGAGCACTACTCAGTGGAAGGCCGACTTAGCTCCAAAAGAAATGGCCGCCTCTGACATAAGGAACAGACACCATATGCAGCTGATCCTAACATGGAGTACAAATGCTGCTCATCCTGTATCCCTGGATTAGGAGCCCTTACAGGGTACTATCAGCCGGGCCAGCTTAGCCCAGGTTTTTTACTGAGCTTGTTACTGCTCCCCCTCCTCCTTTTTCATCCGGGCTTGGGACCGGCAAAAGTGGAGTTAAAAAAAAAATGTTCCAATGGCTCCCGATTCTTGCAAAAGTCCAACCCCACCAGCGAGTGCAAGTAACCAAACGGGGCTCTGGCACATTTGTAAGTGCAAAGTCGAACTGCTTTTCACATGTGTAGACATGTGGTGCGCTTATAGTAAAAGCAGTCGCTAACTACCCACCATGATTATCATTGCTTGTACCACGTGTTCTAGGGATAATAAAAAAAAAAAACAAAGTAGTCAGGTGATACCTTCTCGTAATGTTCTTCAATAGAGGACTGAAAGCCATTAGCAATATTGAGGTGCTGTATGGCCAGGAGATGCTGTTATCTTGTAAGAGCTGTGGACATTTTTTTAAAAATAAGTTTTTTTCAATAGATTGGTTGTTGCTATTTTCTTATCTATTTATATTGATGTTTTTATTATACAGTAGAACCTCCCTGTAAAGGACACCTAATTGCAGAGTCAAAGTGTCCTTTAGGGAGAGGTGTCCTCTTACCGGAGAGTTACTAAATAGTAAAAATGGTAATTTTGCAAATGAAAAGTGTCCTTTGTGGAGAGGTGTCCTCTAAAGGGAGGTTTTACTGTTTATAGTCTAACCTCTTTAATTCGATACCCCAAGGGAGTTTTTGTTGAATTAAAGTCAAATTTCATCACAACATTCACTTCTAGTTGACTTAAAAATACTATTTTAATCCAAGTAAATAAAAGCAATGGGAAGAAATCGAATAAATTTAGAAAATAAAGAAAAGGCGCTTAAGAATTTATATAAAAAAACATCTTTTTAAGAAATATTTTATAGTTGTTTGCTTTTAGGCTAGAACCCTATTTAGTGTGAATTGTATCTGATCAATATTGAAAGGTATGTATGTCTTTCCTCTTCTGTATGTTATTTCATATAACACACAAAAATCTTTATTAAGACACACAGGTCTTACAGAGGATTCTCCTTGGGGTTACAAGACGGAGAAACCCATGAAAGTTGGAAATATACAAAGGGGTAAAAATGGAGAAAGAATATATACACATGGTAAATATATACAGACTAGCCGAATGACCCGGGCAACGCCCGTGTTTTACCCGATTGAATGTTTTTATTCAAATACTATTTGTTACAATTATAAATTGGCGCCTTAAATAAATGCATATATTAGTTAATAACTATAGCCTATGTGCTTTATCTGTCTATGTACTGTTGGCTTCCGTAGGCGTCTCATACTGGGAAAAAGAAAGAGAGGATTCCATTTAGTTATTAACTAATATATGCATTTATTTAAGGAGCGACCCGCTCCAACACAATAGTTACAAAAACGGAAAAGTGAGTGGGGGAGGCATGATGGGGGGGGGGGGCAAAGGTGGCGTGATCGTAGCCAACCAATAGGAGGGCGCCATTCCAAAAAAAAGCAAATGGTGACAGAGTTGATTAGGAGATGAGGAATGACACTCATAACTGTATATAGAATTATTATTTGAATAATCCTATGGAAAATAAGAATATGGATTTGGAATTATTTCATATAACAACATTACTCTCTAAGAGTATTGTTTACACCGGTGACTAGCGGCCACTTATATTAGGACTAAATTGTCCCCGAGTAAACAAAAATTGCTTGCAATGTCTTTGCTTTATTTGTGATGCATTGTAACACTTTTAAGCATGGTGTGCATACGCTAAGTATGGCCACTGTGCACCAAATACCAAAGTATTGTATTTTTATAAATACATTTTTTATTCAAACAAGAATTATTTAATGTTGAAATTTAATTTTAAAAAGTCTGCCGAATTATTGATGGTGTCGAATTAACGTTAGTTAATTGATAGGCTGGAGGTTGGGACATGGTGGAATTATTGCAAGTGTCGAATTAAAGAGGTTACACTGTATTTGGTTAGCATAGAAAAATGTCCACAAGCATTGAATTTTATTAAAATTTTATTTAAAAAAAAAATTATTTTAGAAAATGAATATTGCCAGAAAGTTCTTCGAAAAACTTAAAAAAAAAAAAAAAGAGTTGTATCGAAGAATAAATATTCAATTTTGTTTGAAACTCAGTAAAACAGCTTCAGAATTGAATGCTTCATTTAAAGATAAGTAAGGAGATGGATCCTATAGCAGAACAAAAGTTTTCAATTGGTAGGCAACTTTAAAAATGTAAAAACAAATCTTTTTGAGAAGTTCAACCTGGTCGACTGTGTATCATCAGAAGCCAGGTAAATTTAAAACAGATCAAAAGCCTTAGAATATCAATCAAGGAGGTGAGAAGACAATTAGAGATATTGTATGGGTTGGTGCAATCAATAATGAGCGAAGATTTGAATATGGTTAGAGTAGCAGCTCTGTCTCGTTACATTGTTAAATGAAACAAGAAGCTAGACTTTCAATTTGTGAATCTTTTGGAAAGTTAGGGAATAACCCAGACATTCTGGAAAAAATAATCAAATGTGATGAGACATGGATTTATGGGTGTGACCCAGAGATAAAACGGCAGTCAAATGAATGGGTTGAATGAGTAAAGCCAAGGCCTAACAAATCAAGAAAAAAAGATAAAAAATTTGTTGATTATTATTATTATTTTTTTGGATATTAAAAGTCTTGACTTTGATTTTCCAAGTGAGTTCAACAATAACACAATACAGTCCTACCTCTTTAATTCGCCACCCCAAGGTATCATAGCTTTCTGTGTAGCATGGTGCGCATACACTAATTATGACCTGTGCCAAAGCATTGTATTTTCAGCAATAAATTTGTATTTAAATAAACATCACCTAAGGTCCAAATTTGATCATAAAATTATCTTTTATCATTTGGTCGAATTAGCTTCAGTTATCTGGTGGCTATAGGTCAAGACATGAAAACAAGGTCGGATTATAGCAAGTTTTGAATTATAGGGTTAGGGTGTTGAATTGAAGAAATTTACTGCATGTGGGTGTATTTGTATATTATTTGTTTTTGGTATGATGTTATTAGACTCAAAAACCTGATTTATGAGAGAAAGGAATTGAATGCTTTTGCACAATAATATTTGACCTCACAAGGCCCTTTAGGTTGGCGAACTGAATCCCTGAACTTCCCATTTCCCCTGAACTCTCTCACCTTAACTTTTTCCTCTTACCAAAGATAAAATCTTTTTTAAAGGGTAAGCATTTTGATGATGTAAGTTCAATTATAATAATAGGTAGAAAATTTTAAGAGCCATTCTGGAAAACATTTTATCTGTTTGAGCAGTTGAAAAAAGATGAGAACATTGTTGTTTATCAGCGCAAGATTCATACTTCTAAAATTAATAGTTGTTATATATTTATAGTAGATATTATTATAGTGTAGATTTGTATTGTAAATTTAACAACCTTGTCTTCCTACTTGATGATTACACAATGTATATAGAACAAATAGTCCAGAAATCTCTGTTTCTTTTTTATTTATAATAGCCAGTCCAATAGTTATCTCACACATTTTTCAGTCAAATATATCTTTCACAAGCTTTTGTAAAATCTAACCTGACCTGAAATATCCAAACTCACTATGAGAGGTCAACAGTAGATATGTTTGGTAGACATATGTAATAGTTTGTACAGAGGGTGCGAACAAAGGAATCAATGTTTTGGTTTGTGGGTTTAAAAGCCAATATTTCTTTCATACACTGTTCCAGATGCAAGTGTTTCATATCAAATTAAAGCCTAGTGTTCTATACAGTATTATACTTATTTATATTCTTTTATTTATATCATGCAATTATAATTTTAAAGAAGGCAGTTTGGCGTTCTCACTTCCTTCTGTCTCAAATACTTGATTTTTCAAGATGCCCCAAAGACCAGCTTTTTTGGTTGAGGTACAACTTGCACCACACTAATGTGAAATAAGGCTCAAAACACCTATGTGGTTAGCTTTTATTGATTAATTAAGAATGGGCATTTGGATAATTCTGGAATAATTATTGTATAACTCCTTATTTATGCTCTTATAATAAAAATACATTATATTAGTTGAATTTATTCCAACAGATGGCGCAAGCCATCAGCAACTTTTAGATCACTCATATATCACTACAGATTCTAAATGTTTCTAGACAATACTCCTTTGAGCCTAAATGTCAATTCCAACCCAGCAGTAAAGAGAAACAAGACATGTTTCAAATGACTGCATGCAGCCAAAGAATTGGCTATCCACAATTTTGGAAAAACAGCGCCATAAACAACCTAAGAATTAAGCATTTCATTGAATTACCTTTCTTCATGACCAATGCTGAAATATAAAAACTTCGATCCATCCTTACACTCCTTGGCTAAATATCTCGATCTACACAAATAGCCTCTGCTTAACAGCTAGAGTTTCATCTTTCTCTGTCAGATATAAATATGAAGGAATGTAACCAGCTGCTATGCAATGAAACCTAAAATTAGATATCTGTTAAAAGTAAATCTGCAAAATGGATATGAAAAAAAAAAAGTATCCAAAACAGAGATAAATTATGATCTTAACAGTTAGAGAACAGGTGGTGAGAAGAGAGGGAGTGAACTATCATATATATATATATCCTGTATTGAATATAACGTGCATGTAAAGCCGTTTTCATTGTGAGGGGAACATGTTAATTCTTTATGACAGATGTAGTGTAAGGTTAAAACTTGCTATACAGAAAATAATACTAATAAAAATAAAAGAGTTGATAATATTAGACACTGCTTGTGTACCTCCATCTTGAATTCACATAGTTGAAGAAATAACTATAATAAAAGCATAAATTGAAGCGATATCAACTGTATAATAAGAGTTAATTTTAGTTTTTGTGGCGCAGTGTACTATCCACTATTCTTGCTCAGCAGGCCTTCTGAGATAAGCTCAAATATCCTAAGCACCAACACATGGCACATAAGAATCACAAAGCCAATTCACTTCATCTTGAACTGCAGAAATTGGTAGTTTGGCTCAAAATATGTTAATTCAAGATATGTTTTTGTGTAATTATTAACAGACTTAACATTATTCTATGCGATTACTAAAGGAAGGTTGTGAAGATATAAAACAGCTAGCCTTGTTCCAAAATTACTTTATTAGGTACTGCTCAAAAAGAGTAACCTAGTTTATGATATTTGAAACAACAAATAATATGTGAATAACCTTCACATATTAAAACAAAAGGTCCAACGCGGGATTCGATCCCTGTTCATGGCGGTCGGGATTCGAAGATTTTACCCACTCGTCTACCAACTCTCTAAAACAACTTGTTTAAACATTATTTATCTCTCTCTTTTTTTATATAAAACTAAAAAGGGAAATTATAATAAAGAGGCATGGAGAGATTTATATGCAGATAATCAAAAGTGCAAGTTTCAAAGTTTATACCATACATATATATATATATCTAAAAAATTGTAGGTATTTGGCAGATTAAACTGGCGAAATCGCAGGGCGATTCATCATTGGTGAGTAAAAACTTCCAATTTTCATTCTTATAAAAAGTGGATATATAGTGAAAAGATTATTTCTCTAAATATAAAATGATTCATAAATTTTATTCAATATTTTTAAATTTAAAATCAATGAAATATATCATTTAATAAATAATAAAAATTGTTTAAAATTTCGTATTCGGTCCTCATGTATGTTTATTTTCAAAACAACGAGACTAGCTTTAGTTTTATGTTTTTAAACATTTATAAAAAATTTAAAGTTTTATCGAAATTTTATAAATAACCTACACACTTTTCAAAATATAAAATGAGAGTTAAAACATTAAATTTCATAAGATTGTTATCAGGTATATTTTATTTGCCTGCTTCTCCAAAAAAATCAATATTCTTCGTTTACAGAACAATTTCCCTATATTGACATTCCAGATAGATTTTATAGATATTAAAACCTAATGTAATATTATCTAATTTTACATGCAGGTATAAAAGAGTGCATTGATAATATACTATTTTAGATAAAATTTAAAGGCTTATTATATACATATACGTATATTAAGATGCATTAGCGCGCCATCTGTTACCAAAATTCGAAACTATTTTAGACGTGTATGATTCTTTTTAAAAATAAACAATTTCTACTGCCCTTACTGCAATGGAAAAATTAATGGGAGGACTAGGTTCATCAGTGGTGAACCCTCCCATATTAAACTGGCGAAACCGCTGGGAAGGTTCACCACTGATCACCCATTAATTTTTCCATTGCAGTAAGTGCAGTAGAAATTGTTTAATTTTAAAAAGATTCATATGCGTCTATAATAGTTTCAAATTTTGATATGCGTATATAAGTCCACTAGACGAATGGCCCGGGCAACGCCCGGGTTTTACCCGAGTGCGAATATATTTTAAAAACGTTTTAATCTTCATCTAGATCTTCATCTTGTCTACACCTTGCTTCCTCGGGTTGCCCGGCAACGCCCGGGTTTACATGATTAAATGTCGGCGCCCGTTTACTCCCGGCGAGCAAGCGACTGCTCCCGTCGGCTGCCGGCGTGCGAGTGGCTTCTCGGCGCATGCGCGCGCCCGTTGACTCCCGGCGAGCAAGCGACTGCTCCCGTCGGCTGCCGGCGTGCGAGTGGCTTCCCGGCGCATGCGCGCGCACAGGGAAGCCACGTGTCGCAGGCGGCCAATATGCGTGCCCCGCCATCAGTTCCACCGCGTTCTAGATGAGCTATTTAGAATAATTTGAATATATAGTTTTAATAATTGATTTATATATTTTTTAAAATAGCCTATCGTCATCCTCGTTATTTTTTACCTATGTATTGAAATTTTGGTTTGAATTAGTGAACTACTGCGAATTTGTATACCGGACATACAAACCAACCAACCAACCAACAGACAAACATACAAACATTCATTTTTATATATATAGATATAAGCTATTTATATGTGTGAGACTTTAGTAATAGCATATGTCTAAGTTTAAAGTTGCATAATTTTCATGTCATATATATTTTTTAATTTGATTTTTAATTTTTAATATGATTGAGTGGAGATAAGAAAGAAGAAGAAGACATTTTTACTTAAAGTAGTTTAAATGTTAAACACAAGGTAATATGACCAAATCCAAATAAATAAATAGTGTTTTAAAAATAGAGCAATCCATATGTGCAAAAGATCCATATTTGCGGTACTTAAGATTAAAAGCAGTTGCCATCATGATTATCATGGCCTGTACTATGTGTACTGGGGGGGATAATAATAATAATAATAATAAAATATTTAAACCCATTTTTTTTCATATAAGAAAACTTCATAAAATTCTACTAACTTAATCAAGGGTTTTGTTAGGGATACAACAAGAGATAATTATTTTAAGAAAAAGGCATCTCCTGATCATGCAACTAAAAGTGATGATGGTTTGCACCATCTGTCAGAATAAATATCAACTAATCATTGATTTTTAATTATTCCAGAATTGGCCAATTTTCTTAATTAATCAAGAAAAGTTAACAACGTAGCCTTTCAGGCTGTTTGGCTCTC
>CP092871.1:13093374-13130939 GCA_030710605.1 Cordylochernes scorpioides | reverse complement strand
GACTGCTGAAAATTGGGACTGCTAATAATTGGACTGCTGAGATAATTGGGACAGCTATATAGGGACTGCTAAAATGGACTGCGTGGGACTGATAATTGCAGTGGGACTGCTGATAATTGGGACTGCTAATAATTGGGAGTGCTGATAATTGGGACTGCTGATAATTGGGACTGCTAATAATTGGGAGTGCTGATAATTGGGACTATATAAAATTAGTAGTAAATATGATTATTTCCCCCAGAGATCTAACAGTGAGTGAGTATGTTAGAAAAGAGCTACTTTACAATACGATACAATAGCACTCATCTGTTATAAGAATTTGAAACTATTATAGACACGTGTAGGATTCTTTTTAACAATTTCTACTGTCCTTGCAGCAATGGAAAATTAATGAAAGGACCTTGCTCATCAGTGGTTATTAAACTGGCGAAACCACTGGGAGGGTTCAACATTGATGATCCAGGTTTTCCCATTAATTTAATCATTGTAGTAAGAGGACAGTAGAAAATATATTAAAATTACAATTATATTCTCACCATGAGTATCTTTTTTATTTAAAAAAACGCTAGCTTTCAAGTGTTAATCGCTCTTCAACGGGCTTACAATAATATCGACTTGATCTCACCAGAAATATTTACAAAAAAACAAACGCGCGCAGCGTGGATATTTATAACTGAAAATTTTGAATTGGTTTGTAATTTAACTATTTTATGGAATATATCTATTTTAATTTTTAGGGCATCCTTTATAATATTATACATTCTTTATAATTAAACATTGGATTTATTCTTTTGTCTGATGATGGTAACAATTCTGTTGCCGAAACGTCAGACACTATTAAATTATTTTGATTAGGTCTTATTTTCTTGTATAGTTTCAAAAAATTAAAATATATTCCATAAAATAGTTAAAATAGTTAAATTACAAACCAATTCAAAATTTTCAGCTATAAATATCCGGGGTGGGCGTGTTTGTTTTTTTTGTAAATATTTCTGGTGGGATCAAGTCGATATTAAAGTAAGCCCGTTAAAGAGCGATTAACGCTTGAAAGCTAGCGTTTTTTAAATAAAAAAGATACTCATTGTGAGAATATATTTGTAATTTTAATACTTTTTCACAATTTTATCATGAACAGTAGAAAATTGTTTAATTTTAAAAAGAATCATATGCATCTAAAATAGTTTCAAATTTTGATAAAGCACAATTTGGATTATAGATACAAGAAAATAAGACCTAATCCAAATAATTTAATAGTGTGTGACGTTTCGGCAACAATCTTTATAATTAAACATTGGGTTTATTCTTTTGTCTGATGATGGTAACAATTCTGTTGCAGAAATGTCACACACTATTACATTATTTGGAGTATATCTTTAATTTCTTGTATAGTTTCAAATTCTTATAAGAGCTACTTTGGTATGTAGGAAAGATTCTCGCCATGTGAAACTCACCTACAGTTTGACAAAGAAGAAACTCCAGGTATAAGTAGAGTCCCACGTACCTGGTCACTCCGTAGTAATCCTTCCCGACATAGGAAAGGCACATGGCCACTCGGATGGTCTTGATCTTCTTCTTCTTCTTCTGGGCATCTGTTGGCTGGACACAACCTTCGTTATAAGGGAAGGTTCGCTATATCCAGGGTTCGTATTAGCGGGGTTTTACTGTATATCATTTTATACAATACATTTTTACATGATATTTGTCACTAACAATTTACCCTAACAACATTCGCGTTATACAAGTTTTATTTCGTACAACGCGAATTCCTATAACGCGATTTCATACAACACGGAACACATTAATCGCGTTATAGGAGAGTTTACTGTATATTTAAAAAATATGAAAAAATAAAAATTGCATGGAAACCATGTAATACTCTCTCACAATACATAAACAAGAACACCCAATTAACAAAAAGAGCAGGTTTGATTTATGAAGTTAAGTGTGACCAAAGCTATGTGGAACAGACAACCAGATTGTTTATCTAAGCTTTTAGGCATGTCTGGTCTTCTACGTAAGTAAAAATGGGCTATAAATGGCTTCATTCCAATGTTGAGGTAGAGAGGAATGGATGAAATATCTCACAGGGGTAGTGGAGAGTGACGGAGCCACAGTGGAGTAGAGCCGACACTCCTGGAGCCCTGCTACATCATCTCCTTTAGCCAACTGTATGGGGGAAGGGGACACAAAATATTCCAACAAACATTTAAACAAGATAAGGCACACAAGGTAATAAGACCAAATCCAAATAAATAAATAGTGTGTGACGTTTCGGTAACAGCGTTGTTACCATCTTCAGACAAAAGTACTGAATGAGAGCTATTTAAAACATGCTGTGGTAAAATTTCTCATTCAGTACTTTTGTCTGAAGATGGTAACAACGCTGTTACCGAAACGTCACACACTATTTATTTATTTGGATTTGGTCTTATTACCTTGTGTTTATAATCTATAATCCAAATTGTGCCTTATCAAGGCACAATTTGGCACTTTCAGCACTTTTGTCTGAAGATGGTAACAACACAGTTACTGAAACGTAACACACTTTATTTGGATTTGGTCATATTACCTTGTGTTTAAACATTTAAACTACTTTAAGTAAAAAGGTCCTCTTCTTTTTTTCTTATCTCCACTCAATCATATAGGGTATCAAGTTGTGACTCTTGATGGTATTTGACAACCACAATGAGTGGGTGAAGTAGAATGTGTCTGCCTTTGTCATTAAGACTGGGAGCACTACTCAGTGGCAGGCTGACTTAACTCCAAAAGAAATGGCCGCCTCTGACATGAGGAACAGACGCTATGTGCAGCTGCTCCTAACATGGAGTACAAACGTTGATAAGTAAAAAGGTAATCACGAGTAACACAACCAAATTTTAAAAAAACTAACAAATGTTGTTAAACATTTGTGTCTCTTTGAGATTCTCAAATTTCACTCATATTTGATAAATAACAATTTGGATTATAGCTACAAGAAAATAATGTAAGGTATATTAATTCAAAGAATTTTTCTCTATGTAAATAAATTATATAGATATATGAATAAATATAAATTGATGATGATTACATTAGCGAGCATATGACGATTAACAATTGGCAACTTAGTTAGTGACTTCTGGAATCTTTTTTTTTTTTTTTTGTATTTCTTCTTAATTCTTAAATTTTACTTTTGTAATTTCTATGCATAAAGATAACACTAAAATATATTTAAGTAACATTTTCTCTTTTTTACCCCAAAAACACCAACAAATAAGACTCAATCATGATTTTTCAGGAAAAAATCTGAAAAAATGGGTTTGAATATTTTATTATTATCCCCCCAGTACACATAGTACAGGCCATGATAATCATGATGGCAACTGCTTTTACTCTTAAATGCACCACATGTGGATCTTTTGCACTTTTGCATCTATAAGGTTTAAATGTAGAATGACTAAAAAGTTTAAATTTGAAAAAAAAAATGACAAGAAAATTATGCAACTTTAAACTTAGACATATGCTATTTAGTAAAGTGTCAAAAATATAAATTAATTATATGGACTTTAATATATGTATATAATGAGCCTTTAAATTTTATATAAAATAGTATATTATCAATGTGCACTCTTTTATACCTGCATGAAAAATTAGATAATATTACATTAGGTTTTAATATCTATAAAATCTATCTGGAATGTCAATATAGGGAAATTGTTCTGTAAACGAAGAATATTGATTTTCTTGGAGAAGCAGACAAATAAAATATACCTGATAACAATCTTATAAATTTTAATGTTTTAACTCTCATTTTGTATTTTTAAAAGTGTGTAGGTTATTTATAAAATTTCGATCAAACTTTAATTTTTTTATAAATGTTAAAAAACACAAAACTAAAGCTAGTCTCGTTGTTTTGAAAATAAACATACATGAGGACCGAATACGAAATTTTAAACAATTTTTATTATTTATTAAACGATTTCAATGATTGTATTTCAATATTTCAATGATTATAAATTTTAAAATCTTTAATAAATTTTATGAAACATTTTATTTTCAGAAAAATAATCTTTCCGCTATTTATCCACTATTTGGAAGAATGAAAATTGGAAGTTTTTTTACTCATCAATGATGAATTGCCCTGCGATTTCGCCAGTTTAATCTGCGAGATACCTACAATTTTTTAGATATACAGTCTACTCTCGTTATAACGCCACCATCCGGATTTTGCAAAAAAGCGGCGTAAGGCGAGGGTGGCGTTGTATCAAACACAAAGTTTAAAATGTGAAATTTAAAGATACAATAAATTATTTATAACAATTACTAATAACAATTTATACTCTAAGTCAATATATAGAATGCAAAACCGGCATTAATTAATTAATATGTTAAATAGAAAGCATTAATTTATAATTTATTCATAAAAAAGTAATTACATTTCTTGAAGAAGTCTGTGATCACAACTTGTCTTTTCTCTCCCTCACTTATGGCATAGACACGGCGTAACAGATCCGCAGATAGATTGACGTCGTCAGATGTTGCTCTCTTGGAGTGGTCAAGAAACAACAAAACTGTCTCAGCAGCTGTTCTGGCTTCCCTTAACGATGGTAGGCGCTGAGTCACTGTTGCATCATCATCCTCGCCAAGTTCTTTTTTCGCTGTAACATTGGACACCAGCAAATTGTCATCTGTTAGCTTCATTTCCGCCTCCTGGGAATCATCAACCAGTTGAAACTCTTTCAGTCATCAAATTCTCTGGTGTAATAGCGAAGATGTCGCGAATGCGATCGAGCAGATTTCCATAATTAAGAGGCTCAACTGCAGAGTAGAAGTGAAGCGAATGCCTGTGTGAATCCAGCAGTTGCTGATGGAATCAGGGCTCACAGAATTCCAAACCATTTTACAATAGCGCACAGCGTAATCCAGACGTAATTCTGTGGGTAGATTCCGCCAATTCCACCATTTTTTGGAGTTGAAGCTTGCGATATTGAGCCTTGGAACTTTTGATGATGCCACTATCCAGTGGTTGCAGACTGGCAGTCATATTTGGTGGAAGGAATCTTTATGTTGCTGAGACCATCATTAGGGACGCAGTGAGACGTTATCTAAGTAGGATACGATGTCCTTCAGAGACAAGCTGCTTGTTGAACTGCAGTAGCCATTCTTGAAAGATGCTAGAGGTCATCCATGCTTTGCTGTTAGATGTGTAAGTGTAGTAGAAATTTGGAATAAAGTTTCTGAAGCATCGAGGCTTTGCCGATTTTCCAATAATTAGCAATCGCCGCTTGTCTGTTCCAGTAGAGTTGCAGGACAGTAGAACAGTGATTCGTTGCTTCATCCTTTTGACACCACGGCATTTTTCATCTTTGTGAGCAAGTGTTCGATCAGGAATGAGCTGAAAAAATATCCTTTTTCGTCTGTATTGTATATGATGGCTGGGTCATATCCAGAGTTCGCCAGCATACTGTTCAAATTTGTAAGATGTTCATCAATGATAGCTGGAGAAATCGATGCGCCTTCCCCACAGAGCCGTCGTTGCGAAATATGGAATCTCCCTTTAAATCGCTGCAGCCATCCACTGCTGCACGCGAAATTTTCTGATACGTCCAACTGCTCGCCAAGTTTTTTTTTTTTTTTTTTGCCTTTTCTCTTAGGAGGTCATCAGTAATAATAATATTGTGAAATATGAATGCATCGCCATTTGGAAAGGATGCGCGGGGGGGAGGCCCGAGAGGAGCACGCGCGGATTAGGTTGTTCTTAGCTGCTTTTTATAAACGTACTGCGCTAGCTCCCGTTATTCTCTTCTTTGTAACCTTACCTTAAATAAACTATATTTAATCTCAACATCGAATTTTATTTAATTTATTCTACTCTACAAAGTGGCGGAGATCAGCTGGGTACCTAAAGAAGAAGAACGCTCTATTAGAAGAAGCAGAAGATTACAAGGACTTACCCCCCCCCCCCCCCCCCCCCCGACAACACAGCGACGATGAACAACAGAAGCGATGCGACCACTCAGGTGAGTCCACTCTTTTGTCAGAATGTGGTGCGGAACCCTTCCATGTTCTCTGGTGAGATCAGCGAAGACCCCCAAGCCTGGCTGAAAGGTTATGAGAGAGTGGCAAGACATAACCATTGGGACGATTCGCTCAGTCTGGCTAACGTGTACTTTTATTTATCTATACGGTACCGCTCAACGGTGGTACGAAAGTAATGAGGAAAATATCCCATCGTGGGAGATATTTAAAGACCAACTAGGATCCGTATTTGGGAAGAAAGATAACCTGCGGCGTCAAGCCGAGCAAAAGCTAAAGGTGCGAGCTCAAACGAGGGGCGAAACCACTGAATTTTATATCCAAGATGTTTTGCGACTCTGCAGGGAAGTAGATGCACAGATGCCAGAAGAAGAGAGACTATCACATCTGATGAAGGGAGTAGCAGAGGAAGTCTACTGGTATCTTCTGCCCAGAGACATAGCGACGACGGATCAGTTTACGCAGAGTGTCGTCGCGTTGTGGTGCTCCAAGGACGACGAGTGACAGCCTCAAAATTCGAGCGCTTGCCCAATGTTACCTCGCTCGGTGACCTGGGGGACGTGACGGATCTACAGTCTCTGATAAGACAGATCGTTAGAGAAGAAGTGCAGCGGGCCCTAGCACCGCCACGGGAAGAACCAAGAATCTCCTCCCTTGAGGAAATAGTGAAGGAGGAAGTCGACAAAGTCCTCGCTCCCATGTCGGGGATAAATACCTTCCCAATGGAATCGGCGGCGAGGTCAGCACCACGGAACTATAGAAAGAACACCTGGTATGCACCTAAGGTCGAAGCAAGTGGCTCAAGAGTCGAAGTACGGGACACCAATGAGTGGAGGACCCCAGACGGCACGCCCGTATGCTTCCACTGTGGACGGCCCGGCCACGTTGTCCGCTATTGCCGCGACAGGAGGAGGTTACTTGATGAGAGAAGAGACGAAATGTACCAAGATCAGGACAATGACAACAATAACTCAAACGACGCTGATCAAAGAATCAACACCAGACGTTATAGCAGCCCCTCCCCTTCTCCTAGACGCGGAAGTTCCCCTGGTCGCAGTGCTACAAGACGAGCCAGCCAGGCTCCTCGGCGTTTACAATCGGAAAACTAAGAGCTGCGCCCTCAAATGGAGGTGAGGCCGCTGCACAACCTATAATTCCTCCCCTGTCGACAGTCGTGAAAATGACGAACAACTACATTGACATTAAAATTGAAGGCGACACAATACGGGCTCTGGTGGATTCCGGAGCCTCCTATTCTGTTATATCCGAGCGGTTCAGAGTAGAACTGAAAAAGACTATGTTTGCCGAAACCGACGTTGTATTGAAAGTTGCTGACGATAAGGTTTGACCACCTTCCAAAGGACGCTGCACTTTGAAGTTGGAAGTAAATGGACATCCGGAAAACTTTGAATTCGTCGTTTTGGAAAATTGCAGTCACGATGTGATTCTAGGCAGGGATTTCTTCAAGGCGACCAACGCGGTTATCGACTGCGGTCTGGGCGAACTACAACTGGACGACCTACCAGACCTAGACGCCGAGGGTAGAGATGACGGAGTGTACGCTATCCAAGACTTCGTTATCCCCGGGAGATCGTCGCAGAGGATAAGCGTCGTCAATAGATCTCTCGTAGGAATTGTTAACATGGAGGTTACCTGTTCTAAAGAACTATTCATTCGAAAAGATGTGATATTTCCTTCTTCATTGATTGAATTTGAAGAAGGAATTGGAAAAATTTGGATAACTAACGGCGGACTTCAACCTCAAATGATTCCGAAAGGAATGAACTTGGGTAGAATGTGCGATATTGAGACGGAACACGTGTGCCTCTTGAGTGTGGAGCCGGAAAGTTTTTCAAGGGAGAGAAGAGATGACCACAGCGACTACCTGTTATCTCTAATCAACCCCGATCTGCCCAAGAAAAAAAAAAGATTTAATGGGGCTGCTGTTGTCTTTTAAAAGAGTTTTCCTTCCCACGATGAAAAACGCAAACAAGGTACAGAACAGAGTGAAGCACAGAATTCACACCGGCGACCATCCCCCTATAAAGCAGCGCCCATATCGGGTATCTAAAAGAGAGCGAGAAATAATGCAGAAGGAAGTAGATACCATGCTTGAAAGAAAAGTAATTCAGCCATCTGAGAGTCCCTGGTCAGCCCCTGTGGTGCTGGTCAAGAAGAAAGACGGCACATGGAGATTCTGCGTGGACTTCCGGCGGCTAAATCACATCACCAAGAAAGACGTTTATCCATTGCCCCGCATTGATGACGTTCTGGATCATCTGTCATCCGCCAGGTATTACTCGACCATGGACCTGAAGACCGGGTACTGGCAGGTGGAGGTGGACGAGCGAGACCGCGAGAAGACTGCCTTTGTTACTCCGGATGGGTTGTACGAGTTCATGGTAATGCCGTTTGGATTGTGCAACGCGCCTGCCACATTCGAAAGGATGATGGATAATGTGCTCATGGGCCTCAAGTGGAACATTTGTTTGTGCTATTAGGACGACATCGTGGTCTACTCTGATACCTTTGAGGAACATTTAGAACGTCTGTCTAAGGTTCTGAGCTGTCTTCAACAAGCGGGGCTTACAATCAATCCGGATAAATGTCTGTTTGGATCAACAAGAATAAAAATCTTGGGTCATGTGGTAGATAAAGATGGCATACAACCCGACTCCGAAAAGGTTGAAGCCATAAAGAAGTTCCCTGTACCCAAGTCCGTATGTGATATTCAAAGCTATTTAGGATTGTGCTCCTACTACAGAAGGTTTATCAAGAATTTCTCCAAAATCGCTGCTCCTCTACAAATTCTTCTGAAAAAAGATCAAAAGTTTATTTGGACACAAGAGCAAAAGGATTCATTCGAGTCCCTGAAGAAAGCTCTGATGCAGAAGCCGGTACTAGGACATTTTAAAGAAAGTGCCATCACCAAACTTCATACCGACGCCAGTAGCTATGGCTTGGGTGCTGTTCTGGTACAGATCCAGGATAATCAAGAAAATCCTATTGCTTATGCCTCCAGAACACTTTCCAAGGCGGAAAAGAACTACTCCACCACTGAACGAGAATGCCTAGCAGTCATTTGGGCAATTGGAAAATTTCGTCCATATTTATATGGAAGGCCCTTTGAGGTTGTTTCGGACCATCATTCTTTGTGCTGGTTGGCTGGTCTGAAGGACCCTTCTGGAAGACTAGCAAGATGGGCCCTCAAACTGCAAGATTTCGACGCAACCATCACCTTTAAAAGCGGGGTCAAGCACAAAGACGCGGATTGCCTATCGAGATACCCGCTGCCAGAGTCGCCTGCTCTGACGTCGCTTACATTAGTAAGAGAACAACAGAATCTAGATCCTGATATAACAAAAATTTCAAATGCCTTAAACCAGGGTGAAGGGGCCGAGAGATTCGAAATGAAGAATGGTCTACTCTATAAGCGTAATTTTGATCCATTGGGTAGACGTTTGCTGTTGGTTATACCGAAGTGTACGAGACCAGATATCCTGAAGGAGTTCCACGATGTTCCGACCGCGGGCCACCTAGGTTTTCCAAGGACCTACGACAGAATAAGAAAGAGATACTTCTGGCTGGGACTTCACAACAGCGTTCGACGTTATGTCGCCCATTGCAAGGAGTGCCAGCGAAGAAAGGGAGAAAACAAACTGCCTGCTGGAAAACTAATTCCCATTCAACCCCCCGTCATTTCCGTTCCAGAAAATAGGCATGGACCTGCTTGGGAGGTTTCCCCTTTCGGAAAAAGGAAATCGATGGATAATTGTATGTACAGATTATTTGACCAAATATGCAATCGCCAAAGCCCTGCCATCTGGTACGGCTGCAGAAATCGCGACTTTCATACTGGAAGAAGTAATTTTGAAGCATGGCGCTCCACGCAAAATAATAACTGACAGAGGTCGGGCCTTCATGTCTCAGATGGTCAAAGAAGTCACATCCCGTTGCAAGATAAGCCACCTTTTCACCACGGCTTATCACCCTCAAACAAACGGATTGACAGAGAGGCTGAATAAGACCCTGGGTGACATGCTATCCATGTATGTGGATGCCGAGCAGAGGGATTGGGACAGCGTTCTGCCGTATGTCATCTTTGCATACAACACGGCCCAACAAGGAAGTACCAGATTTTCTCCTTTCTTTTTGGTTCATGGTCGCGAGGCCGAGACCCTCCTTGATGTCCTGCTGCCTTACGAAGACGAAACATCGGATCATGACTTTGGAGGTCAGATGGTAACCAAGGCAGAAGAAGCACGGCAGCTCGCTCGGATACACATTTTGAGAGCCCAGGAGAATAACAAGTACCATTACGACCAGGTGCATCGATCTGTTGAGTACTGTGTTGGGGACCTCGTCTGGGTGTTCACCCCTGTTCGAAAGACAGGGTTGTCCGAGAAATTACTAAAGAAATACTTCGGGCCGTATAAGATAACGAGGAAGGTGTCGGAAGTGAATTATGAAGTGGAAGCTCTGGAATAAAGTTCAAGACGGAGGAGACGCAGCCAGAAGGACGTCGTCCATGTGCTCCGGATGAAGCCCTACAGAGATCCTGGCCAACAGCTGGTGACCGGAGACTACAATAGCTGGGACAGCAAGGACGCTGTCGACATCCTGGAGGGAGGGCTGTGAAATATGAATGCATCGCCATTTGGAAAGGATGCGTGGGGGGAGGCCCGAGAGGAGCACGCGCGGATTAGGTTGTTCTTAGCTGCTTTTTGTAAACTACTGCGCTAGCTCCCGTTATTCTCTTCTTTGTAACCTTACTTTAAATAAACTATATTTAATCTCAACATCGAATTCTATTTAATTTATTCTACTCTACAATATTATTGGCACGCTTTTGGGTAAACCAGTTGAAGAGAGCGTTTTCCAAGTCACTAAATTTTCCAACCCTTTGAAGAACCAACAGTATAATTTTCCCACTTCTCAGCCTGAGTGAGAATATCACGGGTAGATTGTTCGTGAAAGTGAGAAACGCTCTCCAATCTCATTCTTCGACATCGTAGGGTTATTTCTTGCCAACTGGCATATCTCCTTTTCAATGGTGATCAACTCACGTTTACGCTTTTGGGAACTCATGATACAACAATAAGGTTGTTGTGTTGACGTTAGCAAAGGATGAAGAGACTGTGTATGTTCCAGGCACAAGCAGGAAAAGGGTCTGCTGGCTGTTCACACAATCTGTTGTGTCAACAGGCAAAGTACGGTACCGCTGGCGGAAAAATGCAGACAGGAAAAGGGGAGCGGGGGGGGAGGGGACGTTGTGAGCGGCGCTATAACGAGTGGTTTTTGCTACTTGGGATACGAAAAATCAGCGGCGGAAGGCGAACAGCGAGGGAGTGGCGTTATATCGAGAAAAATACATTGATGTCGATTGGGACAAAACGAAAAAGCGGCGTAAGGCGAGGGTGGCGTTATATCGAGTGGCGTTATAACGAGAGTAGACTAATATATATATACAGTATAACCTCGTTAATTCGACACACCCCAATTCGACACTCGGCGATAATTCGACCATGTTCCGATGTCCCGACCTCCGGCCTATCAAATAACAAACCGTAATTCGACAGTATCGATAATACGACAGTTCCGATAGTTCGACCATTTTAAAATTCGAATTTCGACAGTTGAATGTTATTTTACATGCAACTTTACCGCTAAACGGTATTACGGCGGGCGCCGATCGGATCGCGCCTGCGCACTTTTGGTTTCTGGTTAGTTTAAGTTTCACTTTGCAGTGCCGTTGCGCAATTTTGCGGATGTTATTGTTGTTTTTTTTACGCGGGAATATCAGCATCATGCGCTAACTAATAATAATTTTTATTTTTTTATTTTTAACATTGAAATATTTTAGCTATTTTTAAATTTATAAATAATTTCTTTTTAAATAAATAAATCTTTATAAAATGTAGCCACAATGATTATGATAACATTTTATTTCAATATTCCATTTCTGTGTTATTATAAAAGATTTAAACACAAAATCAATAATACCTGCAGCAGCAGTGGATGACTTTAATACATTAAAATTTATTTATTAAAAAAACATTTTAGAAGAAGAAAGACATGCATGTTTTTTCAAAATGACCGTCTGGAATACATCCTAAATAGGATTTCAGTGCAAAAAACAGACATCTATAAAGGAATTTTTTAAAAGATCTTCATGATAATTTTAAAATAATATTTTAAAATTTTCTTTTTATTTACCATATTTATTTCCTTTCAACTGCTATATTTTTCAATTAGAATAAAATATTATTTAATATATTATATTTAATATTTTAATGTCTGTAGAGTTAATACAGTATAACCTCGTTAATTCGACACACCCCAATTCGACACTCGGCGATAATTCGACCATGTTCCGATGTCCCGACCTCCGGCCTATCAAATAACAAACCGTAATTCGACAGTATCGATAATACGACAGTTCCGATAGTTCGACCATTTTAAAATTCGAATTTCGACAGTTGAATGTTATTTTACATGCAACTTTACCGCTAAACGGTATTACGGCGGCGACGATTGGCATCGGCGGGCGGCGACGATCGGCGTCGGCGGGCGCCGATACGATCGCGCCTGCGCACTTTTGGTTTCTGGTTAGTTTAAGTTTCACTTTGCAGTGCCGTTGCGCAATTTCGCGGATGTTATTGTTGTTTTTTTTTTTACGCGGAAATTTCGGCATCATGCGCTAACTAATAATAATTTTTATTATTTTATTTTTAACATTGAAATATTTTAGCTATTTTTAAATTTATAAATAATTTCTTTTTAAATAAATAAATCTTTATAAAATGATCCAACAATGATTATGATAACATTTTATTTCAATATTCCATTTCTGTGTTATTATAAAAGATTTAAACACAAAATCAATAACACCTGCAGCAGCAGTGGATGCCTTTAATACATTAAAATTTATTTATTAAAAGACATTTCTGAGGAAGAAAGGCATGCATGTTTTTTCAAAATGCCATCTGGAATACATCCTGAATAGGATTTCAGTGCAAAAACAGATATCTATAAAGGAATTTTTTAAAAGATCTCTTCATGATTATTTTAAAATAATATTTTAAAATTTTCTTTTTATATATTTACCATATTTATTTCCTTTCAACTGCTATATTTTTCAATTAGAATAAAATATTATTTAATATATTATATTTAATATTTTAATGTCTGTAGAGTTAATATTTGATTATATTACTGAAAAGAAACACATTGCCAATAAATTTATTTGTTACAATTATTTATGTTTCTAAAATATGTATTAATGCCATTTTGTCACTGATACTAAAAGTTAATCATGAAAATAATATAAAAACACACAATGGTTTCAATTAATATCATTAATTTATATTACAAAGCTATTTAAAAAAAAATATTATTTTAGCGAGTTAGATGATTACCTAATCATATAACCTTAATTCAACACTTCCTTTAACCCTCGAGCGCGCGCGCTAAAAATGTAACGTACTTGCGCGCGCTGGGTGAAATTTACCCGATATTAAAATTACATATTTTGAATATAAATATTAACTGAGGAAAAACAAAACCTTTTCTATTTCAAAGTAATAACATTTTAATTTTTAAAAAAGGCAATTATTAATAAAATATTTATATTTTTTACACAGATTAAACATTTTAAAAACTATTCTTGAATAATCCTCAAAATTGGTAATGGCATATAAAATATGAAACTATTGCTCCTTTTCAATATTAAATATATAAAATTCCATGAGGATATTTTAGACAAATCATTGCAAACTGCAATTGTATGTCCTTTATAAATTGGTTTTGCACATTTATGGCACTAAGTCGAGGTCTTCCTGTCCTTACTGGAGGGACACACTACATCTGGTAGGAAGCTTTATCTTGCGGTTCCTGACCTTCTTTATGGCTTGAAGTGCCTTCTAAAATATAATTGAAATAAATATTTAGAGTATACAATTATGATTTAAATTAACTTATCGTAAAAAAAGGAATTTTTTAATAGTCTTTTAGGCAGTGAAGAAATGATTTTTCTTTGATTTAGTTGCTCTTTGATGAGTTCAAGGTCCAAACACTTCAAGAATTTTCTTCAAAAGAGCTTCTAAAGGTGTATTTTAATTTTTTGCTTCTTCACCTTTCAAGCCTAGTAAATGTGTAATGACATTAGGCGTTCTCAGCTTTACTGTTTGTGAAGGACAATTTTTGAACCATTTGATTTTCGGAGCTCTCCCTATATAAAAATGTGTTTGTGGGATAATTCCCTTATCCCACAAAATTCCCATATCTAAATATATTAGTGTCACTTCCATAAAAATGTTCATTTAGATGATCTTCTTCAATATCATCTTCTACAATAATCTCTTCTTGATCTAATAAATATGACCTTCTTCCCTCCATTTTATATAGAATTATAGGCTAATAAATATATCAACTTATTATAGTTATTTTTTAAATTATTAATTCGAATTATTTATCTCACTTTAAAAAATGTTATTAAAAAAATGCAACAAAAAAATTACGTGAGTGCGCGCGCCGGGTAATTTTTACCCGACAGTGACAATAGATGGAATTTCAGTGGGAGCTGTCAAAATGTGAAACCAAAACTTTATACTAATTGATGAGTCAGGAAGCTAAACGAAACCACATCTCCGCCAACCGATTTTTTATTGGTTAATTCTCCATTCAAATGTTGCCATGGGTAATTTTCACCCGGCGCGCGCAATGCCGGGTTAATTCAACCGAAAGCTCTGATCCCTTGGGGTGTTGAATTAAAGAGGTTCGACTGTATTTGATTATATTACTGAAAAGAAACACATTGCCAGTAAATTTATTTGTTACAATTATTTTTGTTTTTAAAATATGTATTAATGCCATTTTGTCCCTGATACTAAAAGTTAATCATGAAAATAATATAAAAACACACAATGGTTTCAATTAATATCATTAATTTATATTACAAAGCTATTTAAAAAAAATATTATTTTAGCGAGTTAGATGATTACCTAATCATATAACCTTAATTCAACACTTCCTTTAATTCAACCGAAAGCTCTGATCCCTTGGGGTGTTGAATTAAAGAGGTTCGACTGTATTTTTTTTTTTTAATAGAGAAATCAATAAATAAATATTTAATTAAAAAGCATATACATATGTATGGCATAAAATTTGAAATTTTCACTTTTGATTATCTGTATATAAATCTTCCCATGCCATTCCCCTTTTAGTTTTATAAAAAAAAAAGAGATATAAATAATGTTTAAGCTAGTTGTTTTAAAGAGTTTGATTCCCGACAGCCATGAACTGCGTTCGAATCCCGCCTTGGACCCTTTGTTTTAATGCGTGAAAAACCTTCACATACTATTCATTGTTACAAATATCATAAACTATGCTGCTCTTTTTGAGTGGTACCTATATCTTCACAACTTTCCTTTAGTTATCGCATAGAAGAATATTAGGTCTGTTAATAGTTACACAAACACTTATCTTGAATTAACATATTTTGAGCCAAACTACAAATTTCTGCAGTTCAATATGAAGTGAATTGGCCTAGTGATTCTTATGTGCCATCTAATGTTGCTTGGGATATTCGAGCGTATCTCAGAAGGCCTGCTGAGCAAGAATAGTGGATAGTACTGCGCCATAAAAACTAAAATAAATTCCAATTATATAGCTGATAACGCTTCAATGTATGCTTTTATTGTAGTTATTTCTTCAACTATGTGAATTCAAGATGGAGGTACACAAACAGTGTCTAATATTACCATCTTTTTTATTTTTATTAGTATTCTTTCCTGTATAGCAATGTGTCCCTACATCTGTCCCCATGTCTATTCCTCATTTAAAAAGATATCAAAATTTAAAAAATCAGAATTAGAAATAATTAACATGTTCTCCCTCACAATGAAAACGACTTTACATACATGTTATATTCAATACAGGATATATACATGATAGTTCACTCCCTCTCTTCTCACCACCTGTTCTCTATCTTAAGATCATAATTTACCTTTGTTCTTGATACTTCATATCTGATTTTATGTTTCATTACATAGCAGCTGGCTACTTTCCCTCATATTTATATCTGACAGAGAAAGATGAGTCACTAGCTGTTAAGCAAAGGCTAGTTGTGTAGATCGATATATTTAGCCAAGGAGTGTAAGGATGAAATGGAATTATAAGAAAATGGTTTCGAGGTTTTTATATTTCAGCATTGGTCATGAAGAAAGGTAATTCAAAAAAAGGCTTATACTTTGTTTGTTTATGGCGCTGTTTTTCCAAAATTGTGGACAGCCAATTCTTTGGCTGCATGTAGTCATTTGAAACATGTCTTGTTTCTCTTTACTGCTAGGGTGGAACTGACACTTAGGCTTAATAGAGTATTGTCTAGAAACATTTAGAATCTGTAGTGATATATGAGTGATCTAATCACAGTAGACCAGGTCAACTTTGTCAAAGAGATTTATTCTTCCATTTTTATAGCTGTCTACTGATTGAAATCTTTTGTTTTTTTTTCTCTGCTATATGATCCATCATCTTACTTCTCTTTAATTAAAGCCTTCCTTTCTGAAGCTGTTTTAATGAGTTTCAAACAAAATTGAATATTCATTGTTCAATAAAACAATAATTTTTTTAAAGAAAGTTTTTAGAAGAACTTTCTGGCAATGTTCACTTCATATTTTTTTTTAAATAAAATTTTAATATCACAACATTCAATGTTTGTGGACATTTTTCTAAGCTAACCAAATACAGTGTAACCTCTTTAATTCAACACTTGCGATAATTCAACCATTCCCCTATTAATTAACAAACATTAATTCAGCAGACTTTTTAAAATCAAATTTCAACATTAAATAATTCTTGTTTAAATAAAAATGTATTTCTAAAAATACAATACTTTAGTATGTGGTGCACAGTGGCCATAGTTAGCTAATGCACACCATGCTTAAAAGTGTTACAATGCATCACAAATAAAGCAAAGACATTGCATGCAATTTTTGTTAACTCCAGGACAATTTAGTCCTAATATAAGTGGCCACTAATCACCAGTGTAAACAATACTCTTAGAGAGTAATGTTGTTATTTGAAATAACATACAGAAGAGGAAAGACATGCATGCCTTTCAATATTGTTCTAGCCATAAAGCAAACAACTATAAAAGATCTTCTTCTTTCTTACCTCCACTCAATCATATTAAGGTGTCGGGCTTGAGACTTTTGAAAAAGGGATTTGACAACCATCATGATTGGGTGAAGTAGAATGTGTCTGCCTTTGTCATTAAGACTGGGAGCACTACTCAGTGGCAGGCCGACTAAGCTCCAAAAGAAATGTCTGCCTCTGACATGAGGAACAGACGGTCATGTGCAGCAGCTCCTAATATGGAGTACAAACGCTGCTCATCCTGTATCCCTGGATCAAGACCCTTACAGGGTACTATCAGCGGGGCCAGCTGAGCCCAGGTTTTTTAGTGAGCTTGTTACTGCTCCCCCTCCTCTTTTTTCATCAGGGCTTGGGACGGACAAAGGCGGAGTTACTATAAAAGATGATAAGGCACAATTTGGATTAGAGATTATAAACACAAAAGCACTTTTGTCTGAAGATGGTAACACACTGTTACTGAGAGGTCACACACTATTTATTTGGTCTTATTACCTTGTAACTATAAAATATTGGTTTAAAAGATAATGTTTTTTTCAAATAATTTTTTTAGCCTTTTCTTTATTTTCTAAATTTATTCGACTTCCCCCATTGCTTTTATTTACTTAGTTTAAAATAATATTTTTTATCTTTTCTTTGTTCTCTGTTTATTAATGTAATTTTATCCATCGCTAAAAGTTGAGCATGAAATATTAAAAAAATAAAACTTGAAAAAGTTCCACTGGTATCAATTCACACATTATTAATTAAAATAAAATTACACAGTATTTTCTAAAAATATTATTTTAATTTGGTTATCGTAGAAAAATATTTACTATAAGTGATTGTGGAAATGAAATTATATAATTAACTTTAATTCAATTGAAAGCTCTGAGATCCCTTGGGGTGTTGAATTAAAGAGGTTAGACTAGAGGTCGGCAATCTTTTGAGTCGGAAGAGTTACAATTACAATTTACAAAATTTCAAAAGTTTAAGGACCCACAAAATGTTTTTATTATCAACAATAAATAGTATACTTGTATTCTCGCATAAATAATATTTGCGTATGGAACTAAATTGCAAGAACTTTTGTTCATTCTTCAAGGTCATGGAACTAAATAACCGCAGCTTCACATCCAAAGAGCCGCATGTTGCTCGCAAGCCGTAGTTTGCCGACTCCTGGGTTAGACTATATACTGTAGAACCTTCCTTTAGTGGACATCCTGCTAGCTGACACCTCTCTACAAAGGACACTTTTCATTTGAAAAATTATCATTTTTACTATTTAGCAATTCTCCGGTACCTCTCCGGGGCACCTCTCCCTAAAGGACACTTTGACTCTGCAATTGAGTGTCCTTTACAGGGAGGTTCTACTGTATAATAAAAACATCAATACAAATAGATAAGAATATAGCAACAACCAATCTATTGAAAAAAACTTATTTTTAAAAAATGTCCACAGCTCTTACAAGATAACATCATCTCCTGGCCATACAGCACCTCAATATTGCTAATGGCTTTCAGTCCTCTATTGAAGAACATTACATCTACATTAAGAGAAGGTATCACCTGACTACTACAACTAAAAAACTCCACCTTTGCCAGTCCCAAGTCCGAATGAAAAAAAGGGGGAGCAGCAACAAGCTCGCTAAAAAACCTGGGTTCAGCTGGCCCGACCGATAGTACCCTGTAAGGGCTCCTAATCCAGGGATACAGGATGAGTTTGTATTCCATGTTAGGAGCGGCTGCACATGGCGTCTGTTCCTCATGTCAGAGGCGGCCATTTCTTTTGGAGCTAAGTCGGCCTGCCACTGAGTAATGCTCCCAGTCTTAATGACAAAGGCAGACTATTTCACCCAGTCATGATGGTTGTCAAACAGACACCATCAACTTGATACCCTAATATGATTGAGTGGAGATAAGAAGGAAGAAGAAGATGCAGCTAAAACTTGCTGATTGCTTGTGTCATCTGTTGGAATTAATATCAACTTACCATTGATTTTTAATTATTCCAGAACCTTTTCTTGATTAATCAAGAAAAACCAACCTCATAGATGTCTGGGTTGTTGGCCCTTATCAGCTTGGTACTGTTTGTGTGTTGAAGGTTCAACATCATGAAAAGGTTATTTAAGGCCAAAAATGCTTCCACAATAGTGAAAACAATAATGGCTACACAGGCAACCTACATTTGAGCTTGTTATCTGTGAAATTTATCTAGAATCCCAATTTGTACCAATCCAACTGGCCTATCAGTGGTATACTCTCCAAATTACAATTAATTTTTCTTTAAAAAAAAAACTAAACACTAAAATCCATTTTATTTTGTTGTTGTATCACCCCCTCTTTGTCAAAAATTACACAAATTACAAGAGTCCATGCTCAAGTTGTTTGATGATAAACAGCAGCCTCTCCCAAAGTTCCTTCTTTTCCAAGTAAACATTAGTGCTCAAGTTTTAAATTAAAATAAAAATATTAATAGTACTTTTGTCTGAAGATGGTAACAACGCTGTTACCGAAACGTCACACACTATTTATTTATTTATTTGGATTTGGTCTTATTACCTTGTTTTATAATCTATAATCCAAATTGTGCCTTATCTATTAATATTAAAGTAAAACCCTTCTATAGTGAACCCCAATGGGACAGAGCTTTTGGTTCACTATAGCCACAGTTTGGCAATTTTCATTTACTTTTCAAAATTTTTAGACCGTATAATTAAAGGACAGCCATACACAGAGGAAGAGGCTGCCTCTTAATAGTGGTCACTTTGTTTTAATTCCCTTAATTGACCAATTCCCTTACATTAATACTAAATAATATATGAATAATAAGGTACAATTTGGATTTGAGAGAACAGTTTCCTTTGCCAAAATGATCATTTTTACTATTTAGAAATATCTTCAGGAAGAGGAGTCTCTAAAGGACACTTTTGTTCAGCAACTAGGTTTATGTACAGGGAAGTTCTACTGTATTCAGTTTGATGGTGGTACCAATATAATACTTATTATGACCACTAATAACTCGGGGGTCGGTGGAAGGATGATCTAAACCATTGGTTTTCGACCACTACGACCCGGGTTTGATTCCCGCATTGGGCACTTTTTTCTGATTAAAAAAAAAATGCTCCAATGGCCCCCGATTCTTGCAAAAGTCCAACCCCACCAGTGAGTGCAAGTAACCAAACAGGACTCTGGCACATTCGTAAGTGCAAAGTCGAACTGCTTTTCGTATGTGTAGACATGTGGTGCACTTACAGTAAAAAAAGCAGTCATCATTATCATGGCCTGTACCATGTGTACTAGGAATTAGCAAAAAAAAAAACAACTTCGCCTTTGCCAGTCCCAAGCCCGTATGAAAAAGGAGGGGGAGCAGTAACAAGCTTGCTAAAAAACCTGGGTTCAGCTGGCCCGGTTGATAGTACCCTGTAAGGGCTCCTAATCCAGGGATACAGGATGAGCCGCGTTTGTACTCCATGTTAGGAGCGGCTGCACATGGCGTCTGTTCCTTATGTCAGAGGCGGCCATTTCTTTTGGAGCTAAGTCGGCCTGCCACTGAGTAGTGCTCCCAGACTTAATGACAAAGTCAGACGCATTCTACTTCACCCACTCATGATCTCAAGCTTTACAAGCTTGATACCCTAATATGATTGAGTGAAGATAAGAAAGAAGACCACTTGGGGCTAAGATTTTATACACTCATGGACAAAACTTGAGGAAGTTGTACCTTTTAGCATGTATATCAAGATTCAGACAATACCTCTGAAAGATACACTCATGGCCAAAACTTGATGAAGTTGTACCTTTCAGCATGTATATTGGGATTCAGACAATAACTCTAAAAGATGGGATCAGTGGAAAGGTGGTCTAAACCATTGGTTTTCGACCGCCACGACCTGGGATCGAATCCTGCATTGGCCCTTTTTTTTTTTAAATTAAAAAATGCTCCAATGGCCCCCAACTCTTGCATAAGTCCAATCCCACCAAAGAGTGCAAGTAACCAAAACGGGGCTCTGACACATTTGTAAGTGTAAAAGTCAGACTGCTTTTCATTGTGGTGCACTTACAGTAAAAGCAGTCGCCAACTTCTACCCACCATGATTATCATGGCCTGTACTACGTGTACTAGAGATAATAATAAAAAAAAACTCTGAAAGATGTTACAGTGACCTTTATTGAAGACATATGAGATAACAAAGTATGAACAAAAATGCCCGTCTTCTTTAAAAAAAAAAAAAAGAGGATGATCGCGACATCAAAGACCTTTGATGGTACCCTGTAAGGGCTCCTAATCCAGGGATACAGGATGAGCAGCGTTTGTACTCCATGTGAGGAGCGGCTGCACATGGCGTTTGTTCCTCATGTCAGAGGCGGCCATTTCTTTTGGAGCTAAGTCGGCCTGCCAATGAGTAGTGCTCCCAGTCTTAATGACAAAGCCAGACGCATTCTACTTCACCCAGTCATGATGGTTGCCAAATACCATCAAGGGTCAGAACTTGATTCACTAATGATTGAGTGGAGATAAGAAAGAAGAAGATATTTATGAGTAGAGCTCTAAAAGAAGCTCAGGGAACCTATTAGTGAATTGAGTTTGTTTTGGTGGGTAAGCTTTCTAGTGGTCTTCACTACATCACTGGTTGAAACATATTAGCTGGAAAGTTAGAAAAACTCAATCTAGTAGTTGCTTAGTTGTGAGTACAATTAGTTTTTTTTATACAATATAATGCGGCCTATTATTGTAGAACAACATTTGAAAATATCCTGCATGTGTTTCCTTTGAATGAAAAATCGAAATTTATTCTAAGGAGAAATTACGATTATTTCTAACCTTAGCGATGAAGTATGAAAGGATGAATTGTGAAGAGTAATTATGAACGGAAAAATAAAAGTGTACAGGGATAGGATTTCGTCCCTAAGGTTAGAAATAATCGTTATTTCTCCTTAAAATAAATTTTGATTTTTTGTTCAAAAGAAACACATATGGGATATTTTCAAATGTCGTTCTACAATTAGTTTTTGTGTTGTCCAAACATCCCCACCACACATATACCATGTTAATTATCATGTTGGTTCTCCCAATATAACTCGTGTACCTCAATCAAGGTAATAAAAGTAAATCCAAACAGAGTGGGACATTTAAGTAACAATGTTGTTGCTGAAATGTCACACATTTATAATTTATTTGGTCTTATTATCCTGTAGTTCTAATCTATAACCCAAATTGTAACTTATTATGTACCACAATCATTTTTTTATTACCCTTAGTATACAAGGTATAGGCCATGATAATCATGGTTGGGTAATAGAGACTGCTTTTACGGTAAGTACACTATATGTCTATACATGTATAAAGCAGTTCAACTATTGCACTTACAAGTGTGCCAAAGCCCTGTTTGGTTACTTGCACTCACTGGTGAAGTTGAACTTGTACAAGAATTAGGGGCCATTGAAGCAATTTCCCAATGTGGGGATAAAATCCTGGCTGTGGTTGTCGGAAATGGACTGTTTATACCACACCATCCCCCTCCATGATAAAATGGAATACAATGAAATTTATTTATACTGTAGAACCTCCCTGTAAAGGATGCCTAGTTGCAGAGCCAAAGTGTCCTTTAGGGAGAGGTGTCCTCTTACCGGAGAGTTACTAAATTGTAAAAATGGTAATTTTGCAAATGAAACCTGTCCTTTGTGAAGAAGTGTCCACTAAAGGGAAGTTCTACAGCATTTCTACCCATTTCCATATAAATTCCAAAACCAAGAAATCTTTTTCTTGGCAGAATACATTGATACAAATCTATAAAAAGCAGTACTGGCCTGTATTACTCAGATTATATACCTTTTTAGATCATACTAGAACTTGAAAACAAAGTCACAAGACCAAATAAATTGTGTGACATTTCAATAACAGTGCTGTTACCATCTTCAGACAAACTTACTAAATTTTGATGATGAATGATGATAACGCTGTTACTGAAACGTTACACACTATTTAGTATTGGTAAAGAAATTATATAATCAAATTTAATTCAATTGAAAGCTCTGATTCCTTGGGGTGTTGAATTAAAGTTAGATTGTATACACTCTTGGACAAAACTTAAGTCCACTAGAAGTGAATGTTGTGATGAAATCCGACTTTAATTCAACAAAAACTCTGATCACTTTGGGTGTTGAATTAAAGAGGTTAGACTAGGGGTCGGCAATCTTTTGAGTCGAAAGAGTTACAATTACAATTTACAAAATTTCAGAAGTTTAAAGACCCACAAAATGTTTTTATTGCCAAAAATAAATAGTACAGTAAAACCCCTCTATAGTGAACACCAATGGGACAGAGCTTTTGGTTCACTATAGCCACGGTTTGACCATTTTTTTAACTTTTCTAAATTTTTAGACCGTATAATTAAAAAACAGCCATACAAACAGGAAAAGGCAGCCACTTAATAATGGCCACTTTGTTTTAATTCCCTAAATTGACCTATTTCTTTACAGTAATGCTGAATATCAAAAGAAGTCATTTGTTAATAGGTTCTTCTTATCATTAGCATACATGTTTATATATAAACCTATGTATTATTTAAAAATTAAGCCAAATCCCCTAGGCAAAACATTATAAATTATATATTTAAAAGGTATAAGAGTATTTTAGAACATCTTTCTCAAATAATATAATACTATATTTATTTGAAAAAATGCCTCTAATACCTTGTTGTTTGAAAGTGAAATTTGAAAATCAGAATTGTCTATCGTATATCGTTATTTCCATCAAAGGAAAAGTGCTCCGTGTATTCTGAATCCATTGAGGATGAATCAAAAGTATCTAATTCAGAAAAATCAGACGCGAAACATGTTGATACGATACCGCGATCGGTAAAATTGCGAATAAAAAACGCTAATTTGCAAACACAAAATCGGTGGTAAAACGGCCGGCCAGAGGGAATATCCGCGAACCCTGAATGAGTCATAAACCTAACAAGAATTCCATTCTAAAAATATAACTGTAGTGGTAGTTTTTGAGAATTTATAAGTCGATTTGTTTGTGGCTCATGAGACATGGGGAACTTGGGGGAACTTTTTGTTTTCTTTCTTCTCTTCCAATTCCAGTTTCCTCATATTCTTCTGAAGTGTATATTAAATTTTGTTTTAACCTGTTATTCAAACCATTTCTGGCTTTAAAATTATTTGGAATTATGTTTTAGCCTAGGTTAACTTTGATATAAAACGCTTCTAAAAGGGCAGGCTGCCACTGTTTTTTTTTTTTTTTAGAATGCCACTCTTTGTTTCTTTTCTTTATTTTAGAAGCCATTTGTATTTTTCTTCTATTTCAAAATTGTCGAATGCAAAGATATTCTATTAAGGGAAAGTATAATGTGTAAAAATTTATACAACATACAGCAAAAATAGAATGGAAATGAAAACAAACAATGCCGCTAATTTTTTGTTTTGAAATCGCGATCCGTGAGCTGAAACATGCTCAAAATTTTGTTGTTTTAAATTTTTTTTAAAACACAATTTTAAGTTCGTTATAAGCATAGTATTTTTAATAGATTTTATCATTTTGGGACCAAAAATAGGTTCGTTATAGGGGTAGTTCGTTATTTGAAAAATCGCAAAGTTCGTTATAACGATGGTATTTTCAATGGAATGGAATCGCCGTGGGTTCGTTATAAGGGAAGGTTCGCTATATCCGTGGTTCGTATTAGCGGGGTTTTACTGTATATTCTAACATAAATATTTGCGTATGGAACTAAATTACAAGAGAAGGAATCGCCTGACATCATCTTGAAGAAGGAACAAAAGTTAACGACGACTTATAAAAGAAACTCGTTGCCATTAACTTTTGTTCATTCTTCAAGGTCATGGAACTAAATAACCGCAGCTTCACATCCAAAGAGCCGCTTGTTGCTTGTGAGCCATAGTTTGCCGACCCTTGGTCTAGACTATATACAGTAGAACCTCCCCCCTTTAGTGGACATCCCGCTAGCTGACACCTCTTTACAAAGGACACTTTTCATTTGCAAAATTACCATTTTTACTATTTAGCAACTCTCTGGTAAGAGGGTACCTCTATCTAAAGGATACATTGGCTCTGCAATTAGGTGTCCTTTACAGGAAGGTTCTACTGTATAATAAAAACATCGATACAAATAGATAAGAATATAGCAACAACCAATCTATTGAAAAAAACTTATTTTTAAAAAAATGTCCACAGCTCTTACAAGATAACAGCATCTCCTGGCCATACAGCACCTCAATATTGCTAATGGCTCTCAGTCCTCTATTGAAGAACATTAGGAGAAGGTATCACCTGACTACTTTATTTTTTTTATTATTATCCCTAGTACACGTGGTACAAGCAATGATAATCATGGTAGGTAGTTATAGCGACTGCTTTTACTGTAAGTGTACCACATGTCTACACATGTGAAAAGCAGTTCGACTTTGCACTTACAAATGTGCCAGAGCCCCGTTTGGTTACTTGCACTCGCTGGTGGGGTTGGACTTTTGCAAGAATCGGGAGCCATTGGAGCATTTTTTTTTAAACTCCACTTTTGCCGGTCCCAAGCCCGGATGAAAAAGGAGGAGGGGGAGCAGTAACAAGCTCGGTAAAAACCTGGGCTAAGCTGGCCCGGCTGATAGTACCCTGTAAGGGCTCCTAATCCAGGGATACAGGATGAGAAGCGTTTGTACTCCATGTTAGGTGCGGTTGTATATGGTGTCTGTTCCTCATGTCAGAGGCGGCCATTTCTTTTGTAGCTAAGTCGGCCTGCCACTGAGTAGTGCTCCCAGTCTTAATGACAAAGGCAGACTACTTCACCCAGTCATGATGGTTGTCAAACAGACACCATCAACTTGATACCCTAATATGATTGAGTGGAGATAAGAAGGAAGAAGAAGATGCAACTAAAACTTGCTGATGGCTTGTGTCATCTGTTGGAATTATTATCAACTAAACGTTGATTTTTAATTATTCCAGAACCTTTTCTTGATTAATCAAGAAAAACCAACCTCATAGATGTCTGGGTTGTTGACCCACATCAGCTTGGTACTGATTGTGTGTTGAAGGCTCATCATCATGAAAAGGTTATTTAAGGCTAAATATGCTTCCTCAATAGTGAAAACAATAATGGCTACCCAGGTAACCTACATTTGGCCTTGTTATCTGTGAAATTTATCTAGAATCCCAATTTGTACCAATCCAACTGGCCTATCAGTGGTGTACTCTCCAAATTACAATGAATTTTTCTTAAAAAAAAAAAAACACTAAAATCCATTTCATTTTGTTGTATCACCCCTCTTTGTCAAAAATTACACAAATTACACGAGTCCATGCTCAAATTGTTTGATGGTAAGCAGTGGCCTCTCCCAAAAGTCCTCATTTTCTAAGTAAACATTAGTGCTAAAGTTTTAAATTGAAATAAAAATATTCCAGTAAAACCCCTCTATAGTGAACCCCAATGAGACAGCTTTTGGTTCACTATAGCCACGGTTTGGCATTTTTTTTTTTACTTTTCAAAATTTTTAGACCGTATAATTAAAGGACAGCCATACACAGAGGAAGAGGCTGCCTCTTAATAGTGGTCACTTTGTTTTAATTCCCTTAATTGACCAATTCCTTTACATTAATACTAAATAATATATGAATAATAAGGTACAATTTGGATTTGAGAGAACAGTTTCCTTTGCCAAAATTATCATTTTTACTATTTAGAAACATCTTCAGCAAGAGGAGTCTCTAAAGGACACTTTTGTTCAGCAACTAGGTTTATTTACAGGGAAGTTATACTGTTATCAAAATTCGAAACTAATTTTAAAGGCGCAAGATTCTTTTGTAAGTGCAAAATTCAAACTGCCTTTCACAAAAAGAAACTTACGCCTTTAAAATAGTTTCGAATTTTGATAACAGATGGCGCTAGTGCATCATAATATAAAAGTTATACTGTATTCAGTTTGATGGTGGTACCAATATAATACTTGCTATGACCACTTGGGGATAAGATTTTATACACTCATGGACAAAACTTAAGGAAGTTGTACCTTTTACCATGTATATCGGGATTCAGACAATAACTCTGAAAGATACACTCATGGACAAAACTTAAGGAAGTTGTACCTTTTACCATGTATATCGGGATTCAGACAATAACTCTGAAAGATAAGAGTCTGTAGAAAGGTGGTCTAAACTGTTGGTTTTCAACCGCCAGGACCTGGAATCAAATCCCGCATTGGGCACTTTTTTCTAATTAAAAAATGCTACAGACCCGCCAGAGAGTGCAAGTAACCAAAACGGGGCTCTGGCACATTTGTAAGTGCAAAATTCAAACTGCCTTTCACATGTGTAGACATGTGGTGCATTTACAGCAAAAGCAGTCGCCAACTTCTACCCACCATGATTATCATTGGCCTGTACTACGTGTACTAGGGATAATAAAAAATACAAAAAAAACCTCTGAAAGATGTTACAGTGACCTTTATTGAAGACACAAGATAACCAAGTGTGAACTAAATTCCCAGTCTTCCTAAAAAAAAAAAAAAGATGATCGGCGACATCAAAGACTTTACACTTTCTTATGCTTTTTCCATGAATGTATTGTCCACATCTTGAATTAGTTATAGTTAAAACAAATGGAATTTAAACCTTGGAACCCTCTTCTACTTTAAAATACACCCATACCTCGCTTTGCGTCGGGGTTACGTTCCAAAAAAACACGACGCAAAGTGAAAAAAAAAATTTTGATGGCATGGCGCAATCAAAACGAAGGTGTCGCCATATTTTAGGAAAAAAAAATTAAAGACTCGAATCCAAAACAACGCAACTTCGAAAATCTAACGACGCACAGTGAAAGTCAGTAAAAATTAAGCAGCGACGCAACTTCGAAAAAATGCAAAACGGAACGAAGCAAAGCAAGGTATTGGTGTATAATTCAAGCTGTTATAGCCAAATGATTGTAACAAAGACATAACAGTCTTATAAATTTATACCAATTGTAGGTTATCAGTAAATGTACAAACTCCGCCATTGCTGGTCCCAAGCCCGGATGAAAAAGGAGGAAGGGGAGCAGTAACAAGCTCACTAAAAAACCTGGGCTCAGCTGGCCTGGCTGATAGTACCCTGTAAGGTCTCCTAATCCAGGATGAGTGCATCTGTACTCCATGTTAGGAGCGGCTGCACATTGCCTCTGTTCCTCATGTCAGAGGCGGCCATTTCTTTTGGAGCTAAGTCGGTCTGCCAATGAGTAGTGCTCCCAGTCTTAATGACAAAGGTAGACACATTCTACTTCACCCAGTCATGATGGTTGATAACTCCGCCTTTGCCGGTCCCAAGCCCGGATGAAAAAGGAGGGGGAGCAGTAACAAGCTCACTAAAAAACCTGGGTTCAGCTGGGCCAGCTGATAGTACCCTGTAAGGGCTCCTAATCCAGGTATACAGGATGAGCAGCGTTTGTACTCCATGTTAGGAGCGGCTGCACATGGCGTCTGTTCCTCATGTCAGAGGCAGCCATTTCTTTTGGAGGTAAGTCGGCTTGCCACTGAGTAGTGCTCCCAGTCTTAATGACAAAGGCAGATGCATTCTACGTCACCTAGTGTGGAGATAAAAAAGAAGAAGATGATGGTTGATAAACAGACACCATCAAGGGTCACAACTTGATACCCTAATATGATTGAGTGGAGATAAGAAAGAAGAGTAAATGTACAGTAGAATGTACAACCTCCATGAGAGGACACTCCCTCTATAAGACATTTCTAAAAAGGACTGCAGGACATATTCCATGAGAGGACACTCCTGCTAGAAGACACTTCTCTACAAAGGACAGAATCTTCCCAATTGGCTAAAACCAAAAAATAATAGGTACATATGGATGACCAGTGTACATCAATGTCCCATCTGTCAAACATTGGTTTGTAAAATGCCTAGAGGTGATTTCAATACAACTTGTATACTAGAACTTTGAGCAGCTTAAAACTTCTGAAAAAATTCTCATAATTTTTTTTTTTCAGGATGTGTTTTAATTAGAGAACAAATTAAAACTAGAGTAAAACACCTTGTTAAAATGAACCTGCAATATAGTGAAACTTCCCTAAAATAATTGCCAATATTAATGATACCAAGAGTGACCCAAAAGTTCAGTTCTAATGGAATTCACTTGAGCAAGGTTTTATTATAAATTGTAGTGTTCCCCAATTCCAGTATCCTAATGGATTACAAATGAGACAAAAAGATTTTGGCAGACTTAAAAACTATACAATAGAACCTCCCTGTAAAGGATACTTAGTTGCAGAGTCAAAATGTCCTTTGAAGAGAGGTGTTCTCTTACTGGAGGGTTGTTTATGAGAAGAAATTCCTTTTGGTGATACAGAGTAATAAGGTAAAAATCCAAATAAATAATGTGTAATATTTTGGTAACAGTGTTGTTACTGATACATCAGATGCTATTTATTTGGTCTTATTACTTTTTATTTCTAACCTATAATCCAAATTGTACCTTATTATAATGTTGGTGATGAAAACTGTCTTTTGTAGAGAGTTGTCCTCAGTTAAAATGTCTTCTCCTAAAGGTTGTACTGTACAAAATTTCACCAGATGGTGGCTACTGAATGAACACCAAACAAGTTGGGCAAAGCACTTTTTATCAACATTTGGTCTAAATGGTATTGATAAGGCACAATTTGGATTATTCTATATACAGTTACGAGCGTCATTCTTCGTCTCTTAATCAGTCATCTCTGTCACCGTTTGCTTTTTTTTTTGGAATGGCGCCCTCCTATTGGTTGGCTACGATCACGCCACCTTTGCCCCCACCCCCACTCGCTTTTTCGTTTTTGTAACCATTGTGTTGGAGCGGGTCGCTCCTTAAATAAATGCATATATTAATTAATAACCAAATGGAATCCTCTCTTTCTTTTTCCCAGTAAGAGACGCCTACGGAAGCCAACAGTACATAGACAGATAAAGCACATAGGCTATAGTTATTAACTAACATATGCATTTATATAAGGCGCCAATTTATAATTGTAACAAATAGTATTTAATCAGAACATTCTATCGGGTAAAACACGGGCGTTGCCCGGGTCATTCGGCTAGTAGATTATAAACACAAGGTAATAAGACCAAATCCAAATAAATAAATAGTGTGTGACGTTTCGGTAACAGCGTTGTTACCATCTTCAGACAAAAGTACTGAATCTGTTACAACGCTGTTACAGAAACGTCACACACTATTTATTTATTTGGATTTGGTCTTATTACCTTGGGTCTAAATGGTATTCTATTAAGATTGTTAACACAATTACTACTTGTTCCACAGACTTATTAATTTCACAGATCTATTATTCAGTACATTTCTCTTGTTCCTTCTACGCAAAAAAATAATAGGTGAACAATTCTTGGTTCAGTTCTCGAAAACTGCTAACAATTTCAACCTAATTTTCTATATAGGGCTTCTTTGAAGTAATAAATTCATCTAGATTAGTATTGCTTCTGGAAAAATGCTCAATTTATTGTACAACTTGGCAACATTTTGGAATAAATTATGCTAATGATGAATCGTTTTTTAGGTTATGGAAACATACTTTTTATGCTAATAATGATAAAGAACATGTTAGGTTATAATAGTAATTATAATTTTGATGATAATAGCAAGTTTTTTTATGATATATATATATATATATATATATATATTGTCATACACCATTCAATGAGCAATATGATTTTTATATAAAATCATATTTCTAAATTTCATATTTATGAGTAGAGCTCCAAGAGAAGCTCAGGGAACCTTCTTCTTTCTTATCTCTACTCAATCATATTAGGGTGTCAAGTTGTGACTCTTGATGGTGTCTGTTTGGCAACCATCATGACTGGGTGAAGTAGAATGTTTCTCCCTTTGTCGTTAAGACTGGGAGCACTACTCAGTGGCAGGCCGACTTAGCTCCAAAAGAAATGGCCGCCTCTGACATGAGGAACAGATGCCATGTGCAGCTGCTCCTAACATGGAGTACAAACGCTGCTCATCCTGTATCCCTGGATTAGGAGCCCTTACAGGGTACTATCAGCCGGGCCAGCTGAGCCCAGGTTTTTTAGTGAGCTTGTTACTGCTCCTCCTTTTTCATCCGGGCTTGGGACCAGCAAAGGCGGAGTTTATTAGGGAACCTATTAGTGTGAATTGAGATTGTTTTGGTGTGTAAGCTTTCTAATGGTCTTCACTACATCACCAGTTGAAACATATTAGCTGGAAATTTAGAAAAACTCAATCTAGTATTTGCTTAGTTGTGAGTACAATTAGCTTTTATGTTGTCCAAACATATCCAACACATACATACCATGTTAATTATAATGTTGGTTCTCCCAATATAACTTAAGTACCTCAATCAAGGTAATAAGCCCAAATCCAAACAGAGTGAGACATTTCAGTAACAACATTGTTACTGAAATGTCACACACTTATAATTTATTTAGTTTTATTATCTTGTAGTTATAATCTATAAGCCAAATTGTAACTTATTATGTACCACAATCATTTTTATATTATCCTTAGTATACAAGGTATAGGCCATGATAATCATGGTTGGGTAATCGAGACTGCTTTTACTGGAAGTACACTAGACATGTATAAAGTAGTTCAACTATTGCACTTACAAGTGTGCCAAAGCCCTGTTTGGTTACTTGCACTCACTGGTGAAGTTGAACTTGTACAAGAATTAGGGGCCATTCAAGCAATTTTTTTTTTTTAAGTTCCCAATGTGGGGATAGAATCCTGAGCAATGGCTGTCAAAAATCAACAGTTTATACCACTCCACAACCATCTCAATGATAAAATGGTATACAATGAAATTCAGATATACAGTAGAACCTCCTGTAAAGGATGTCTAGTTGCAGAGTCAAAGTGTTCTTTAGGGAGAGGTGTCCTCTTACCGGAGAGTTGTATAAATGGTCTTCTTCTTATCTCCACTCAAACATATTAGGGTATCAAGCTTTGACAACCATCATGACTGGGTGAAGTAGAATGTGTCTGCCTTTGTCATTAAGACTGGGAGCACTACTCAGTGGCAGGCCACTGACTTAGCTCCAAAAGAAATGGCCGCCTCTGACATGAGGAACAGACGCCAAGTGCAGCCGCTCCTAACAAGGTACTATCAGCCGGGCCAGCTGAGCCCAGGTTTTTTAGTGTGCTTGTTACTGCTCCCCCTTTTTCATCCATATAAATGGCAATTTTTCAAATTAAACCTGTCATTTGTGGAGAGGTGTCCACTAAAGGGAAGTTCTACTGCATTTCTACCCATTTCCATATAAATTCCATAACCAAGAAATATTTTAGTGCCGGTGGATATATAGGGCAGAATAAATTGATACAAATCTTTAAAAATCTGTATGGTATATTTAACTGGTCCTCAGACTTTTTAGATCATAGTGGAACTTCAAACTTGGAAAAATTATTACATTTTAAACACAAAGTAACAAGACCAAATTCAAATAGTGTGTGATATTTCAATAACAGTGTTGTTACCATCTTCAGACAAACTTAGAGATCTTTATAATGAATGATGATAACGGTCTTACTAAAACGTTACATACTATTGATTTGGTATTATTACCTCGTGTTTGTAATCTACTAGCTGAATGACCCGGGCAACGCCCGGGGGTTTTACCCGATTAAATGCTTTTATTCAAATACTATTCGTTACAATTATAAATTGGCGCCGTGGATGTCATTCTTGTGAAACGTCCCACTCCAAACTTTGTGTCTGAGAAGCGATATTTTTATAAAGAGATGATCTGGCTTTGTGTCTTCTGCTCGAATGAATGTTTTTCTGTTAGAATTTTGTTCCTGCATACTAAAAATGAACTGGCTTCACCCGTGGTCTCTGCTTTTTGGAATTTTTCTCGGATATTATTTTGTATCTGATAATCAAATAGGATACAGCAATATTGTCATCATCCTTTTCTGAATAAAAAACAACTACTTTTTTCCCAGAACCTGTCAATTTATTTTTCTTGACTAAAAATCTGAAAAATATCTTTTCCAGATTTTTCTTTCTCTATGTCCTGTTAAAACATGTTTTACATGTCCATTAGGTCAGCTGATATTACCTCCCATCTTCACCGCTAGAGGCGCTGCTTCCGAGCGAAGGGGCAAATTTGCAACGCAATTTGCAAATAACTTGTATACTTGTGTACATAGACCATAAATCTGTACATAAACAGGAAAAGCACATATATTTTAATATTATAAATGAGTTTTTAAAATTGTAAAAAAATGCATCTGCCGGGTATCGAACCCGGGGCGCCAGCGTGGCAGGCGAGCATTCTACCACTGAACCAAAAGCAAATGGTGACAGAATTGTTGATGACTCTGATACTTGTATATTTTAATAATCCAAATTGTGCCTTATCATCAATATCACATCTGTAAATTTGGCTTTTTTTTATTATTGAAATATAAGAGTGCCACTAATTTCAACTGTCAGTGTGACCACAATTATTGCATATTTACAATTTTATTTATATAGCTAAACTTGAACTCCAAAAAGTCAAGCTATAGAGAACAGAATAACTGATTAAATATAACAGCCATGTCTTTCTCATGGTTAAGAGAATCAATGAGGAAGATGCTACAAGATTATAAATTTGTCCATGATGTCTTGCACAATTATTTCTGCAAACTGAAGGTATCACAACCTGAGAGCAGGCCATCTTTGTGGGATGTTCTCTGGATAGAAATTCACTTTGTAGTTAGCTCTTTTAGAATTCTTTGGTACAGTAATGGGTGAAAACAAAGAATTTATATCTGCATTTTGTTACTCAGAAAATCTTAAAATTGCCGAGAATTATTATAAGGCACAATTTGGATTATAGATTATAAACACAAGGTAATAAGACCAAATCCAAATAAATAAATAGTGTGTGACGTTTCGGCAACAACATTGTCACCATCATCAGACAAAAGAATAAATAAGAAAAATATCACAGCAAGTTCTTAAATAGTACTGTTATCACTTGATAAGACGTAAAGCAAGATGTTCAAGGTTATGAACATGGAGAAATACAAGAGATGTTCTGTACTAAAAGGACGCAAAGTAAGATGTTCAATGTTATGAACATGGAGAAATAATGTTCTGTACTAAAAGGACGCAAAGTAAGATGTTCAATGTTATGAACATGGAGAAATAATGTTCTGTACTAAAAGGACGCAAAGTAAGATGTTCAATGTTCATAACATTGAACATCTTACTTTGCGTCCTTTTAGTACAGAACATCTTGCTTTACGTCTTATCAAGTGATAACAGTACTATTTAAGAACTTGCTGTGATATTTTTCTTATTTATTCTTTTGTCTGATGATGGTGACAATGTTGTTGCCGAAACGTCACACACTATTTATTTATTTGGTCTTATTACCTTGTGTTTAAGGCACAATTTAGTTTATAGATTATATATAAAAGGCAATAAGACTAAATTCAAATAAAGTGTCTGTGACGTTTCTGTAACAGAATTGTTACTGAAACATCACACACAATTTATTTCAATTTGGTCTTATTACGATAAGGCTCAATTTGGATTATAGATTATAAACACAAGGTAATAAGACCAAATCCAAATGAATAAATTATGTGATTTCAGTACCAACGCTGTTCGTCACACACTATTTATTTGGTCTTATTACCTTTTGTTGAGATATCAACTAGAAAAGGCTTCAATCAACCAATCAGAAACAGGTATCTTACATTTGCTGATGGTAAGTGGGGAAGATTTATATGTCTAGGTATATACAGTTAAACCTGTCTAGAGCGCCTTCCTCTCAATACCGCCCAATTTTAAATACGTAGTACAATGCAATTTACACTGAAAGTGACCTGTCTATAACAATCCCTCTCTATAACATACTATTTTGGTGATTCCCAAGAGGGGACGCTATAGACAGTCTTAACTGTATATTTGGTCTTATTTCTTCTATGAACATAATAACATGCTAGGGTGAAAACATCAGGCTTCTGGAAATAATGGGGAAAAAAATAGTATAAAAGTGAGATTGTTGTTTCTTATCCCTTTGTGTAAAGATTACATGAATTCCATTTTGTAAAATTGGTTATAAGGAATCTGAGCTGCCATGTTTAGAATTTATCCTGTTGAAATTGCCTGTTTTCTTATTAATTGATGAAAGCATTTGTCAAGTTTAAGTGATATCATTATTGCTCTTTCTTTCATACAAAGACATTTTTAGAGGTATTGAACCAGTATGCCAGCTTTGTAACCCTAATTCCATTGTGGTTTGTTAACAATTTAGGATTGATTATGGCTTGTAAACAGGTCTCAAGACTTCCCCATATTTGCTAATTGGTGCAAAAAAAAAAAGTTGAATTTGTTATAACATACTTTTTTTTTTGTTTGCTGCGAAAACATGAAATAATCTTTAGAATACCACAATAATAGTTGTAATATTACTTGAAAAAATTCAATATTTATATTGAGAGGTCTCTCAGAACAAGGTTATTTATTTAGTAAGCCTAGAGTGTTTTTAGCAATTTTTAGGTTGAAACAGGTTAGTTATTCTTGACCAGCATTCCTATTATTTTTCTCTTTGGAGTATGAGCATTCTTTTAATATTCACAATTTATCTCAAATGGTGTTTGCTATAATTAGCAAGCCAGAAAATACCATTTATACAAAATTTGGAGGTGGGGGGTTGAATAAACCTATAAAAGGTTCTGTCAGCACTGAATAACATGCGAAAAATATATAATTTCAATTAGTATATATCTCAATTTAAAATATAAATATGTGATAAAAGAAGTGAGGAAGCAAATTCAATAGCAATATTTTAGCCCTTCTTTTAGAAGTTGTTTCAACTCGAGGATCTCAAAAGAAAGCAATGTGTAGCAAAATTTTATTACCACATTTTTAACGGTAAGATTTCTGGTATCTGGCACGAGCTCCAGGTCCACCGAACTTCTTGGGTTCACTGCGGCGGGGATCAGCAACCAGAAGACTCCTGTCGTATTGGGTAAGGATGTCCTTCAGTTCCTTTGTGGTAGCTTCGTCCACGTACTTCTGGTAATAGGTGACGATGGACTTGGAAATTGCCTGCCTGATGGCATAGATCTGGGCAACTTTACCACCACCGCTTACTTTGACACGGATGTCAACGTTAGCGAATTTGGGCTTTCCGAGGAGGAGAACAGGCTCCAGAAGCTTGTATTGAAGGGTTCTTGGCTCAACAAGCTCAAGAGGACGACCATTTACCTTGATCAAACCTTTGCCAGGCTGACAACGTGCAACTGCAGTGGCGGTCTTCTTACGCCCGAAAACCTGGACATCTTGAATTGAAGTTTCCTTGGTCATGTTAATTTCTCTATTTTAAATTTTCGTTAAATATTATTCGGAGGTAAAATTCGGAAAACTTTTATTATCTACTTCAACAAAACGTGTTAAAAAGAACTTATGGATGATGATAAGGACTTTAGAAAAAATGTAATACTCTGTAGTCTGCTCTATGAAAATATAATTTTAAAACTTGTAGGAAAAACAAACAAAATTTATTTAAATTCAAATAAAAAGCTATATAATCTTTTAAAAGGTTGTAGAATATTTTTTTTCTTTGTGTGTGTTGAATATTTTTTTCGTTTCAAATACTTGCAAACTGAAATTAATATTTTTTAAACATTGTTTCCATACTAAATTAGGTATAATATAGTATGACAATTTTTTTAATATGCAATTTTTTAAATAAAATATGGTATAGCCTTTTTAACTTTTAATTAGACATTTTAAATTCATATTTGGACATTTTTCATTTTAATTTAGACACTTTCATTTTTATTTAGTCTTTTCAATTTTAATTTAGACATTTTTCTTTCCAATTTAGAAATTTTTCATTTTAATTTAGACACATGGACTTTTTATAGAAAAGTCTAAGGGTCTAAATTAAAATGAAAAATGTCTCTAAATTGAAATATAAAATGTCTAAATTGAGATAAAAATGTAAATTATAATTGAAAATGTTTACATATAAATTAAATTTGTCTAATTAAAAGTTAAAACCTATTTTTCAATTTTTACAAATGCATTATTTTTCTTTTTAGTGTATCAAATTTAGCATTCAAATGACAATACTTCTATTATCCAGAAGATTTAATTTTGAAATATTTTGGATATGACCAGTTTATTTCACTTGGAACAAATTGGTCATCCATCATCAGTTTTGTCCTTTTTCCTTAGTTGCAGGTTTTCTATTATAATTGCCAAATATAGGAAGGTTTTTAAAAAATAGTTTTATCTCAAGAAAATGTGAAAATAATATAATTTTTTGACATCTTGTCAATAAATATGCAAAAGATATACAGTTATGTAAAATGTATAGGTTATGAATAGGAAGAAACTTGGAGAAGAGAGGCGATATTACTGTTTAGAAGTGCAAAGTCATTACTTTTTTA
>CP092871.1:13078458-13093274 GCA_030710605.1 Cordylochernes scorpioides | reverse complement strand
CCGATGCCAACATATAAAGTCCTGGTGTTTGTTTTGACATTAGGCAGCGAGAAATAAACAGGAGATTTGAGAGAAACCTTTTTAATTCTGGAGCTCCACTGAAAGATGCAGGCCCATGTCTTCCCAGGGTTAAGCTGGAGGCCATTGTCAGCATACCAAGCAGTCATCTATCGACATTTTTGTAAATATTTATATTTTATTTGAATCTCACTCCAATGTTTTTCTTCCTCTCCTCAATAACTTTAATTTATCTGTATTTGAAAATAAGAGCAAGATAATACCTAGAGAGCATATGCATATAATTCTACATCAAAATGATTATAGTTCTATATGTACATATTTACCATATAATTTGTAATTTCGAATTTATTTCTCTCTCTTTTCGACTCCATTGCTGAATTTCTCAAGAGAAACTTTATATAAGACTAAGGTCTAAATAAATGTAGTGATTGATTGAACTTATAATATTTTTAAAAGATTACTCGAGAGTTTAAATAAAATATATTACCACAGTTGCATATATAATTACTAATATATATGAGAATATAACGATAAATTAATAATTTTAATATTTCTTTTATATTAAATTTTATATTTCTTTTTTTTTCTATTCACTGATTTTATTTGAACCTCATTTCAAAAAAATCAATAAACAAAAGACTTATCTGGCATATTTATTTATGTTTGTTTTTTAGTCATGTTCGGGAAATGTCTAAAAATGTAAATTTCTGACAACAAACTTAAACATATCTCTTACGTGCGTATTTTTTCAAGCAATATAAAAGGAGCGATGGCGTCTACATCGAGAGATTCTCAAAGCGATTCATCCGAGGAAGAAGAAATTGATACTCAAGACTTCGACAAGAATTTGGGTGACGAATTAGCAGAATTTGCCCATCAAATAGAGGATTATACGCCTACAATACCTGATGCAGTTGTTACCCATTTTACCAAAACTGCTGGATTTGAACCCTCCGATCCACGTATTGTGCGTTTAATATCGTTAGCAACTCAAAAATTTATTTCTGATATAGCAAATGATGCGCTTCAACATTGTAAAATGAGAGATTCAAGTCAAAGCAAGAAAGGTTTAAAAGATAAAAGATATATACTGACCTCAGAAGATTTAACACAAGCTTTATCTGAACATGGCATAACTATCAGAAAACCTCCATATTTTGTATAAAAATATATTTTAAACTATATATATATACTTTTATATATTCATTAAATATACTTAAATACATAATGTATATAAATTTTCTGTGAAAATAATATATAGTATATTAAAGTCTTTCCATATAATTTTTTTTTACAAGGCCTAGATTTTTCTAACAGCAAATTTTAATATATATTTCACAAGGATTATGCACATTTTTTAAATGTTCATCTTAAGAACCTACAATAAGTATTAATTTCATGTCTTTGGTAAGTTATTCCTTTTAGTTATGCTGTATCTTTGTTAAAAATATATTTTCAATATTCTGAAATATATTTGGAGATTAGCTATATGAATTTAAATGCTTTCAATTTTTCAGTGAATGAATTTGATATAGCTGTGTTTTTCACATCATATGGACAAAATAAATATTATTTGATGTTTTTATCAATTTTTGTTTATATTTTTTGAATGCATATACTCTTCTTCTTTCTTATCTCCACTCAATCACACTAAGGTATCAAGCTTGTAAAGCTTGAGATTTTTGATGGTGTCTGCCGGGGAAGAGTAGAGCTCATCAATGGATGAGTCAATACAGTCAATGCTTCATACTAAAAGAAGTACAATTATACATGACATTTTGACAACAGTGTTGTTACCATCTTCAGACAAAAGTACTGGGTGACATTTTGACAACAGTGTTGTTACCATCTTCAGACAAAAGTACTGGGTGACATTTTAACAACAGTGTTGTTACCATCTTCAGACAAAAGTACTGGGTGACATTTTGACAACAGTGTTGTTACCATCTTCAGACAAAAGTACTGGGTGACATTTTGACAACAGTGTTGTTACCATCTTCAGACAAAAGTACTGGGTGACATTTTAACAACAGTGTTGTTACCATATTCAGACAAAAGTACTGGATGACATTTTGATAACAGTGTTGTTACCATCTTCAGACAAAAGTTCTGGGTGATATTTTGACAACAGTGTTGTTACCATCTTCAGACAAAAGTATTGCATGACATTAAAGGCTTAATTTGTTTAAGTATAATTTAACATGTATGAAAGAATTGAATAATAAAAAGATAGAAGGTTACTCATATGATACACTCATGGACAAAACTAAGGAAGTGGAAAGTCTGATGTCGCTGGTTTTCTCTTTTTTTGAAGGAGCCTGAGGCAATATTGTTCACACTTGGCTATCTTGTGTATATTCAATAAAGGCCACTGTAATATCTTTCAGAGTTATTGTCTGCATCCCGATATACATGCTAAAAGGTACAGCTTCCATAAGTTTTGTCCATGAGTGTATCTTTCAGAGTTATTGTCTGCATCCCAATATACATGCTAAAAGGTACAGCTTCCATAAGTTTTGTCCATGAGTGTATCTTTCAGAGTTATTGTCTGAATCCCGATATACATGCTAAAAGGTACAGCTTCCATAAGTTTTGTCCATGAGTGTATCTTTCAGAGTTATTGTCTGAATCCAGATATACAAGCTAAAAGGTACAACTTCCTTAAGTTTTGTCCATGAGTGTACATTTCAGAGTTATTGTCTGAATCCCGATATACATGGTAAAAGGTACAACTTCCTTAAGTTTTGTCCATGAGTGTATCTTTCAGAGTTATTGTCTGAATCCCGATATACATGGTAAAAGGTACAACTTCCTTAAGTTTTGTCCATGAGTGTATCTTTCAGAGTTATTGTCTGAATCCCGATATACATGGTAAAAGGTACAACTTCCTTAAGTTTTGTCCATGAGTGTATCTTTCAGAGTTATTGTCTGAATCCCGATATACATGATAAAAGGTACAACTTCCTTAAGTTTTGTCCATGAGTGTACATTTCAGAGTTATTGTCTGAATCCCGATATACATACTAAAAGGTACAACTTCCTTAAGTTTTGTTCATGAGTGTATCTTTCAGAGTTATTGTCTATATCCAGATAAACATTCTAAAAGTTACAGCTTCCATAAGTTTTGTCCATGAGTGTATCTTACAGAGTTATTGTCTGAATCCAGATAAACATTCTAAAAGGTACAACTTCCTTAAATTGTGTCCATGAGTGTAAATGCCTAATCTCCATTTTTCACATCTTTTGTATGTGTTTATGGAGAGATTTTTGGCTTAACACAAAATAAAACTTAACACAATAGATAAAATGTTAGATTAGGTTCAGAAAATATATAGTTTTATATTTGACCATAAATCTCTTTGTCTCTCTATTTATATTAAGAGAAAGCTACTCTGTCATTTATCCAAGAGTGTCCTTATTCTTTCTTTACACATAGGGAAGGCTTAGAGTTTTTACAAGCTCTCTTCTTCTTTCTTATCTCCACTCAATCATACTAAGGTATCAAGCTTGTAAAGCTTGTTGATGGTGTCTGCCGGGGAAGAGTAGAGCTCATCAATGGATGAGTCAATACAATCAATAATATGTCTTGGGGTTGCAGGCTGAGAATTGCACCTAGTACATAGTGGGAAAGCCCTACAACTATTCTGGAAAGTCACAAGGTAATAAGATCGAATACAAATAATTATTGGTCTTATTACCTTGTGTTTCTAATCTATATCCAAATTGTACCAAATTATTTAGTGTTTTCCTTGAGAAAAAAGATATCTTGGCCAACAAAAGTGAGTTGTGAATTGGAGTAGCCTTATTTTGATGAAAATTTACAATTAGGATTTTAAAGCTGAGGTTCATATTGAGGTATATTTTAAATAAAGGCATTACTTTTTTATAATTAATGACAATTTCACATATTATGATACATTAGCGCACCATCTGTTATGAAAATTCGAAACTATTATAGACTTGTATGATTCTTTTAAAAATAAAACAATTTCTACTGTCCTTACTGCAATGGAAAAATTAATGGGAGGGCCTGGCATTTCTTATATACTACATACATAATTGACTGAATTAGAACTTCAAGGTAATAAGACCAAATCCAAATAAATTAATAGTGTGTGACGTTTCATTAACAACCTGGTTGGTTCAAATTCACATAAATAGGTACCGCTCAGCAAGAGCAACCTAGTTCATGATAATTGAACATTGAATAATATGTGAAGGTTATTCACATATTAAACAAATTTTAACGCGGGATTCAATCCCGGTTCATGACTGTCGGGAATCGAGGGGGTTACCCACTCGTCCACCGACTTGTATTATTTTTCATTAACATCGCTGTTACTGAAACCTCGCACACTATTTAGTTATTTGGATTTGGTCTTATTACCTTGTAGTTCTAATCTATAATCCAAATTGTGCCTATGATTGACTGATTTAGGAACATTCCAGTACTCTAGACTTCTTCCCTACACACTTCAGGAGAAAAATTCATATTCAAAAAATTAATTCTCCTAAAAGAAAACCATACAGGCAATTTAATTCACAATTAGAACCCAAATCAAGACTTAAAAACCTTCCACTCCTCTCAACATGGTGTACAATTCTTATCTTTTATATATTCATAAAATATAATCCTCTGCAATATACAGTAGAACCTCCATGAGAGGACACTCGCGATAGAGGACACCTCTCTATAAAGGACAGTTTTCATTTGCAAAATTACCATTTTTACTATTTAGTAAATCTCGGGTAGGAGGACACCTATCTCTAAAGGACACTTTGGCTCTTCAATTAGGTGTCTTTTATAGAGAGGTTCTACTGATATATTTAAACAGAAATAAAGATAAAATATTTGCAGAGTTTGTTTATCCAAAATGGGAAGCAAGCTTTCATGTGATTGTGTTTCATCCATACCAACATACTTTCTACCCTCCACACAGAACTCGACATTATCATCAAACATGTTCCGAACTCCCCAAATGGCAGGGATCTGTCTAGATTCAAGGCGGCTTTAAGCTCCTGATCCGGACGTGCCCTCGGAGAGGGCTACGTCGATTGTAAATATCTCTCTTCATTCCTACCATTATTATTACCTTACTAGCGGATGTACCCGGCTTCGCCCGTGTTTTACCCGAGTAAAGGTTTGTCTAACGAATCTTTCGGTAAAGTGAAGATTTTTTCCCGGTCCCTTGAAAAATACTTGATAAGTTGAATAAAATCAATATTAATCGGTACCCGAGTAAAGGTTTGTCTAACGAACATTTGTTAAAACATTTCTCTATAAACTTATAAAAAGAAATAGATATATTTTGATAATTTGAAACTCGTAAATTTGAATCTCTTGATAAAGTGATCATTTTTTCCCGGTCCCTGTGTGCCGTGTCATTCTGAATTTTGTCTTTCCTAATTTTCTACATTACAAAATTATCGTTTTATCTAGTGAACATTTTTTCCCGGTCCCTTGAAAAATACTCGATAAGGTTGAATAAATTCATGGTCGTTTATGGAAAATGGACGAAGTTCCTGGAGGTCATCTTGGGCAAGCTCCCGCCTGGCTTTTTTTCTTGTCTACTTGGCACAGCTGTGTCACCAACTCTGCCCTGATTGGTCGGTGGGTACTTGGACTGTCCATCCGGCCGGCGGCCGGACGAATCCATTCTCTCGACGGGGTGGGGCAGACCTAAGCCTATCTCCGTTGCAAGGTGGCGCTGCTTGCGAGTTAAAGCTACAAATCTGCAAATAACTCTAAGGATATTAAAGATATTAAAGATATTATTTTTTGAAAACCTTTCCGGGGATATGCCTAATAATATCCCAAAATTTCACGGCGATTGGATGTACGGTTTTTGAATCTATAGAGTACACACAGACAGACATTCATTTTTATATATATATAGACTAGCGGACGTACCCGGCTTCGCCCGAGGTTTTACACGAGTAAAGGTTTGTCTAACGAACATTTGGTAAAACAATTCTCTATAAACTTATAAGAAAAAAGTTATATTCTGATAATTTGAAACTCGTAAATTTGAATCTCTCGATAAAGTGAACATTTTTTCCCGGTCCCTGTGTGCCGTGTCATCCTGAATTTTGTCTTTCTTAATTTTCTACATTACAAATTCATCGTTTTATCTAGTGAACATATTTTCCCGGTCCCTTGAAAAATACTCGATAAGTTGAATAAAGCCATGGTCGTGAATCTCTCGATAAAGTGATTATTTTTTCCCGGTCCCTGTGTGCCGTGTCATCCTGAATTTTGTCTTTCCTAATTTTCTACATTACAAATGCATCATTTTATCTAGTGAACATATTTTCCCGGTCCCGTGAAAAATATTCGAATAAAATCATGGTCGTTTATGGAAGATGGACGTAGTTCCCGGAGGACCGCTTGATCACTCTGATTGGCCGGTGGCCGGATGGGGGGGGGGCGCTTGATCCCTCTGATTGGTCGGTGGGAACTTGGACTGTCCAACCAACTGGCCGACGGCCGGACGGGGGGGGGGGGGGGGGGGGGGAGGGGCAGATCTCCGTTGCAAGATGGCGCTGCATGCGAATTAAAGCTACATATCTGCAAATAACTCTAAGGATATTAAAGATATTCAAGAAATTATTTTTCGTAAACCTTTCCGGAGATACACCTAATAATATCCCAAAATTTCACGGCGATTGGATGTATGGTTTTTGAATCCATAGAGGACACACACACAGACATTCAATTTTATATATATAGATAACTCCCTTTGAGTGTAAAGATTGACGAGATGTCAATAACGTTGTTTAATTGTCACACAGAACTCAATAAACTCACCTGTATACCTCATCTCCCAGCCAATCCCCACAAAACTCTGCCAGAATTTCTCATAGCTCTTGGCCTCCAGTTCATCAAATCAAATAGCTCCCTCTTTAACATCACAATTTCCAGTGATGGTAGCATACTCTAAACTGGACTGTCTGGAAGCAGTATTGCTATTTAATATAAAATTCTCTTTCTCTCTTCTACATGCATACACAGGACCTCTGGGAGAGGCCACTGCTTATCATAAAAAAGCTTGAGGAGCATGAACTCATGGAATTTGTAATCTTTATACAAGGGGATAAGAAACAACAACGGGTACACATGTATATATAATTAAAAGCAATCACTATCTTCTCACCATGATATTGTAACATAGAAAATTAGGAAAGACAAACCTCAGAATAATGCAGCAGTTTATTTAATGCAAAAACCAAATTAAAACTAATGAAATAGCAGAGAGGCAATGAGAAAATTTTACAATGAATCAAGGTAATAAGACCAAATAAATAAATAGTGTGTGACGTTTCGGTAACAGCATTGTTACCATCTTCAGACAAAAGTACTGAATGAGAAATATAAAACATGCCGTGGTAAAATTTCTCATTCAGTACTTTTGTCTGAAGATGGTAACAACGCTGTTACCAAAACGTCACACACTATTTATTTGGATTTGGTCTTATTACCTTGTTTAATAATATATAATCCAAATTGTGCCCTATCAATTTTACAATGAATCAAAATACTAATATCGAAATTTAAAACATTTTCATAGAATGATAAATAATCTGCTACAATATAAAAACCACATATATTTGGAATTAGTAAAAAAAAAATAAAGGTTTGAAAAAAGTCCCCTTCCCACGATACATATCAGTTTACAGATAAGAGCTCTCAGCAATAGATAATGCCCTAAAAATATAAAATCACCTAAAAACACAAGACCAAATAATGATAAAGCACAATTTGGATTATAGATTATAATAAAAGAAAATAAGACCTAATCCAAATAATTTATTATTTTATTATTATTTATAAGGATATTTTCTTTTATTATAATCTATAATCCAAATTGTGCTTCATCATTTTGATAGACTTCAATGGACCTAAGAAGTTATTCTAATAAATTATTTGGATTAGGTCTTATTTTCCTTTATTACAAGACCAAATAAATAAATATTGTTTGAAGATGGTAACAATGCTGTTACCGAAACATCACACAATATTTATTAATTTGGATTTGGTCTTGTTAACCTTGTGTTTTTAATCTTTAATCCAAATTGTATCTTATCATTGAATCACCAATCAAAATAATAATCTAGTCTGACTCAAGAGCAGCCATTTACACCTTTCAATCCTGTTTCTCCAGCCAAGAATCTCTTCTCAAGAGCATTTCTGAATCTAACTCCCAGCCAACATCTCTGTCACATAAAAGAAAATAAGACCTAATCCAAATAATTTATTAGTATGTGATCTTTCGGCAACAACATTGTCACCATCATCAGACAAAAGAATAAAATTTTATTCTTTTGTCTGATGATGGTGACAATGCTGTTGCCAAAACATCACACACTAATAAATTATTTGGATTAGGTCTTATTTTCTTTTATTATAATCTATAATCCAAATTGTGGTTTATCATCTCTGTCACAGTACAATGACTTTCAGCTCATGTTGGAATACCTGGAAATAAGCTGGTTGACTTTATCCAAATGAGAAGCTCTTGGCCACACTGAGTCCACACAATCTACCACTACTAGATGGAAGTAAGAAATTTGAACATTTTTGACATTTATGTTTCTTTTTGAAATAAAATAATTTTCTACCGCCCTTACTGCAATGATAAAGGCAAGGATACTGTAAAGATAATTGCAGTAAATGCAGTAGAAAATTATTTTATTTCAAAAAAGAATAAAAGCATCAAAAATAGTTCAAATTTTTTTATAACAGATGGCGTGTTAATGCATCCTATTTACATATTACCAGTTGTGACACGCTATATCTGATCTGGATAATTGCGTGTGAAACTATTTACAATAATTCATCAGAGTATCAATTTAGCAAAAGTCTAAAACCAACAACAGAAAATTTTCTTTTATTACAGCTAAGTATCACAAGTTTTCAAACCTCACAGTTCTTTTACAGATATAACTCTGATGAATGTTGATTAGAGTTATATCTGTAAAAGAACTGTGAGGTTTGAAAACTTGTGATACTTATCTGTAATAAAAGAAAATTTTCTGTTGTTGGTTTTAGACTTTTGCTAAATTGATACTCTATTTTTTTTAAATTATCTCTAGTACATGTGGTACAAGCCATGATAATCATGGTGGGTAGTTAGCGACTGCTTTTACTGTAAGTGTACCACATGTCTATACATATTGATACTCTGATAAAGCACAATTTCAGATTATAGATACAAGAAAATAAGACCTAATCCAAATAATTTAATAGTGTGTGATTGTTACCATCATCATAAAAAAGAATAAATGTGATCAGTCATTTATTCTTTTGTCTGATGATGGTAACAACGCTGTTACCGAAATGTCACACACTTTTAAATTATGTATGTTGATACTCTATATTAGACTTGATTTTTTAAAAACTTTCCTCTATAAGTTAAAGTAACTTCTAAAATTGATGGGTTTTCCCCCTTTATAGATTGTGTCCCAGTTGTTTTAAAGCAACAATGTGGAACAAGCTTTTGTTTTAAGTCCATTTTTCATTGTTTTTGTTCTCTTTTCTCATCTAAATCTTTCATTTCCTTGTTGTGACCTCTTTTTATTGTTCTGTAATAATTACCTTTTTTTAAGAGCATCTGTAAGTTCCAAAATGTTGCTGCAGATTTTTTTTCTTCAAAATTCTTTACAATTTGTGTTCTGTGCTAATTATAGAGGGACATATGGTCTGATCTGCAATCTGAGTCATATGTGACTTTACAATTTTGAATGCTATTTCTATAATTTTCTTTTAATATAAAATATGTATTTTACAATACAATATAATGCGGCTTATGATTGTAGAACATTTGAAAATTATCCTGCATGTGTTTCTTTTGAACGAAAACTCGAAATTTATTTTAAGGAGAAATAACGATTTTTTCTAACCTTAGGAATGAAGTATGAATTGTAAAGAGTAATGATAAATGGAAATTCCTATCCCTGGACACTTTATTTTTCCATTCATCATTACTCTTCAAAATTCATCATTTCATACTTCATTCCTAAGGTTAGAAATAATCGTTATTTCTCTTTAAAATAAATTTCGAGTTTTCGTTCAAAAGAAACACATGCGGGATAATTTTCAAATGTCGTTCTACAATAAAATATGTATATTTTAATATTTAGAATTATATTCAAATAGGATAAAGCACAATTTGGATTATAGCTACAAGAAAAGAAGACCAAATTCAAATAAATTAATAATGTGTGAAGTTTCAGTAACAGCGCTGTTACCGAAATGTCGCACACTATTAATTTATTTGAATTAGGTCTTATTTTCTTGTAATTATGCAAATAAAAATGTCCTGTGTGGAAATATATGAGGAAAGGGAAATTCCATGGTGAGAACAACCCTGTGGGTGACCATATGTCCAGACAAACATTTCTGCAAGATGTCTGCACACCTATCCTTCCCCTGAGACTAATTTTCCATACTCAAATCAGTTTAAAAACACCTGGATTTGATGATCTGGAGACAGTTTACACTGAGGAGGTCCTAACACTAGTTGTTCCCAGGGTGGTCCTCATACCTTCTCTCTGTTCTCTTCAACCTACTCCACTCAGGTGTTTACTTCTGGATCCTGTCTGTGTGTCCTTACCACTTGCACCAACTACCATGACTGCTTCACCAATCACCACTTATATAGGTTTTGTTTTTGTTCAAACAAACTGCACAGTTTATAGGAAACTTACAATAGAAAAGTAAAACTAAGTTTTCATTTTCTATTAAGAACACAAGGTAATAAGACTGTGGCGACCACACTTTGCTTCAGCGAGTGCGAACTGGGACAAAGCTCCACTACACACACGGGCAGTGTGACGGCCTCAGCAACCGCATACGCATACACAACCTGCTACGCATGTGCGAGCATCCGGACACTCCGGCGACTCGTACGGTAAACAAGAAGGCTTGATCCCAATGGCCGTTACTTCTTTTCTCTTTATATATTTCTGGCTTTATATAAATTAATTTTAATTATAATTTTATCAGCGGCCTTTCCACAAGCCACACAAACACATCACGCAACCAAATAAATAAATAGTGTGTGACGTTTCAGTAACAGCGTTGTTACTGAAACGTCACACACTATTTATTTATTTGGGTTTGGTCTTATTACCTATGTTTATAATCCAAATTGTGCCTTATCATTTACTATTAAGAAACCTGAAACAGCCAAGGTTTTGAGTAAAGTCTCTTCTACAGGCTTATCAGTAATATATAATGATGGGGAAAGAATATTAACTACTAACAAGAGAAATGGTATGCACACAGGCAGTGGACTATTTTAAAAGGACTATATTTATGAACATATATTAACCCATAACCATTCACCAAATTCAAATTATGGGATTACTATGGAAATTATTACTATTATTGCTTTCTAATTGTTAAAAATAAAAAGGTAATCATAACATTTTTACCAATTATCTACTCTTTGGTCCCTAAAGGACATTTTGGTTCTGTAATTGGGTCTTATAGATAGATATCATACAATTGTTTTGCCTTCTACATGCTTCGGTAAGCATTTTAAGGCATCACTCATGGTTAGGTGTCTCCATAGATAGATATCTTGTTCTACAAACTACATTCCAGATAAGCAATAGTATATTTCTCGCTTGTTTTGTATATATAAAATTTAATTCAGGCATAAAATATTCATGTTAATTAAAAAATTTTGCACATCTTTAAATATGTAAATAACATACCATATATATACATAATAGCTAAAAATTGTGATTCATTTCGTCTTATACACTCCTGTCGAAGGGTTTACGATACCCAAAAGCTCGAGATATCATTTATATGAAATAAAGAAACTTATCCTTGGAGTTTTCATGTGTTACTGCAACTTACACATCAGAGGATTCTATCTTACGATATATTGTTCTACTGTATTTCTAGTCCCAATTAAAATTTTATTTTAAAGTCAATTTGGGTAGAGATTAAAGGTATTTGAAAATATACATATGTTCAATAAACACATGTAACATATACATGGTAGATTAAACTGGCGAAACCGCTGGGAAGGTTCACCACTGATGAGCCAGGCCCTCCCATTAATTTTTCCATTGCAGTAAGGACAGTTGAAAATTGTTTATTTTTAAAAAGAATGTTACGTGTCTATAATAGTTTCGAATATTGATAACAGATGACACGCTAATGCATTATAACATATACATGTATTCAAAATTATAAGCGATTTATGTGCAAATGTTTCTTTTTGAAAATGATTCCCTACCGCCCTTACTGCAATGATAAACTATCGGCCGGGCCTGGCTCATCAATGGTGAACAGTGGTGGATTCAACTTGGGGAAACCACTGAGAGGGTTCACCACCGATGAGCCAGGCCCTCCCAATATTTTATCAATGTAGTAAAGGCAGTTGGGAATCATTTGTTTTCAAAAATAAATATTTGCACATAAATAGTTTATAACTTTGAATACAAATGTTAAATTGGTAGACAAATTTTTTTCAGAGTTTCTCCAATTAAATAAGATTTGGATAAATCCCAACCTTACATTAGATATAAACTCCAACTTTTTAACATCACACTCTGTTTATTTCTTTCCTCCGCCCCTCACTTGATGAGTAGTTAGTCTTGTGTGTATATAACACACTCATGGGGATAAAACCTAAGGAAGTTGTACCTTCAGACAAATAAAGAAAGATATTTGACACACAGTGATGATAAGGCACAATTTGAATTATAGATTATAAACACAAGGTAATAAGACCAAATCCAAATAAATAAATTGTGTGTGACGTTTCAGTAACAACGCTGTTACTGAAATGTCACACACTATTTATTTATTTGTATTTGGTTTATTACCTTGTGGATACACAGTGACCTTTATTGAAAACACACAAGATAACCAAGTGTGAAAAAAATTGCCTTTGTCTTCTTCGAAAAAAAAACAATATTGGTGACATCAACTTTCCACTTCCTTAAGTTTAGTCTCTCCATGAGTGTATATCCATAGATAAATGAAAGAGAGAGATATATATATAGATGAAATAAATTTATTTCTCATTTTAAATTAAATGAAAACAATTCAATAAATGGAATATGTACACAAATTTGAGACATAGATTTGTACTGTACTCAAACAGCAGTCATGGACGAGGTTCAACCCTCCAGTTCTGACGACGAAGCTGCAGGAATGGCGGTGAATGAAGAAATCAACAGGAAAGTGTGGACAACAACAACAACAACAACCAAAAAAAGAAAGAAGGACAGCTCTATATGGCTAATTAAAAGAATAAACATTTTTTTAAAATAGTATTTATAACAAGCATTGGTGTTTTTTATTTTATAATCATCTCTCTTTTTTTAAATTTGTATATAAGATCTGCTATATATATATTTTTTAGGGTCAATTATTTACAACTCTCTTTGAAAAAGGAGGGGGGCATTCCGAAAACAAACAAACAAAAAAAAAAAAGATAAAAAAATACACTTTCACCTTTATTTCAGCAATACTTCGCATATCTCTCCATTGAATTGGTTCACAGTAATAACAACATCCTGTATAGGCCATGGAGATAATCTCCAGTCCTTACAATAAAACTGGAACCAAATCTTCTTTTTTTAAAATTATAATTGACCAAAGAGATTCCTTTAGGCCATTTTAGCTTTGTTTTGGCAAAAAACACAAGTTTATTTATTTATTTATAATATTTGCACAATGCGCAGTGAGCATTATATATATATATCTATGAAAAAAATAATAAAAACATATTTTGACTTAGGCTTTAAAAAAAAAAAAAAAGCTGACAATATATACTTGTACTGTATGTGTAGGCGCATTATAATTAAATGTACATATTGGGGAGATTTTTGGCTTTTTTTTTCTTCTTCAGAATTTTTTTTCAAAGGATTGTCTTTTGCAGAGAAGCATACACATATATATATAAAGGTCACACACGTACACACATATATATTTTTTCTCTCTATTATTTTTATATAAAATAGACATCAAATTTTTTTTTTTTACATGAGAGAGAGAGCACATATTTGTGAGGTTAAAAAAAAAAAAAAAAAAAAACTTGTAGTATCAAGGGAGAGCACAACACGATTACCCATCTTTAGATTTTAAAAGTTAACATCATGATTTTTTTTTTTAAAGATTCACATACGAATAAGAATCTTTTATATATATATATAATGTTAAACCCCCCAAACGATAAACAAACAAACAAAAAAAAAAATCTTAAAAAATATACCTTTTTTTTTTAAGTACTTTTTTTTTGGTTAAAAAAAAAAACTTTTGTTAGAGAAATGTGGAAGAATATTGGGGTGGGTGCTTATTATTCTTTCTTTTTTTTTCAATATGCATTAGATTTTTTTTTCGAAGAAAGTGAAACCAAAACTAAAATGAGATCAGAAACCAAAACTAAAAATATATATCGAAACCAAAACTTAAAAAAAAATCGGGGAGGTTTGAAAAACAACTATGAAAACAGGGAAAGGCATGCATAGCCGTCATTCTCCCGAGGAATTGATGAAACTTTCAAGTCTTCCAACATTTCTAGCATGTGGCATCACATTTAACTAGGGGTCACCAACACATCCAAGCTCAACACCTACAGAATTTGGTCAAATTACCTATTGTTAGGTGTTTTGTGTTTAAAGATCTAAACCACTAATCCATCTTCACTAAGAATTTACTAAGAGAGAGTTTGGTCTTTAAAACAACAAAAATTTCAAAATTGTGAAATTAACAAAATTAAATTTTCTTTGTGATATGAATTGGGCACCACTTTGTATCCTTTTATTTA
>CP092871.1:13039351-13078358 GCA_030710605.1 Cordylochernes scorpioides | reverse complement strand
TTGACAGCTGTGCTGCTATTATACAACATTAAGGTCTTGCTGCGGGTTATATACATGGGGTTGTTGGCCTAAATTGCTATATATATATATACACTTAAGTAAGGAAACTTTAATAAGTCACATCGTGTATCCTCCCTTTTCAACTATCCAAACCGGGAACGCAACAAAACAACCCACACAGAATGGGAGAAACCACTAGAACTGAACCAGGAACAAGCTGATTTGCAGGACCTGGAGGAAACCCCATCACAGCCTACATCTTCTGGACAACTCTCTTCTCCTGGATCCCTGGAGAACGTGACCACCACAGGACCCCCAGAGAGCTGTACCAATGGTTCCCCAGGGAACCTGATCACCACCAGATCTGGTAGGGTGGTTCGACCCCCACGCAGATTGAACCTTTGATGGTTAAAGAGGGGACATGTAATGTATATTAAACTTTTAGTTTGGCAACGCCAACTATTTATCATCATCATCGAATAGCATTTAGAATTAGCATGTAACTTAATAAATAAACAATAAGTTTTGTTTACTGCGTCTTATTAAATTTCCATAGACTATTAAAGATATTAAAGTGTAAACGAACAACATAACACATATAAAGTCCTGGTGTTTGTTTCGACATTAGGCAGCAAGAAATAAACAGGAGATTTGAGAGAAACCTTTTTAATTCTGGAGCTCCACTGAAAGATGCAGGCCCATGTCTTCCAGGGTTAAGCTGGAGGCCATTATCAGCATACCAAGCAGTCATCTATCGACATTTTTGTATATATTTATATTTTATTTTGAATCTCACTCCAATGTTTTTCTTCCTCCCCTCAATAACTTTAATTTAGCTGTATTTGAAAATGAGAGCAAGATAATATCTAGAGAGCATATGCATATAATTCTACATCAAAATTATTATAGTTCTATATGTACATATTTACCATATAATTTGTAATTTCGAATTTATTTCTCTCTCTTTTCGACTCCATTGCTGAATTTCTCAAGAGAAACTTTATATAAGACTAAAGGTCTTAATAAAGGTAGTGATTGATTGAACTTATAATATTTTTAAAAGATTACTGGAGAGTTTAAAAAAAAATATATTACCACAGTTGCATATATAATTACTAATATATATGAGAATATAACGATAAATTAATAATTTTAATATTTCTTTTATATTAAATTTTATATTTCTTTTTTTTTTCTATTCACTGATTTTATTTGAACCTCATTTCAAAAAAATCAATAAACAAAAGACTTATCTGGCATATTTATTTATGTTTGTTTTTTAGTCATGTTCGGGAAATGTCTAAAAATGTAAATTTCTGACAACAAACTTAAACATATCTCTTTACGTGCGTATTTTTTAAAGCAATATAAAAGGAGCGATGGCGTCTACATCGAGAGATTCTCAAAGCGATTCTTCCGAGGAAGAAGAAATTGATACTCAAGACTTCGACAAGAATTTGGGTGACGAATTAGCAGAATTTGCCCATCAAATAGAGGATTATACGCCTACAATACCTGATGCAGTTGTTACCCATTTTACCAAAACTGCTGGATTTGAACCCTCCGATCCACGTATTGTGCGTTTAATATCGTTAGCAACTCAAAAATTTATTTCTGATATAGCAAATGATGCGCTTCAACATTGTAAAATGAGAGATTCAAGTCAAAGCAAGAAAGGTTTAAAAGATAAAAGATATATACTGACCTCAGAAGATTTAACACAAGCTTTATCTGAACATGGCATAACTATCAGAAAACCTCCATATTTTGTATAAAAATATATTTTAAACTATATATATATATACTTTTATATATTCATTAAATATACTTAAATACATAATGTATATAAATTTTCTGTGAAAATAATATATAGTATATTAAAATCTTTCCATATAATTTTTTTTTTACAAGGCCTAGATTTTTCTAACAGCAAATTTTAATATATATTTCACAAGGATTATGCACATTTTTTAAATGTTCATCTTAAGAACCTACAATGAGTATTAATTTCATGTCTTTGGTAAGTTATTCCTTTTAGTTATGCTGTATCTTTGTTAAAAATATATTTTCAATATTCTGAAATATATTTGGAGATTAGCTATATGAATTTAAATGCTTTCAATTTTTCAGTGAATGAATTTGATATAGCTGTGTTTTTTACATCATATGGACAAAATAAATATTATTTGATGTTTTTATCAATTTTTGTTTATTTTTTTTGAATGCATGTACTCTTCTTCTTTCTTATCTCCACTCAATCACACTAAGGTATCAAGCTTGTAAAGCTTGAGATTTTTGATGGTGTCTGCCGGGGAAGAGTAGAGCTCATCAATGGATGAGTCAATACAGTCAATGCTTCATACTAAAAGAAGTACAATTATACATGACATTTTGACAACAGTGTTGTTACCATCTTCAGACAAAAGTACTGGGGGACATTTTAACAACAGTGTTGTTACCATCTTCAGACAAAAGTACTGGGTGACATTTTGACAACAGTATTGTTACCATCTTCAGACAAAAGTACTGGGTGACATTTTGACAACAGTGTTGTTACCATCTTCAGACAAAAGTACTGGGTGACATTTTGACAACAGTGTTTTTACCATCTTCAGACAAGTTCTGGGTGACATTTTGACAACAGTATTGTTACCATCTTCAGACAAAAGTACTGGGTGACATTTTGACAACAGTGTTGTTACCATTTTCAGACAAAAGTACTGGGTGACATTTTGACAACAGTGTTGTTACCATCTTCAGACAAAAGTACTGGGTGACATTTTGACAACAGTGTTGTTACCATCTTCAGACAAAAGTACTGGGTGACATTTTAACAACAGTGTTGTTACCATATTCAGACAAAAGTACTGGATGACATTTTGATAACAGTGTTGTTACCATCTTCAGACAAAAGTTCTGGGTGATATTTTGACAACAGTGTTGTTACCATCTTCAGACAAAAGTATTGCATGACATTAAAGGCTTAATTTGTTTAAGTATAATTTAACATGTATGAAAGAATTGAATAATAAAAAGATAGAAGGTTACTCATATGATACACTCATGGACAAAACTAAGGAAGTGGAAAGTCTGATGTCGCTGGTTTTCTCTTTTTTTGAAGGAGCCTGAGGCAATATTGTTCACACTTGGCTATCTTGTGTATATTCAATAAAGGCCACTGTAATATCTTTCAGAGTTATTGTCTGAATCCCAATATACATGCTAAAAGGTACAACTTCCTTAAATTGTGTCCATGAGTGTATCTTTCAGAGTTATTGTCTGAATCCCGATATACATGCTAAAAGGTACAGCTTCCATAAGTTTTGTCCATGAGTGTATCTTTCAGAGTTATTGTCTGAATCCCGATATACATGCTAAAAGGTACAGCTTCCATAAGTTTTGTCCATGAGTGTATCTTACAGAGTTATTGTCTGAATCCCAATATACATGCTAAAAGGTACAACTTCCATAAGTTTTGTCCATGAGGTTATCTTACAGAGTTATTGTCTGAATCCCGATATACATTCTAAAAGGTACAACTTCCTTAAGTTTTGTCCATGAGGTTATCTTTCAGAGTTATTGTCTGAATCCCGATATACATTCTAAAAGGTACAACTTCCTTAAGTTTTGTCCATGAGTATTGTGTCCATGTAAATGCCTCATCTCCATTTTTCACCTCTTTTGTATGTGTTTATGGAGAGATTTTTGGCTTAACACAAAATTAAACAAAACACAATAGATAAAATGTTAGATTGATTAGGTTCAGAGAATATGTATAGTTTTATATTTGACCATAAATCTCTTCATCTCTCTATTTATATTAAGAGAAAGCTACTCTGTCATCTATCCAAGAAGGCTTTGAGTTTTTACAAGGTAATAAGATCAAATCTAAATAAATAATCGTCTTATTACCTTGTGTTTCTAACCTATATACAAATTGTACCTTATTGTTTAGTCTTCTTCTTCTTTCTTATCTCTACACTGGGTGAAGTAGAATGCGTCTGCCTTTGTCATTAAGACTGGGAGCACTACTCAGTGGCAGGCCGACGTAGCTCCAAAATAAATGGCCGTCTCTGACATGAGGAACAGACGCCATAATCAGCCGCTCCTAACATGGAGTACAAACGTTGCTCATCCTGTATCCCTGGATTAGGAGTCCTAACAGTGTACTATCAGCCGGGCCAGCTGAGCCCAGGTTTTTTAGTGAACTTGTTACTGCTCCCCCTCCTTCTTTTTCATCCGGGCTTGGGACCGGCAAGGGCAGAGTTTTATTGTTTAGTGTTTTCCTTGAGAAAAAAGAATTGGCCAACAACAGTGAGTTTAGAATTGGAGTAGCTTTATTTTGATGAAAAGGTACAATTTGGATTTTAAACCTGAGGTTCATATTGAGGTATATTTTAAATAAAGGCATTACTTTTTTTTATAATTAATGACAAATTCACATATTATGATACATTAGCGCACCATCTGTTATGAAAATTCGAAACTATTATAGACACGTATGATTCTTTTAAAAATTAAACAATTTCTACTGTCCTTACTACAATGAAAAAATTATTGGGAGGGCATGGCATTTCTTATATACTACATACATAATTGACTGAATTAGAACTACAAGATAATAAGACCAAATCCAAATAAGTTAATAGTGTGTGACGTTTCATTAACAACGCTTTTACTGAAACCTCACACACTATTTAGTTATTTGGATTACCTTGTAGTTCTAATCTATAATCCAAATTGTGCCTATGATTGACTGATTTAGGAACATTCCAGAACTCTAGACTTCTTCCCTACACACTTCAGGAGAAAAATTCATATTCAAAAAATTAATTCTCCTAAAAGAAAACCATACAGGCAATTTAATTCACAATTAGAACCCAAATCAAGAATTAAAAAAACCTTCCATTCCTCTCAACATGGTGTACAATTCTTATCTTTTATATTTTCATAAAATATAATCCTCTGCAATATACAGTAGAACCTCCATGAGAGGACACTCGCGATAGAGGACACATCTCTATAAAGGACAGTTTTCATTTGCAAAATTACCATTTTTAATATTTAGCAAATCTCGGGTAGGAGGGCACCTCTCTCTAAAGGACACTTTAGCTCTGTAATTATGTGTCCTTTACAGGGAGGTTCTACTGTATATCTATATATATAAAAATGAATGTTTGTATGTTTGTTTGTTTGTATGTCCGGTATACAAATTCGCAGTAGTTCACTAATTCAAACCAAAATTTCCATACATAGGTAAAAAAATATGGGGAAGACAATAGGCTATTTTAAAAAATATATAAATCAATTATTAAAACTATATATTCAAATTATTCTACTTAGCTCACGAACAGCGCCCTCTATCAAAGATTAGATTAAATTATGCTGATGCAAACAAATAGATAATGCTAATAACAAACAATTATAAAAAAAATCTCTAAATATATATCACTCGGGTAGATATGCACACGGGTCAATCCCGGGGCGAAGCCCGGGTCACCCATCTAGTAAATAAGAAACAAAACAGCTTCCGAGGGTAGTTTCATGCTTTATATTGTCAAGTGTTCAGGTATGACAAACCCTTCTATAGGATCTCCTGTAGAAAGCCATATAATAATAGAAAACTAAAATAGAAAATAAAGCATGAAACTCATCCTTGAAAGCAGTTTTGTTTATTATTTATATCTTTTAGACTTCTAAACTTTCTACCCTCCACACAGAACTCAACATTATCATCAAACATGTTCCGAACATGAACTCCTCAAATGGCAGGGATCTGTCTAGATTCAAGGTGGCTTTAAGCTCCTGATCCGGACGTGCCCTCGGAGAGGGCTACGTCAATTGTAAATATCTTTCTTCATTCCTACCATTATTATTACCTTATAACTCCCTTTGAGTGTAAAGATTGACGAGATGTCAATAACGTTGTTTAATTGTCACACAGAACTCTCAATAAACTCACCTGTATACCTCATCTCCCAGCCAATCCCCACAAAACTCAGTCAGAATTTCTCATAGCTCTTGGCCTCCAGTTCATCAAATCAAATAGCTCCCTCTTTAACATCACAATTTCCAGTGATGGTAGCATACTCTAAACTGGACTATCTGGAAGCGGTATTGCTACTTATAATAAAATTTTCTTTCTCTTGATATTTCTATATGTATACACAGGACCTTTGGGAGAGGCCGCTGCTTATCATAAAACAGCCTGAGGAGCATGGACTCATGGAATTTGTGTAATCTTTACACAAGGGGATAAGAAACAACAGCGTGTACACATGTATATATAATTAAAAGCAGTCACTATCTTCTCATTCTCAGCCTGCAACCGCAAGACATATTATTGACTGTATTGAGTCATCCATTGATGAGCTATACTCTTCCCCGGCAGACACCATCAACAAGCTTTACAAGCTTGATACCTTAGTGTGATTGAGTGGAGATAAGAAAGAAGAAGAAGACTATCTTCTCACCATGATATTGTAACATAGAAAATTAGGAAAGACAAACCTCAGAATAATGCAGCAATTTATTTAATGCAAAACCAAATTAAAACTAATGAAATAGCAGAGAGGCAATGAGAAAATTTTACAATGAATCAAAATACAAATATCGAAATTTAAAACATTTTCATAGAATGATAAATAATCTTCTACAATATTAAAACCACATATATTTGGGATTAGTCAGGAGGTCAGTGGAAGGCTGGTTAAACCGTTTGGTTTTCGACCACTACGACTCGTGTTCGATTACCGCATTGGACACTTTTTTCTGTTTAAAAAAAAATGCTCCAATGGCCTCCAATTCTTGCAAAAGTCCAACCCCACCAGCGAGTGCAAGTAACCAAACGGGGCTCTGGCACATTTGTAAGTGCAAAGTCGAACTGCTTTTCACATGTGTAGACATGTGGTGCGCTTACAGTAAAACAAGCCCAAGTGTCAAGATCCCAGGTTTTTCCCTCCCTCGACGAGAATGGGTGCTTCTAAACCGCTTTAGGACAGGACACGGAAGGTGTGCAGAGCTGATGAAGTTATGGGGCTACACCAAAGATCCAAATTGTGCCTGCAACATCCCACAATCAATGTCCCATATACTAGATGACTGCCCGCTGTACAAATTCAATGGAGGAATCTCCAATCTCCACTCTGTCACCCCCGGAAGCCCTGAACTGGCTGAAGGCCTTGCCTCTCAGACTTTAATGACCGAGAAGTCCTCACTTCTTTTTTCTAGATTTGATTCATTTTGTCTCCTCTCTTATTGTAAAGACGTTGCTGTATCACCTCATAGGCATAAATAAATAACAGTAAAAGCAGTCGCTAACTACCCACCATGATTATCATGGCCTGTACCACGTGAACTAGGGATAAGCAAAAAAAAAAAAAAAGAATAAATAAAGGCTTGAAAAAAGTCCCCTCCCATGATGTCTATCAGTTTACTGATAAGAACTCTCAGCAATAGATAATGCCCTAAAAACATTAAATCACCTAAAAACACAAGACCAAATAAATAAATATTGTTTGAAGATGGTAACAATACTGTTACCGAAACATCACACAATATTTATTAATTTGGATTTGGTCTTATTACCTTGTGTTTTTAATCTTTAATCCAAATTGTATCTAATCATTGAATGACCAAGCAAATAATAATCTAGTCTCACTGCTTTTCACATGTGTAGACATGTGGTGCACTTACAGTAAAAGCAGTCGTTAACTACCCACCATGATTATCATGGCCTGTACCACGTGTACTAGGGATAAGCAAAAAAATCTAGTCTGACTCAGGAGCAGTCATTTACACCTGTCAATCCTGTTTCTCCAGCCAAGAATCTCTTCTCAAGAGCATTTCTGAATCTATAAACCAACTCCCAGCCAAAATCTCTGTCACATAAAATAAAATAAGACCTAATCCAAATAATTTATTAGTGTGTGACGTTTTGGCAACAACATTGTCACCATCATCAGACAAAAGAATAAATGAGAAAAAATATCACAGCAAGTTTCTCATTTTCTTCTCCTTTATTCTGAAACATCACACACTAATAAATTATTTGGATTAGGTCTTATTTTCTTTTATTATAATCTATAATCCAAATTGTGCATTATCATCTCTGTCACAGTACAATGACTTTCAGCTCATGTTGGAATACCTTGAAATAAGCTGTTTGACTTTATCCAAATGAGAAGCTCTTGGCCACACTGAGTCCATACAATCTACCACTTAATTAGATGGAAGTAGGAAATTTGAACATTTTTGACATCTATGTTTCTTTTTGAAATAAAATAATTTTCTACCGCCCTTACTGCAATGATAAAGGCAAGGATACTGCAAGGATAATTGCAGTAAAGACAGTAGAAAATTATTTTATTTCAACAACAACAACAAAAAGCCTTTATTCAGGGTCACTGACCCTATACAGGATTCACCAGAGGTATGCATAAGAACAAAGCAGTGAGACAAAGGAAATAACAATATATACAGAAGAAAAAAAAAAAAAACAAGAAAGAGAAAGAGGGAAGCAAGAAAAACAACACAAAAAGAGTAGCAGTAAGAAAGTGAGTGTCACTTGGCCTTCTTCTGAGATATGGACTTGTGGAAACCATAAAACGCCGTAGCAATATACTTATTCTGGGTCATATTGTCAATTATTGATGGAAGTGAAGCACAGAGTTGCCCAGTTTTAAGCATAAGTATTTTATTTCAAAAAAAAAAAATAAAAGCATCAAAAATAGGTCAAATTTCTTATAACAGATTGAGTGCTAATGCATCCTATTTACATATTACCAGTTGTGACACGCTATATCTGATCTGGATAATTGCATGTGAAACTATTTACAATAATTGTAGTAGAATAGGTAACAGAATTATCAAAAGGAAAATAAACAATTAAGAAAAAGAGCATTGAATTCTATATACAGTTACGAGCGTCATTCCTGGCCTCTGTCACGGTTTGCTTTTTTTTTGGAATGGCGCCTTCCTATTGGTCGGCTACGATCACGCCACCTTTGCCCCCCCCCCCCCCATTTCTGTAACTATTGTTTTGGAGCGGGTCGCTCCTTAAATAAATGCATATATTAGTTAATAACCAAATGGAATCCTCTCTTTCTTTTTCCCAGTAAGAGACGCCTACGGAAGCCAACAGTACATAGACAGATAAAGCACATAGGCTATAGTTATTAACTAACATATGCATTTATTTAAGGCGCCAAATTATAATTGTAACAAATAGTATTTGAATCAAAACATTCAATCGGGTAAAACACGGGCGTTGCCCGGGTCATTCGGCTAGTAAACATATATATTAAACAAATAACCAACAACATAAGCAGATAGAAGAAATCGCAAGGTTTATTAGATGGAAGTGACCTCCTCCATACCATCAATGTCAACAGGAATGGGATTAGCTGGAACAGAGCGGAGGGGAAAAGTCTGTCCTCCCAAAAAAGACAGTAGACCATGACTTCCTGACTTTAATTGATGAAGTGACACCAATATGTGGATACAGTAGGACCTCCACAAGCAGACATCTTAAATATGATACACTAGCGCGCCATCTGTTATCAAAATTCGAAACTATTTTAAAGGCGTAAGATTCTTTTTGATTAATTTTTCCATTGCAGTAAGGGCAGTAGAGAAATTGTTTAATTTCAAAAAGAATCTTACTCCTTTAAAATAGTTTCGAATTTAGACATCTTAATACAAAAGATATTTTGACGTGACAACGTCTTAAATTAGGTTGCGGCTGGGAGTCACTTATGAAAAAGTGTAACGCCCGGTAACGTTACGATGAGTCATCGAACGAGAGTGCTGCGCGCGCAGCGCTAGAGAATTAGGCGCATTGAATCGGCGCATGCTTGTCTCTGTCTTTCTCGAACGTTCTTGGCGTTGGAAAAACAAGAAAGCGTCATAATACAAGTTCACACGTGTGGTTAAAGTATCGTCAGCTGTGTCTGTAGTGAAAATGTGGAGTGCTTAGATTCTTCATTTACAACAACTACAACAATAAAGGTAAATAATTGTACACTGATATTTCATTATCGTAAACTATGATTGATTGATTAATTGTTAGATTGACACAAAAGTTGAGAAACTGAGTTTATAGGTTATGTCATACTATTGATAAATGTTGATAGTGTTAAGTAAATTATTAGTTTAAAATTAATTAATTAATTATTATTTTACAAATTTTAAATAGTTTCAAATTTATTTAGCAAAAATTTGAACCTTCGATCTGAATAAATGTTTTGATTTTCGAATTGATTATTTAAAATTACAAATATTAAGAAAAAGTGGCAGATATAAGAAAACTTTATTTAAACTGTGTTGAGCAAGAATTTTAACATCTAATATAAGTAAATGTTTTAATTTTCAACTTCATCATTTACAATTACAAATTTTATTTAATTTCAAATTTATTTAGCAAAAATTTGAACCTTCGATCTGAATAAGTGTTTTGATTTTCAAATTGATTCTTTAAAATTAAAAATTCATCCATTCAATTTCAAATGTTCAACAGGAATCACCACTCTCAAAACAATGGAAACGGTGCCTTCAACTTCCAGTACTTCAATGGAGACGGAGAATATCGTGCCGTCAACGTCTGCAGTACCTTTCGTTGTTCCACACAATTACCAAACAAGCCGTAAAATTCTGTGACGACGCAACCGACGCTGGACAACTTATTGTAACGAACATCAACTGTCAAAGTTTAAGTGCCCATGCCGCGGACATTGAAACAGATACAGTGATACCACGATCAGACTATTTAGTATTGACTGAAACGTGGATGCGCGACACTTGTGAACCAACTCCAATCAAGGGTTATGAGTGCGTATCCAGGGAAAATAATCGACCTAACTCAGATACCAACGCGGCTGGTGGAGTGGCGATCTATCGTAAATTATCATCGACATCTACGGCGGAAGTGTTCCAAGTTGCGATTACAGACGTAACTCGTGTCATTAAAACCAAGGGTGACATGTGCATGACTGAAGTTACTTGCTTCGCCGCTAATACTAGCTTCAAGTTTATACTCGGTGCTGTATATATTCATCCAGGAGCTAGTATGCAGGATATTGGAATGTTACTATGGCAAGGACTCGGTCCGTACATTCACAACAGCCAGTACGTGCCACCGTTCGTGCAAATTGATTCTAGTATACCGATTCTTCTGTGTGGTGATTTTAACAAAAACGTAAAGCCTGACAACTCGTTTCTTAATTTCATGAAAAATACGTATAATCTTGATTGCGTATCAAACGTTTCTAAGTCAACTACGTTAAAAGGAACAACTATCGACTTGACTTTCGCAAGACACATTACAGCAGAAACACTTCCTTTCATTTCATATTTCTCCTATCATCGTCCTATCCTCAACAAAATCACTCAAATAGGAATTAGTTAAGTTTAAGTTTACATGTACAATGTTTTAGTAAACAAAATATATTTCTATAGTTAAAATTTGTGCAATTCTTATTTTCATTCAATTCCTTGTTCCTATTGTGCAATTTAATTATATTCATATCACTAAATATTCTACCGTTGTCACGTAAAATCTTCGCCCGTAAAACCGACTTTACAGGCAACCATTGTTTTTTTTTTTATCATCAGAATTATCATTTTTACTAGCTATCTGCTTTCCAATAAGAGGATACATCTCTAAAGGACACATTTAATTTTGACAATGTTCGTGAGAGGACACCTATCTACAAAGGACAGTTTTCATTTGCAAAATTACAATTTTTTTCCTATTTAGCGACTCTCTGATATGAGGCACCTCTCCGTAAAGGACAGTTTGGCTCTGCAACTAGGTGTCCTTTACAGGGAGGTTCTACTGTAATATATAAATCAAAATATCCCCTTTTATTGTAACTTTCTTGGGACTAATAAAGTTATTTAAATACAAGAAAATAAGACCTAATCCAAATCTGTAATTTATTAGTAGACGTTTCGGCAACAGCATTGTCACCATCATCAGACAAAAGAATAAATGTGCTTTATCATTTTTGATAGACTTCAATGGACCTAAGAATTTATTCTTCCTATGAGCTGAAGAAAATGAGATTTATTCTTTTGTCTGATGATGGTGACAATTCTGTTGCCGAAACGTCCACTAATAAATTATTTGGATTAGGTCTTATTTTCTTGTATTAATCCAAATTGTGGTTTATCATCAAATATTTAAAGAAATGCTGATGTCCCCAGAGATAGCCGTGACAACTTGGCGCTATATAACTTCAAGAAGAGGAAAGGTCCGATCTTTGGCTCCGGTAGTGGGGAACTCCAGAGCCTGGGCTGTTAGAAGACAGATGGGAGGAATAGTTAAAAGGAGATGTACGGTGCAGTCTCATTGCTGGAGACATGTCAGCATGTCTGTTTCTAGGGATGTAGTCTTCTTATCACCATTAATCTCTGGAGTGTTCATTTCTGTATATCCATACACATACAGTAGAACCTCTCTGTAAAGGACACCTAGTTGCAAAGCTAAAGTGTCCTTTATGGAGAGGTGTCCTCTTACCGGAGAGTTTCTAAATACAAAATGTAATTAAAAATGGTAATTTTGCTAATGTAAACTGTCCTTTATAGAGAGATGTCCTATTGCGTGAGTGTCCTCTCATGGAGGTTTTACTGTACATATATACAGTAGAACCTCCCTGTAAAGGACACCTAATTGCAAATCCAAAGTGTCTTTTAGGGAGAGGTGTCTTCTTACCGGAGAGATGCTAAATTGTACAAATGGTATTTTTGCAAATGAAAACTGTCCTTTGTAGAGAGGTGTCCACTATAAAGGGAGGTTCTACTGTATTATTATTTTTATTCAAGAGGGACACGCATATCTACTGATATATTGATAAGTTCAGTAAGTACATTTTTGAAAGCTTCATTAGTTTCTTAAAGAATCCAGTTGGTAAGCTATCGCCAGCCTTACCTGAACTTACCTACCTGATCTAATAGCAACTCTTTTATTAAGAATTGCGAAGCCCTCTAAGAGTTTTCTGGATAGCATTCTTTATTCCCTTAATATTTAGATACAAGAAAATAAGACCTAATCCAACTCCGCCTTTGCCAGTCCCAAGCCCGGATGAAAAAGGAGGAGGGGGAGCAGTAACAAGCTCGGTAAAAAACCTGGACTAAGCCGGCCCGGCTGATAGTACCCTGTAAGGGCTCCTAATCCGGGATACAGGATGAGCAGCGTTTGTACTCCATGTTAGGAGCGGCTGCTGCACATGGCGTCTGTTCCTCATTTCAGAGGCGGCCATTTCTTTTGGAGCTAAGTCATCCTGCCACTGAGTGGTGCTCCCAGTCTTAATGACAAAGGCAGACACATTCTACTTCACCCAGTCATGATCTCAAGCGTTATAGGCTTGATATCCTAATATGATTGAGAGTGAAGATAAGAAAGAAGAAGAAGAGACCTAATCCTATAAATTATGCTTTATCATCTTTTGATTTCTTTATTTGATTGTTGGAGAGTTATTCTTCAAACCATTTGGGAATGTTTAAAGGCTTTCTGTTAACTTTGTAAAATTTCTTTATACATATTGAAAGCATCATGTTTTTTGTCAAGTTCTTCAAAAAATTGTTTTCATGCCAAACTTAATTTTTCTTTTGTGCATTTTTTTTCTATATAATGATATTAAAAAATTGATAATCCTTTCTCTCTTCTTCTTTCTTATCTCCACTCAATCATATTAGGGTGTCAAGCTTGTAAAGCTTACAACCATCATGACTGGGTGAAGTAGAATGCCTTTGTCATTAAGACTGGGAGCACTACTCAGTGGCAGGCCGCCTCTGACATGAGGAACAGACGCCATGTGCAGCTGATCCTAACATAGAGAACAAACGTTACTCATCCTGTATCCCTGGATTAGGAGCCCTTACAGGGTACTATCAGCCGGGCCAGCTGAACCCAGGTTTTTTAGTGAGCTTGTTACTGCTCCCCCTCCTCCTTTTTCATCCGGGCTTGGGACCGGCAAAGGCGGAGTCATCCTTTCTCTAAATAATAGTATCCTTAGATAAATAGGAAAAAGTCTGAAAAACAACAAAGAAATGTTTTTTTATTATAGTGATAGATTACAAGCTTTCAAACCTTGTGGTTCTTTCGCAGGTTTAACTCTGATGAATGTTGATTAGAGTTAATATCTGTAAAAGAACTGTGAGGTTTGAAAACTTGTGATTTATAGCTGTAATAAACTTTTCTCTGTTGTGTTTTTGGTCTTTTATAAAATGATACTCTATATTTTTTTTAATTATCCCTAGTACATGTGGTACAGGCCATAATAATCATGGTGGGTAGTTAGCGACTGCTTTTACTGTAAGTGTACCACATGTCTATATATGTTGATACTCTGATAAAGCACCATTTCAGATTATAGATACAAGAAAATAGGACCTAATACAAATAATTTAATAGTGTGTGATTGTTACCATCATCATAAAAAAGAATAAATGTGATCAGTCATTTATTCTTTTGTCTAATGATGGTAACAAAGCTGTTACCGAAATGTCACACGCTATTAAATTATGTATGTTTATACTCTATATTAGACTTAATTTTTTTAAAACTTTCCTCCATAAGTTAAAGTAACTTCTGAAATTCATGGGTTTTTCCCCCTTTATAGATTGTGTCCCAGTTGTTTTAAAGCAACAATGAAGAACAAGCTTTTGTTTCAAGTCCATTTTTCATTGTTTTTGTTCTCTTTTCTCATCAAAATCTTTCATTTCCTTGTTGTGACCTCTTTTTATTGTTCTCTAATAATTACCTTTTTAAGAGAATCTATATGTTACAAAATGTTGCTGCAGATTTTTTTCTTCAAAATCCCTTACAATTTAATTTATATTCTGTGCTAATTATAGAGGGACATATGGTCTGATCTGAGTCATATGTGACTACAATTTTGAATGCTATTTCTATAATTTTCTTTTAATATAAAATATGTATTTTATAATACAATATAATGCGGCTTATGATTGTAGAACATTTGAAAATTATTCTGCATGTGTTTCTTTTGAACGAAAACTCGAAATTTATTTTAAAAAGAAATAACAATTTTTCTAACACCTTAGGAATGAAGTATGAAAGGATGAATTGTGAAGAGTAATGATAAATGGAAATCCCATCCCTGGACACTTTATTTTTCCATTTATCATTACTCTTCACAATTCATCCTTTCATACTTCATCCCTAAGGTTAGAAATAATCATTATTTCTCCTTAAAATAAATTTCGAGTTTTCGTTCAAAAGAAACACATGCGGGATAATTTTCAAATGTCGTTCTACAATAAAATATGTATATTTTAATATTTAGAATTATATTCAAATAGGATTAAGCACAATTTGGATTATAGCTACAAGAAAATATGACCTAATTCAAATAAATTAATAGTGTGTGATGTTTCAGTAACAGCGCTGTTACCGAAATGTCGCATACTATTAATTTATTTGAATTAGGTCTTATTTTCTTGTAATTATGCAAATAAAAATGGCCTGTGTGGGAATAAGAGTGTGGGAAAGAGAAATTTCCTGGTGAGAACAACCCTGTGGGTGACCATATGTCCAGACAAACATTTCTGCAAGATGTCTGCACACCTATCCTTCCCCTGAGACTAATTTTTCCTACTCAAATCAGTTTATAAACACCTGGATTTGATGATCTGGAGACAGTTTACACTGAGGAGGTTCTAACACCAGTTGTTCCCAGGGTGGTCCTCAGACCTTCTCTTTCCTCTTCAACCTACTCCTCACAGGTGTTTGCTTCTGGATCCTCTCTGTGTGTCCTTACTACTTGCACCAACTACCATGACTGCTTCACAAATCACCACTTATATAGGGTTTTTTTTTTGTTCAAACCAACTGCACAGTTTATAGAAAACTTACAATAGAAAAGTAAAGCAAAGTTTTTTTTTTAATTTTCTCTTTTAAGAACACAAGGTAATAAAGACCAAATCCAAAAAAATAAATAGTATGTGAAATTTTTCTTTAAAAGCATTGTTACCATTTTCAGACAAAAGTAATGAATGTACTTTTGTCAGTACTTCATTCAGTACTTTTGCCTTTATATGGTAACAACACTGTTACTGAAACGTCACACACTATTTATTTATTTGGATTTGGTCTTATTACCTTGTGTTTATAATCTATAATCCAAATTGTGCTTTATCATTTACTATTAAGAAACCTGAAACAGCCAAGTTTTTGAGTAAAGTTTCTTCTACAGGCTTATCAGTAATATATAATGAGGAGGAAAGAATATTAACTACTTACAAGAGAAATATATGTTTATGCACACACAGTGAACTATTTAAAAACTAAATATTTATAAACATATATTAACCCATAACCACTCACCAAATTCAAATTATGGGATTACTATGGGGAATGGGATTAACTGGAACAGAGCGGAGGGAACAAGTCTGTCTTCCCAAAAAAGATAGCAGACCATGACTTCCTGACTTTAATTGATGAAGTGACACCAATATGTGGATACAGTAGGACCTCCACGAGCAGACATCTTAATATGATGCATTAGCGCGCCATGAATATCCCCTATTATTGTAACTTTTACATAAGTAAAAGTTGTTCTACAAACTACATTCCAGATAAGCAATAGTATATTTCTCACTTGTTTTGTATATATAAAATATAAAATTTAACTCGGGCATAAAATATTCATGTTAATTTAAAAAAATTTTGCACATTTTAAAATATGTAAATAACATACCATATATAAATAATAGCTAAAAACTATGTTTCATTTCGTCTTATACACTCCTGTCGAAGGGTTTACGATACCCGAAAGCTCGAGATATCATTTATGAAATAAAGAAACTTATCCTCTGAGTTTTCATGTGTTACTGCAACTTATACATCAGAGGATTCTATCTTACAATATATTGTTCTACTGTATTTCTAGTCCCAATTTAAATTTTATTTTTAAGTCAATTTGTGAAGAGATTAAAGGTATTTGAAAATATACATATGTTCAATATACACATGTAACATATACATGGTAGATTAAACTGGCAAAACCGCTGGGAGGGTTCACCACTGATGAGCCAGGCCCTCCCATTAATTTTTCCGTTGCAGTGACAGTTGAAAATTGTTTAATTTTAAAAAGAATATTACGCGTCTATAATAGTTTTGAATATTGATAACAGATGGCACGCTAATGCGCGCGCGCGCATTATAACATACTTGTATTCAAAATTATCAGCGATTTATATGCAAATGTTTCTTTTTGAAAATAAATGATTCCCTACCGCCCTTACTGCAATGATAAACTATCGGCCGGGCCTGGCTCATCAATGGTGGATTCAACTTGGGGGAAACCACTGGGAGGGTTCACCACCGATGAGCCAGGCCCTCCCAATATTTTATCATTGTAGTAAAGGCAGTAGGGAATCATTTGTTTTCAAAAATAAATATTTGCACATAAATAGTTTATAATTTTGAATACAAATGTTAAATTGGTAGACAATTTTTTTTTCAGAGTTTCTCCAATTAAATAAGATTTGGATAAATCCCAACCTTACATTAGATATAAACTCCAACTTTTCAACATCACACACTGTTTATTTCTTTCCCCCACCCCCACTTGATGAGTAGTTAGTCTTGTGTGTATATAACGCACTCATGGGGATAAAACTTAAGGAAGTTGTACCTTCAGACAAATAAAGAAAGATGTTTGACACACAGTGATGATAAGGCACAATTTGGATTATAGATTATAAACACAAGGTAATAAGACCAAATCCAAATAAATAAATTGTGTGTGACATTTCGGTAACAACGCTGTTACTGAACTGTCACACACTATTTATTTGTATTTGGTCTTATTACCTTGTGGATACATAGTAACCTTTATTGAAAACACATAAGATAACCAAGTGTGAAAAAAATTGCCTTTGTCTTCTTCTTCAAAAAAACAATATTGGTGACATCAACTTTCCACTTCCTTAAGTTTAGTCTCTCCATGAGTGTATATCCATAGATAAATGAAAGAGATAGAGATATATATATAGATGAAATAAATTTATTTCTCATTTTAAATTAAATGAAAACAATTCAATAAATGGAATATGTACACAAATTTGAGACATAGATTTGTACTGTACTCAAACAGCAGTCATGGACGAGGTTCAACCCTCCAGTTCTGACGACGAAGCTGCAGGAATGGCGGTGAATGAAGAAATCAACAGGAAAGTGTGGACAACAACAACAACAACAACCAAAAAAAGAAAGAAGGACAGCTCTATATGGCTAATTAAAAGAATAAACATTTTTTTAAAATAGTATTTATAACAAGCATTGGTGTTTTTTTATTTTATAATCATCTCTCTTTTTTTAAATTTGTATATAAGATCTGCTATATATATTTTTTTTAGGGTCAATTATTTACAACTCTCTTTGAAAAAGGAGGGGGGGCATTCCGAAAACAAACAAACAAAAAAAAAAAAGATAAAAAAATACACTTTCACCTTTATTTCAGCAATACTTCGCATATCTCTCCATTGAATTGGTTCACAGTAATAACAACATCCTGTATAGGCCATGGAGATAATCTCCAGTCCTTACAATAAAACTGGAACCAAATCTTCTTTTTTTAATTATAATTGACCAAAGAGATTCCTTTAGGCCATTTTAGCTTTGTTTTGGCAAAAAACACAAAAGTTTATTTATTTATTTATAATATTTGCACAATGCGCAGTGAGCATTATATATATATATCTATGAAAAAAAATAATAAAAACATATTTTGACTTAGGCTTTAAAAAAAAAAAAAAGCTGACAATATATACTTGTACTGTATGTGTAGGCGCATTATAATTAAATGTACATATTGGGGAGATTTTTGGCTTTTTTTTTCTTCTTCAGAGTTTTTTTTTCAAAGGATTGTCTTTTGCAGAGAAGCATACACATATATATATAAAGGTCACACACGTACACACATATATATTTTTTCTCTCTATTATTTTTATATAAAATAGACATCAAATTTTTTTTTTTACATGAGAGAGAGAGCACATATTTGTGAGGTTAAAAAAAAAAAAAAAAACTTGTAGTATCAAGGGAGAGCACAACACGATTACCCATCTTTAGATTTTAAAAGTTAACATCATGATTTTTTTTTTAAAGATTCACATACGAATAAGAATCTTTTATATATATAATGTTAAACCCCCCAAACGATAAACAAACAAACAAAAAAAAAAAAAATCTAAAAAAATATACCTTTTTTTTAAGTACTTTTTTTTTGGTTAAAAAAAAACTTTTGTTAGAGAAATGTGGAAGAATATTGGGGTGGGTGCTTATTATTCTTTCTTTTTTTTTTTCAATATGCATTATAAAATTTTTTCGAAGAAAATGAAACCAAAACTAAAATGAGATCAGAAACCAAAACAAAAAATATATATCGAAACCAAAACTTTAAAAAAAGTCGGGGAGGTTTGAAAAACAACTATGAAAACAGGGAAAGGCATGCATAGCCGTCATTCTCCCGAGGAATTGATGAAACTTTCAAGTCTTCCAACATTTCTAGCATGTGGCATCACATTTAACTAGGGGTCACCAACACATCCAAGCTCAACACCTACAGAATTTGGTCAAATTACCTATTGTTAGGTGTTTTGTGTTTAAAGATCTAAACCACTAATCCATCTTCACTAAGAATTTACTAAGAGAGAGTTTGGTCTTTAAAACAAAAAAATTTCAAAATTGTGAAATTAACAAAATTAAATTTTCTTTGTGATATGAATTGGGCACCACTTTGTATCCTTTTATTTATTTATATATATATATATATATCAAATTTAAAATATTGCTTTTAAAGAGTTAAATAAAGGGGTATTTGCATAGCTTTACTATGATTACAAAATTTTAATCTTTTGAAAAGCATTTTGGACAAAAAAAAAAAAAAAAAAAAAACGTAACCATTTTTTTTTTCCTTCAGTGAAAGATTTTCAAATTAAGTTAAATTTATAAAGGCAGTTCAAAATACCTTGCTTAGAAATGTTAGGCCAATATAAAAATTATTTAAAATAAAATACAAAAATATAATTTTATTTTTTTGAAAAGTATAAAAAAATATAAAATTTTATTTTTTTAAAAGAGCAAAAAAATGTTTACATACATATATTTATATATAGAGGGAGTGAGAGCCAATTATTATTAATATAAAATTTAAGTAAAGAAAAAAAAAACTTGAATATGCCAAAGATATTTTGTTTCATTTTTTTTTGCTTGAAGTGTAAAAGTTTAGTAAAATTTCCAACAATAACAACAACAAAAATCTCCATCCAAAGAGTTAATTAATTAAAAAAAAAAAGTTCAGATTTTTCTTTAAATGCAGCTATTAAAACAAAAATGAAGAAGGTGACGGTGGAAATAAAAAATGCCCTTTGAGTTTACAAAAAAACATGAGTTGGGTTAAGATGCTGCATAAAGGATTAATGGCAAAAAGAAAAAAAAAAAAAGATTTGATATTAGAAACAAAAAAAAAAAAAAGTTAATTTAAAAAAAAGAAGAAAAAGAAAAAAAAAATTAACATCTTTACATGATTCTGATTATCTCAATAGAAAAACAACATTTAAAGAAGACCAGAAAGATGGTGAAGAGCCCATTTTCCCCAAACTATAACAAAAGGTTTTTTTTTCTTCCTCTAAAAAGAATTAAAACATCAACAAAAGCCTTGGACTTGTTGGAGTTGGGAAAGAAGGCACGGCCTGCTGCAGGTTTAGTTCTATTAGAGCGTGGAAAGATAGAAAACTTTGCTAGTTGAGGGAGGGAGGGGTGCCTTCTTTCATCTCCAGCAGGGTTGGTTGGCGTGGGGTCTACAAGTCCGCAAGTGTCAGTTTCTTTGTGCTCACCGCCATGTCACTGCCAATGCTGCTATGGTCGTCAGAATCACTAGAGTTGCTGTAGCTGGAGATGTCCTCTGTAACACCCCTCCATGTTAGCACAATCTATTGCTTGGACAGAAAGCAAGGATATGTTACACTATCACTCTAACCTGAGTGGGTTGTGACTTGAGGTCAATAAATTATAAACACAAGGTAATAACACCAAATCCAGTGTGTGACGTTTCGTTAACAGCGCTGTTACCATCAAAAGTACTGAATGAGATATCACAGCATGTTTTAAATAGATTATTATTCTATATTCAATAAATTATATAATTGGCCAATTCAATTATTGAGACTTAAGATTTTTTATTAGAGTTATTTAAAGTGTTATATAGAGAGAGGTATATTTATAACCCAGGTTGTAATTATATAAATTATCTCATTAGATAAACTATTTCATTATAATGAGATATATTTATAACCCAGGTAGGTTCCTGGAGGAGTTTTATATACATTGTGACCTGAATTAAAACAATGAGGTAAATGATAAGGCACAATTTGGATTATAGATTATAACGCTGTTACCGAAACGTCACACACTATTTATTTATTTGGTCTTATTACCTTGTGTTTACAATGAGGTAAAATAATTGATTCTGATTATAATGAATAGTTATCACAGAAATATTTTTGTTGCTCCATGGAATATTTAAAAATAATAAATTCCTACCATCCCCAACCCAATAACAACTTTGGAAGAAATATGCATCAGGGCAACAACCTCTACAGTGCTTCTCGGAGATTTTAATGCAAAAAGGACAACACGCACATCTGACACTCTAGACTCAAAGGGAGAACAGTTTGAAGACCTCATCAATGACATGGACAAGACACCATCACAGAAATATTGAATATAACTATACTAAAATATTTTATATAGCATACACTAATTGAATTTAGAGAGATTTGGGATTATTTTGAATAAAGATTAATTAATAGGCTAATCCCTTAATAGAATGTTCAAATCTAAAAGCTTGAGGGATGAGTTTCTTTTGCAAATACATTTATTTCGAGCTTTCGGGCAACGCCCTTCTGATATTTATTTTATATAGTTTGTTATACATTTGCCTCTCGCTTAATCTCAGTATAATATAATTTAATTTACTTTATTTTTAATTTTCCTGTAGAAGGGCGCGTTGCCCGAAATAAATTTATTTGCAAAAGAAACTCATCCTTCAAGCTTTTAGATTTGAATAAATAAAGATTAAATTTATCAAAAACAGGAATCAACAGGGAGTATAATATGTCTTCTTATACTGAGAGAGAGAAGTATCTATACCACAACTACGTATATATTCCAAGTACAAGTGTAGATAACTAGGGTAGTCTCAATATTCCTCAGTTCACCAAGTTCATCTGTACCTGACACCTGTAGGTCTTAGGCAACAAAACCAAATTAATAAAATTGTGTGTGACGTGTTGGTAACCTGCTGTTAACCAAAACCCCAATTTATTATTTTAATCTTGTTGCCTTACATTTCTAACCTCAAATACAAATTTTATATCATTAACCTGCAGTTCTATTGTGGAGCCTTTAAAAGTAGTGAGAACATGTATAGCAAAATATTTTTATCCTAGCATGTTATTCAAACATTTTAATCAAAGCTTTCAAACTTTTTTTTTATTGCAATTAGTCTGAATTGTCAAACTAATTTAATATAAAAATGGTCAGGATTGGCCAAAAGATGGGCGATGGCAGTTTGCCATGAAGACAGCAACAGTGGTAGCTATGTCAGAGTTCTTTTTAATGCCACCTTTGGTGGGCCTCAAGAAATAAGGCTGAATTTTACTAGCTACCCATTGATTGTTCATCATGTGTTTAAAAAAAATCAAATATCTGTTGCTGATGAAGATTTAAATAAATATAAAATTACAAAGATATATTTAGGCCATTTTGAGAGGATGTGTCTGACATTGTTAATCATTTTTAGTTTTGAAGTGTGTTATAAAACTCCAAATTTACATTTTTCTAGTTATAGTGGAATCTCTATATAACAGGTTCTTTTTATACTATCAATGAGTTAAGAATACTCATCATAATTCTAAGATCCCAAGTTTTTAAGTCCCCATTATTTTAACCATGGCTATAAGACAAAAATCTTGATTACAAATGATGTTGTTTAAGTGAGATTCTACAAGATACAAGAAAATAAGACCTAATCCAAATAAGTTAATAGTGTGTGACGTTTCCGTAACAGCATTAGATTAGATTTTTTAAAAATTCTTTTGTCTGATGATGGTAACAATGCTGTTACCGAAATGTAACACACTATTAATTTATTTGGATTAGGTCTTATTTTCTTGTATCTATAGTCTATAATACAAATTGTGCTTTATCATGAGATTCTAATATTTTTATAAAAAATCATGTTATTCAGGTTCACTTTGAATGAGCTCACAGCCTAGTACACATTAGAACAAAATGGGTTGAGTTGACAACCTATTTGTCTGAGAGTACCATCCCACTTAACAACAAGTGTTGCTGTGGAAAAAAAGAGCATGGATTGGAATACCCAAATACCCTACAAATTATGGAGATGGAGAACCTCCCCTAATGTCTCCATTTATTTTCTCTCTATCACCATTATCATTTCAGCCCCCTTGTTAATCTACTTGTACTGCCATTTAGGTCTGTGATTCTCAACTGGATGATTTTGATAGGTCCTTGGAGCTTCTTATTAAAAAAAATATCAATACAATTTTATGTACAATATTTATATTATGTCTTAAATTTGGAAATAGATAACATAAGCTAACAAGACCCCATTCAGATAGTTGTTTGAAGATGGTAACACAATGCTGTTACCAAACAGTTTATCCATTTGGATGTGGTCTTGTAATTTTATATTTCTAACCTATAATTCAAATTGTACCTATCAGTTGGCCATTAATAAAAAAAAATTGTTGTGATGTGGAGAACAAGAAGTTGACAATGTGTTTGGCCAGAAGAAGCAAGCTTTCAGACACTGATGTCTCACCCTTCCATAGCCCTCTCTCTCTCTATGAAATAGCCACTGTCTAAGAGCTTGCTTCTCTTCAATAAAGACACTCATTATTATCATCTCATATTCTCTGTAAATTTTTAAACAATTCTTATTTTAATTAAAATTATGCAAGAGTTTTCCTCCATGAGAGGAAACTCATACTAGAGAACACCTCTCTACAAAAGGACAGTTTTCATTTGCATAATTACCATTTTTACTATTTGGCGATTCTCCAGTATGAGGACACCTCTCCCTAAAGAGCTTTTTCGCTCTGTAATTAGGTGTCCTTTACAGGGAAGTTTTACCGTACTAGTAAAGTTTTTTTTTTTTAATTGAGAAAATTTTAGCAGAGTCTGTGAGCCAAAAGAGGCTGGGAAATGATCTAGGTGGCTACAATCTTCCAAAGAACCATGTTGGTAAGAGAGAGAGAGAGAACTCACCACTCTCCATGCTGGAGCTGGCCCCTCCAGAACTGCTGCTACTGGATTCACTCACACTCCGACGCTTGGCAAACTGGGGCTCCCACATGTTCAACTGGGACCGTAGCGTCTGGTGCTCCAGCCTTAGTTGTTCTAATTGGTACCTTTGGTTTCTATCTCTTTGTTCAAGAGTCTGTTCAGGGGACCAAGTTAGCCTGGGAGAGGGGGAGGGTATGCTACTTACTCACCTTTATAAAACCTTTGGCCCTATTCAACAAGCCTAAAGTTGTGTGCCGTGTGGAGTTGGGAGCTAAAGGTACTAAGGCCTTTAATTTGTCCAAACAATGTTTTAGGTGGGCTCGTCTGCAACAGACACAGGTCTCAATACTTTCACAATTTAGCTCAGGCACAGGTGAACACTCTTATTAAAATGTCTTAGTACAACTTACCAGACAGTTCTGCTTCTATAAATGTAGATTAAACAAGTATAAGCAGATTCAAACTTCTAGCCCAAATGGTAGAAGTTATCAATATTACTTTAAATGGTAATAAATTGAACACTTTCCATGCGCTTGTGAGTTGACCTCATCATTATTTTTGTTTCACTTCTTGTTGCAAAAGTTTCTACTTCCTAAGCCACTCCACTAACACCTCTCTTCTGATTATTACCCAGGTCAATGATGAAATCAATGCTGTAAAAAGAATAAAAGTTTATTTTAAGATTTGTTCAAGGTACCTCTCTCATATTATTATTATCATTAAAAAAAATTATATTTAAACAGAGCGAGAGAGAGAGTGAATATAAAAGGTGGGTTGGGTCTAGTGGAACATACCAATCTTGAGGTTAAAGATTCAAACCTGTATGGAAAAGGATTTTTAATAAATGAGCTTCCCTGATCTTGGAAAAACCCAACCCCCAGGCAGCGAATGCAAGTAACCAAACTGTAGCAGTGCAATCTTGTGCTCAAAAGGAGATTCTATTAGCCTATACAAGGTGCAACAACAAACCTCTAAATACACTCCAATTTTAAACACAAGGTAATAAGACCAAATCCAAATAAATAAATAGTGTGTGACGTTTCGGTAACAGCGTTGTTACCATCTTCTGTTACTGAAACGTCACACACTATTTATTTATTTGGATTTGGTCTTATTACCTTGTGTTATAATCTATAATCCAAATTGTGCCTTATCATTACAGTCCAATTCCTTTTTAAATCAACTTTACCCCAAGAAAAGGGTGCTTCTTTTTAAAGTCGAACTGATTTTCACATGTGTAGACATGTGGTGCACTTACAGTAAAAGCATTTGCCTACTTCTACCCACCATGATTATCATGGCCTTTACCATGTGTACTAGGGATAATTTAAAAAAAAAAAGTGTTGAATTATAATTGTTAAAGAAGGAAACTTGGTTGGGATTTGAAATCAGTAGAATTCTAGTAGAGTAGAATCTCTCATGATGGTTCTACTGTATGTGTTGAATTCTAGTTGGCTAAATTAAAGAGGTTTTACTGTAAAGAAAGCTATAACAAGACCAAATCCAAATAATTGTAGTGTTGACGATATTTCAGTAACAGCATTGTTACCAGGTAATACTGTATATATTTGAAGGTATCTCTGAGATTAATCAATTTCAAAATTGATCCCTGTTTAAAACACTTTCATTCAGCATTTCATGATTAGGTAATTATTGAATAGAAACACAATGTAATAAGATCCAATCCCAACGAATAAATAGTATGTCTTTGTAACCCGAAACATGACACACTATTTATTTATTTGGATTTGGTCTTATTACCTTGTGATTCAGCCCATTTAAAATAAAAGCTACCTTTCCATACCAGTATTTTATCGAACAACTAGGTTCGCCCCTTGTCACTTTTCCAGGAAATTCATATCAGACCTTTCAGAAAGGAAGGCCTGGTATGTTATCTGTGTAAACAAACACCTTTACTGAGTTGTCCCAATGTCTTATAGAAGAAAAGGAGAAATTTTATTTTCTGTGACATCTGACAATATCTATGAGATAATGGTTAACCCCATCTCATGGAAGAATGGTGCAGCCATTATTCAATTTTTACAGAAAAGTTATACAAAGAGAGAAAATACTGAGAGAACTAGTATCATTTTTGATATTTCTCCTTTCACAGCCAATCTTTTCTTTTTCTTTTCATTTTCTATAAATTCAAATGCGGTACTAAGTCCTGTTAAAATTTTTAAAGCCCCTCTTCTTTGATTGAACTAATGAAAGGCACATTTTCAAGTATTATATCATAGTGTTTTTATTCTTTTATTTATTTAATCTTTTTGTTTTCCTTTTAGGAATATCAAACAAATCTGTTTATGTGATTGTATAAATTAGGGTTTCATGTATATTTCCTGTGTGTGCAAATTCCCTGAGATTAATTATATATATCCTTTAATTAACCATTGAAATTTCTTTAATGAAAGGGTACAATTTGGATTATAGATTAGAATTACAAGGTATAATAAGACCAAATCCAAATAAATTTATAGCGTGTGAGGTTTTGGTAACAGCATTGTTACCATCACTAGACAAAAGAATATATGGAAATAAATTAAATGTATTTAAAAAAAGAAACTTGCATTGAGCACTTTTTCTTAAAAAAAAAAAAAAAAAAAGATTGCTTCAATGGACCCTGATTCTTGAACAGTTCTAAATTTGACTACAGAGTGAAAGTATAACCAAAGAGATCTCTGGTAGCTTGCAGGTGCAAAGTCAAACTGTTTACTACATTAGTAGACCCACCAGGCCTGTACTTGGGAATGGAGGAAAACAAAAAAATCACTTTATTTTATAGAAATAAATTGAAAGACAAGTATTGAATTAAAGATACAATAAACCCAAGGTAATAAGACCAAATCCAAATAAATAAAAAGTGTGTGACCTTTCGGTAACAACGCTGTTACCAAAACGTCACACACTATTTATTTATTTAGATTTGGTCTTATTACCTTGGGTTTATAAGCTATAATCCAAATTGTGATTTATCATAAAGATACAATACAAATGTTAAAAGTTTATTTATATTTACTTGGCTAGCTTTTGAGCTGAAAGCTCTCCACAGGCCTACACCTATTGTTAGAAAAGGTTTAATGTGCTATATGGGCTAATTTGTATAGAAGCAGCACAATTGTAACTTGAATCCAACAAGATATGTCCAAATGGAATAAATAATTTCAAATGCTATCAATGGCTATAAATCCTCTAATATCCCACCTCAGCACAAACCTCAGGGTCATTGCCACCTCATCCCTGTCATGTTGAAGGTCATTGCCAGTAATAAGAATGAATCATTACAACTACAGTCAAGCCTGGTTATACCAACATCACTTGGAGCCACTATTGCAACTTTAGAAACCAAGTTGCTGTTATAGAGCGGAGGCTGGTATAACAAAATTCTGCTATAATTTCTTTCAGACCTAGTCTATATATATTTTTTTAAACTGAGGATGTGACCACATCTTTGTGTTTTTACTATTATATTAATCATATTGAGACAATATTTAATAAGTAAATATCATAAGAAGCACATTGCGAAAAAAAAATATTATCACAAATTTTAACCATCTTGTTTATCCAAAAAAAAAAATCTCCTTGTACAAGGTGGGATCAATAAATAAGGTGAATTATAATTTATTAAAAAAAATAAGAACAATATTAAAAATTAGGACTTGATTTAGTCAAAATAATCACCTTGGCTTTCTATACATCGTCTCCATCATTCTGGCAACTTGTAAATACCCTCTTTATAGGCACTCTTAGGAAGCGTGTGAAAAATATCTTGCACCACTTTCTGGACATCTTCATCCGAGTCAAATCGCTTTCCCTTTAATTCCTTCTTTAGTAGTCCAAAAAGGAAATAGTCAGAGGGGGCTAGGTCTGGACTATATGCAGGATGTGTGTGTGTGTTCTAAAAATTCAAAACCTAATTTAATGATTGTAGATACAGTTTTACATGATGTATGCGGCCTTGCATTATCATGAAGGAAGAGAACACCCTTACTAAGCTTCCCTCTTCTTTTGTTTCTTATACCGGGCTTTAGCTTATTTACAAGAATGTCACAATAAAGGTCGCTGTTCATACGTTGCCTTGAGGATAAAAAAATCAAGACAGATTGGTCCATCAACATCCCAAAAAATTGTTAACAAAACTTTACCGGCCGAACGTTGAGACCTGATTTTTTTTGTTGTTGTTTTTCGTCCAATTTTGAACTTGTTAACCCATTTATAAATGTTTTTTTGAGACAAACAAGACTCACCATAGATATTTTTCATTCTTTGGCATATTTGAGATGTTTGAATACCTTCTGCATTCAAGAAACGAATAACTGCACGTTGTTCAAGCGTGGTGCAATCCTTCAAGGGAGCTTCCATTTTAGTTTATTTATAAGTCTCGCGCCGCGCATGGGAAAAAAGAACAGAACACCTTAAATAGTCTCTTGATGTTATATTTTAATATTCTGTGGTTTAAATTATTTTTGCTTTTTTAATTTTTAAGAAATAAGATAATTCACCTTATTTATTGATCCCCCCTTGTATAATTTGAACCTCAATAGAACAATATATTCAGAAAGACAAAATCAACAAACTTTTTGCTCTAACCAACATTTATGATTGCTAATGAAAGATCTTTAGATGGATACAGTGGCCAACTTCTTTAATTCAACACCCCCAGGAATCAGAATGTTGGGTTGGATTAAGGTTGGTGTGGAATTATAGTCAGTCAAGATTATTCTCAATAATTTCTCAACATTCACACTGCTGCTAGGGGCCATTATGTTGTCAACACTTGATGGGACGTTGAATTAAAGTCACAGTATATTGAATTATAGAAATAAATAGGCTGGGGGTTGGGACTTGAAAAATGGTTGAAATAAAGTTAGGGTTGAAATAGAGTCATTAAAGAAGTTATACAAAAATATCTAGAGAAATTGATAAGGCACAATTTGGATTATGGATTAGAACTACAAGGTAATAAGCCCTAATCCATATAAAAGAATAATGTGCGACGTTTCGGTAACAGCATTGTTACCATCCTCAGACAAAAGACTAAAATATATGCTGTGATATTTTTTCTCATTTAGTCTTTTGTCCGATGATGGTAATAACTTTATTACCAAAATGATAAGGCACAATTTGGATTATATATTATAAACACAAGGTAATAAATAAGACCAAATCCAAATAAATAAATAGTGTGTGACGTTTCGGTAACAGCATTGTTACCATCTTCAGACAAAAGTACTGAATCTGTTACAACACTGTTACAGAAACGTCACACACTATTTATTTATTTGGATTTGGTCTTATTTATTACCTTGTGTTTATTACCAAAATGTCAAACACTAATAATTTATTTGTGGATTTGGTCTTATTACCTTATAATATCTAGAGAAACATAAGGATTTGGTTGGAGTGGAAACATCAAGAAGAGATTAGGAGGAATCAACAAGTAGAATATATACCAAAGTTGGAAATATTTACTCCCTATTGAGGAATAACTAGAGTGGGGCTTGTGTTGGGGCATTAAATTACAATTTGAAAGAATTAAATTGAAAGTTTTTACTTATCTCACACTATTGTATAAACAATGGTATTCAAGCTGACTTTAACAGAAAGTAAAACCACATGTCGTCTATTATACATCATAAAGATAGAGGCTGCCTGACCGGCATTCATATTTCTTGAAAATAAAGATATTTCGGCCAGTAAATCTTTTCATTACCTCGACAAAAATCTTTTGTCCTCATCAGGAGCAAACAAAAATTAAAACATTTGGCAAGGCATTAAAAATTATTCTATAATTTATATAATTTTTAACGCCTCGCCAAATATTTTAATTTTTATTTGCTCCTGACGAGGACAAAAGATTTTTGTTGAGGTAATGAAATGATTTACTGGCCGAAGTATCTTTATTTTCAAGGTCTATTAAACAGTTGAACCTCATTATACATCGCCATCCCTTGGCACCACCAATATTTGATGTTGTCCTATAAGGACTAATAGAAGAAGATATGTGTAATGTAGAAAATGAGGTGATATAGATAGATGGAAGAGACAGTTTAAATAGGTGAAAAAAGGTACCAAAAGTGAGGGCAGAGAGAGAGAGAGTGGTATCAGGTGTGGAGATAGGAGGCTATCTATCTCTCACCAAAAAACAGCTGCCCCAGCTAGGATTGTTGCTCTATCAGCTGGGGGCAAGCCACCTTTTAGATTGGTGTGGCAAGACACACTTGTTGGGTCATTTACTTATTACTCTACTGCTGCTATACACACACACCTCGTTTTCTTCTTTTATAGAATTGTTATCTTCTCTGTTATAGAGAACCTCTTTCATTCAACTGAGTCAACATACCACTCATGGACAAAACTCAAGGAAGTTGTACCTTTTACCATGTATATCGGTTTTCAGACAATGACTCTGAAAGATACACTCATGGACAAAATTAAGGAAGTTGTACCTTTTAGCATGTATATCGATTTTCAGACAATGACTCTGAAAGATACACTCATGGACAAAATTAAGGAAGTTGTACCTTTTAGCATGTGTATCAGGATTCAGACAATGACTCTGAAAGATACACTCATGGACAAAATTAAGGAAGTTGTACCTTTTAGCATGTATATCAGGATTCAGACAATAACTCTGAAAGATATACTCATGGACAAAATTAAGGAAGTTGTACCTTTTAGCATGTATATCGATTTTCAGACAATGACTCTGAAAGATACACTCATGGACAAAATTAAGGAAGTTGTACCTTTTAGCATGTGTATCAGGATTCAGACAATGACTCTGAAAGATACACTCATGGACAAAATTAAGGAAGTTGTACCTTTTAGCATGTGTATCAGGATTCAGACAATAACTCTTAAAGATATTACAGTGACCTTTATTGAAGATAACCAAGAGTGAACAAAATTGTCTCATCTCCTTAAAAAATAGAAGATGGGCAACATCAAAGACTTTACACTTTCTGCAGTTTTGTCCCTAAGTGTACATAGAGGAAACAAAATGCACTTTATTGGGTAGAACAAAACCATAATGCCAAGTGGAAGGGAGCAAAAACAAATTTGAAAGACTATTTCTGGAGAGAGGGCTAGGGGAGCGTGAGAAAAAATAAAACCAATATAAAAATAAAATGGCTGAAGACCTATATGGTTATAAAAAGAAGAGTAAATCACACAATCAAATTTAGAAATTAAAACATATTTCCCGTATTTAACATATAACAAAAAGGAAGTTCATGTTAAGGCAAAACAAAAGATATTTCTCAGAATAATAAGACCAAATTCCAATAAATAAATAGTGGGTGACATTACAGTAACAGCATTGTTACCATCTACAAATAAAAATACTGAATATTCAGTATTTATGTCATATGGTGGTAACAAGGCTGTTACTGTAATGTCACCCACTATTTATTTATTGGAATTTGGTCTTATTACCTTGTGTTTCTAATCTAAAATCCAGATTGTACCTATTCAAAAGATGATAAAGTACAATTTGGATTATAGATTATAATACAAGAAAATAAGACCTAATCCAAATAATTTATTAGTGTGTGATGTTTCGGCAACAACATTGTCACCATCATCAGATAAAACCAGACCATTCTTTTGTCTGATGATGGTGACAATGCTGTTGCTGAAACATCACACACTAATAAATTATTTGGATTAGGTCTTATTTTCCTCTCTGTATTATAATCAAAATATATTTTTGTTAAGTAAAACTGAAAAGGATCTTCTGATATATTTGTGCAGAGAACTTTTATCCTTCTAAATCTCTACCTAAATGTACTGCAGCTTGTAGAGATTGAAGGGACACAGGCAGCAGCAGTCATCAAGACCAATGCCCAATTCATCAAGACCAATAAAACATTGTGCTAGGTGGTATAATATTGTCACAATTATCTATAGCAATTTATTATTATTTTAAAACAATAAACACTTGTTCAAAGAAATGATCATAAATAGAGCACTAAGACAGATAGATTACTAATGATTTGACAGTAGGTAAGAGTAAGGCCAATTCTTTCCATTCTATTCTGTGAACAACAACTTTTTGCAAAATACCATGTTCCTCAATAAGGTACAATTTGGATTATAGATTATAAACACAAGGTAATAAGACCAAATTCAAATAAATACCGAAACATCACTACACTATTTATTTATTTGGTCTTATTACCTTGTGTTTACATGTTCCTCATTCATCAATTTTGATCCCCCAGTTTTTTTGGCTGAAAGTGAAGTTTCAGTGATGTCTAATCCTCCCCCATGTTCTCTTGACCTGTCATCATGACACCTTATTGGTTCTACTTGGAAACTGGAGTTGGAAGGAGTCAAATCTAGCTTTTCCTCCTCTCTGATATAAGGTGTTTTTGAGTAATTGAGCTTATTGTGGGCTATAAAATATATAGAAATAATGATTTGAAAAAAAAAAAAAATTGCATCACATTAGTCAGTAATTATCTATTTTTCAACATTAAACAAAATCAGACTTCCTATATTTAAACCCCCTATATTTTTCTACCATTTTAAATGTTCATGATAAGGTACAATTTGGATTATAGATTAGAAACACAAGATAATAAGACCAAATCCAAATAAATAGTGTGTGACGTTTCGGTAACGGCATTGTTACTGAAGCATTGCACACTATTTGTTTATTTGGATTTGGTCTTATTATCTTGTGGTTACAAATGTTCAAATTAAAATTTTAAAATGGAGGAGGGAGGATATGATGTACTCACCTATTTTTTTCAAGTTCATTATGGCTGGATCTGCAAAATAAAAAACAAGTGTAAAGACATTTAAAGAGATACCATAAGAGAGCCAATAAAACTGATTTAAAATACGTTTTTTTACATGTATACATATATATTTATAAAAATAAAAAGGCATATCCTGACCAGGAGCACATGTGCTTTTCAGAAGGCAGAGCGCCATCTGGTGGAACAGAAATCAATTAAACATTGATTTAGTCTGTTCCATGATATTTGGCCAACCCTATTTCTTGATAAATCAAGAAAAGCAATCCACGAATAGGTCAGGATATGCCTTTTTTTATTTTTAAGATCAACACCTGACCTTTTTATTTTTTTGTCTGATGATGGTGACAATGTTGTTGCCCAAACTTCACACATTAATAAATTATTTGGATTAGGTCTTATTTTCTTTTATTATAATCTATAATCCAAATTGTGCTTTAACATATATATTTAATTATAGGTAGAAATGTCTGAGGGTCTTGCTGATTGGTTTACTTCAACTTCCCAGTGCCACCACATGGCACAGTTCTGCAGCAGCCACTGTTGTGGTGTTGAGCTTATACAGTTGGATAGGAGCAATTCTACAGTCGTTTGTTTGGTGGGGTGTCCATTAGAAGCTAACTGACAAAGTCCTACACACCGATTACTAAGTAGCTTTGAGCAGAAGTGGACCCAGTTTTCAAGTAAACAAAATCAAAACAAATAATTAATTCAATCATTGAAGCCAAATACAGTGGAAAATTGTTAGAAAGTTGTCATTATTTTAACTTCATTTGCAATATTAACAACAACCCCCACCATGGTTATAACAAAAATATAAAACCTTGGAACCAATGCACTAATGTACATTTTAGTGCAATCTATTTTTAAGATCAAGTTTATGATAAATCACAATTTGGAATATAGATAATAATATAAAGAAATAAGACCTAATCCAAATAATTTATTAGTTTGTGACGTTTTGGCAACAGCATTGTGACCATCATCAAACAAAATGCTGTGCTGTTGCCAAAACGTCACAAACTAATAAATTATTTGGATTAGGTCTTATTTTCTTATATTAAGATCAAGTTTAGAAAGCTTTGGCTTAAGTAGGATGTTTCTCAGATTCCCCCTGTGTGACAGACTAATTCTCTGGTATATATGAGAACTATAAAATATCAGGAAAGAAAAAAAATGTCACATTTTATTCAAGTGTGAAAAAAGGGCCAGGTAAAAGGCACGAGATCTAGAGAAAAAAAGAGAGGTGAATGATATCTTGTGAAATTCCAAGGTGAATAATATATTATCTTTCACGATAGATTAAACCACTTAGGTAGGGGTGCTTCAATTTCTTAACAATTTTACTTGTGTCTGCTCTATTTCACCTAGATGCACTTTTTCAGGAGACATCTATTTACATATGTGCATTTATTTACATATTACCTACAACTGGTGGTTTAAGTTATGATGTGGGACAACAATGAAATGGATATATTAGGGGATGAGCAACTGTCATTTAAGTTGAATAGACCCTAAATATGTACATGGGTTTAGGGGTTTGTTAGTGGATGAGTGGTCTAAACAATTGGTTTTCCACCGCTACAACCCAGGATTGAATCCTGCATTGGGCATTTTTTTTCTAAAAAAAAGAAATACTCCAATGGCCCCCGATTCTTGCAAAAGTCCAACCCTACCAGCAAATGCAAGTAACCAAACAGCATTCAGGTGCACTTGTAAGTACGAAAGTCGAACTGCTTTTCTTATGTGTAGACATGTGGTGCACTTACAGTAAAAGCAGTCGCCAACTTATATCCACCATGATTATCATGGCCTGTACCACATGTACTAGGGATAATAAAAACATGGATTTAGAACAAGTATAATACCTCATGTTTTAAATTGGTCAAAAGTCATTCAAGTACTAAACACATGGGTAAAAACTAAAGATACAACTGTCAATTGATAAAATATGTCATTTAATAGAATATGCATTATAAAATATATGGATTTGCCCTACTGTTAAGTGGCCAACTTCTTTTTAAAAGAGTTTTTCAAATTATTAAAATGTGTTTCCATAATTTTCTCAACTTCTTTCATAAAGAAGTGTTTAGACTTGGAAATGTACAGCTGTACCATTCTGACAAGGGCCTGAAACATTTACGTAGTAAATCAACACTTAGTAGGCTCATGTCTTTTCCAAACAAAAACAATAATGTCCTAAGACTGTGTAAATCTCAAGAGAGAGAAAAAAAAAAAAACCCAACCACCACCACCACCACAGCTGCAGTTCAGGTTGGTGGCCTTCATCCAGGCCCATCAGGTTTTAAATGTTGTTGATTTCTAGGGCAGGCAGTCATTCATTCAGCTCCCAAACCTTACATATCTCCCTTAGTTTTCACCCTGCTAATGACCACTGCAAACATGGCCTCTTTATTAAGCCTACCTCAATCCCCTTTAAGACCTTATTACCCTTGTTATAACAACATCATTTTGCACCAAAATTGTTATAACCATGTTGTGTTGATATATAACCAGGGTTATAACTAAGTTGTGTTATAGAAACTTTCTTCTAATTCCACCTATATATATAAAGAGAAAGACATCTGGATCAAGCAATTGTGAAAAAGCAAAAAGTTGCTGATGGCTTGCGCCATCTGTTGTAATAAATCGTTGAGTTTTAATTATTCCTGAATTGGCCAAATGCCATTTCTTGATTAAACAAGAAAAGCTAACCACGTACTATGTGTTTCAGGCTGTTGCCCCATATCAAGTGTAGTGTGAATGATGTAGCTCGGAGACCAAAAAATATGGTCATTGAACTTTAACCAATTCTGGAACAATTAAAAACTAATGATTAGTTGATATTTATTCTGAAAGATCAGGAACTTTTAGTTGCATGACCTTTCTCTTAATTTATGAATCAGTACAATTTCACTTTTGTACTATTTTACCACTTATATATGTATGTTCAATATTTCACATCTTATTAAAACTACTAATTTCCTCTTTTTTTTTTTTTTATAAATTGATAAATGACTTCATTAAGCTCACAAATAAGGTTGTCTCAAACCTCAGTCTCATTGAAGATCTTAATTTGGATTGGGATGGTCTCTATAACACCACAGTTGAATAAATTGATACTTAAAACATTTTAGAATTATAGGGTACAGTAGAAATACCTCTCTGTAATAGACAACACTAATTCGCAGAGCCGAAGTGTCTTTTAGGGAGCGAGATTCTTTTAAATGTTAAAACAAAAAAATCTTTATGAGCATATTATATTTATTATTATAATATATTATACCCTTGTTCAACACATAAATATTAAAATAGTTATGGTAAACTAGTTAAATATCATTAAAAATAAATATTATTATTTTTAAAATAAAATAATCTTTGTTCAACACATCTATTTTCTGAAAGGCATATATATTTTTTCAGTTTCCAAACCTTGTTTGGCTTTATAGCTTCATGGCTGTATCTTCATTCTCATCATTTAACACTCCTTGAAATCAATAAAAATATCCAAATTGTAGAAAAAAGAAAATAAGACCTAATCCAAATAAATTAACAGTGTGTGACGTTTCAGTAACAGCATTATTACCATCATCAGACAAAAGATTTAATATTATTGATAACATCTTATTCTTTTGTCTGATGATGGTAACAACGCTGTTACTGAAACTTCACACACTGTTTATTTGTATTAGGACTTATTTTCTTGTATCTATAATCCAAATTGTGCTTTATCAGATCCAACTCATATTTACAGTGAAATGTTTGAAAGTTTTTGGTAGTGTCAAAAGAACAATAGTAATCAACAATTGTCTTGCACGTGCAATGCAAAACCATTTTTACATTAAGTCATTCAATTTGGAATTTCTATTGTTAATTTAAAACTTTTTGTGCTCTATTTTGGTAAAATCAATAAATAATTCATTGGGAAAGTGTCCCCAGTAGGAAGAGAGAATGAATTCTCAATGGAAGGGTAATTTTGGCAATGATATAACTCTCCATTGTTTAAAGGTGTCAGCTATCTATATAATGGAGGTTTTGAATAATAATTAACTATTATAATAATTTAATAAACACAAGGTAATAAAACCAAATTCAAATAAATAAATAGTGTGTGACATTTCAGTAACAGTGTTGTTACCTTCTTCAGAAAAAAATACTGAATGAGAAATTTTACCACAGCATGTTTTAAATAGTTACCGTTATCATGCTATGGTAAAATTTCTCATTCAGTACTTTTGTCTGAAGATGGTAACAACACTGTTACTGAAACGTCACCCACTATTTATTTATTTGGATTTGGTTTTATTACCTTGTGTTTATAATCTACTAGCCGAATGACCCGGGCAACGCCAGTGTTTTACCCGATTGAATGTTTTGATTCAAATACTATTTGTTACAATTATAAATTGGCGCCTTAAATAAATGCATATATTAGTTAATAACTATAGCCTATGTGCTTTATCTGTCTATGTACTGTTGGCTTCCGTAGGCGTCTCTTACTGGGAAAAAGAAAGAGAGGATTCCATTTAGTTATTAACTAATATATGCATTTATTTAAGGAGCGACCGGCTCCAACACAATAGTTACAAAAACCAAAAAGCGAGTGGGAGGGGCAAAGTAAAAAACAAAGTGTCTCGCGTAGTGGCGGCGCCATCGTAGCCACGTGATCGTAGCCAACCAATAGGAGAGCGCCATTCCAAAAAAAAAAAGCAAACGGTGACAGAGACGATGACGCTCGTAACTGTATATAGAATAATCCAAATTGTGCCTTATCAATAATTTAATAATTAATGTGATACTCCTGTTGAAGGAGACTGACAAAAGTTTGAAAATAAAAAGTTGTGCAAGAAACATAGCTCTGGAAGCTTTATTTATCTTATAATTTCAGTTTATAAATTATTATATTTATATTATAATGAGATTCCACGGGGGATTACATAAAAAAGAAAAGTACAGAGATGAAATAAGTGTGATGGAAAATAACCCCTATTATATATTGCCATCATGTTTTTCTAGGAGATTGAGGAAAACAATTGATGCTGACAAAATGGCTTGAAATAAAAAGTGTTGCAATAAGGTATAGTTGAATTAACCTTTCTATAACAACATCATTTGCAACCAAATATCAGTTGCTATAACCATAGTCAAAACAATTGTAACTTAAAACTTGAGAATTAAGATGTTCTAATAAAGTTATTTTTATAAAAAGAGGCTGTTATAACAAGGTTCCGTTGTTGATAAAGGCACAATTTGGATTATAGATTATAAACACAAGGTAACAAGACCAAATCCAAATAAATAAATAGTGTGTGACGTTTCGGTAACAGCGTTGTTACCATCTTCAGACAAAAGTACTGAATGAGAAATTTGACCACAGCACTTGATAACAATAACTATTTAGAACCTGCTGTGGTAAAATTTCTCATTCAGTACTTTTGTCTGAAGATGGTAACAACACTGAAACGTCACACACTATTTATTTATTTGGTCTTATTACCTTGTGTTTAAGGTTCTGTTGTATTTAAAACAACAAAACTGTGTTTTGTTTAATGAGTAATAAGAAAAAAATTACGACTGTGTATAGAGTTTTGGATAAAGCAGATGGTGCACGCAGGAGGAATAAATTGTCATAGAGAAAAAAGAACTTTAAAATTTGCTATTTCTCATAAAGTAAGTGCTACAAGGTAAAAATAGGAAAAACAGTTTAGCCTGGCAGGGGAGAGGCCCAATTAATCATTGACTGACAAAAAAAGAAGGTGGGGGTTGATGATGACCTTGGCCCGTACTAGATTATGTACAAAGGCCTTTCAATTTCTTCCTTCCTTATAATTTGGATTAAATAAGGGGATTCCACTCATATATAAGCTTTTTTTTTTTTTTAACAATTGACCATGATAAA
>CP092871.1:12993595-13039251 GCA_030710605.1 Cordylochernes scorpioides | reverse complement strand
TATATATATATATATATATCAAATTTAAAATATTGCTTTTAAAGAGTTAAATAAAGGGGTATTTGCATAGCTTTACTATGATTACAAAATTTTTATCTTTTGAAAAGCATTTTGGACAAAAAAAAAAGAAACATAACCATTTTTTTTCCTTCAGTGAAAGATTTTCAAATTAAGTTAAATTTATAAAGACAGTTCAAAATACCTTGCTTAGAAATGTTAGGCCAATATAAAAATTATTTAAAATAAAATACAAAAATAAAATTTTATTTTTTTGAAAAGTATAAAAAAAATATAAAATTTTATTTTTTTAAAAGAAAAAACAAAAAAAAATTTACATACATATATTTATATATAGAGGGAGTGAGAGCCAATTATTATTAATATAAAATTTAAGTAAAGAAAAAAAAAAAACTTGAATATGCCAAAGATATTTTGTTTCATTTTTTTTTGCTTGAAGTGTAAAAGTTTAGTAAAATTTCCAACAATAACAACAACAAAAATCTCCATCCAAAGAGTTAATTAATTAAAAAAAAAAAAAGTTCAGATTTTTCTTTAAATGCAGCTATTAAAACAAAAATGAAGAAGGTGACGGTGGAAATAAAAAATGCCCTTTGAGTTTACAAAAAAACATGAGTTGGGTTAAGATGCTGCATAAAGGATTAATGGCAAAAAGAAAAAAAAAAAAAGATTTGATATTAGAAACAAAAAAAAAAAAAGTTAATTTAAAAAAAAGAAGAAAAAGAAAAAAAATTAACATCTTTACATGATTCTGATTATCTCAATAGAAAAAAACAACATTTAAAGAAGACCAGAAAGATGGTGAAGAGCCCATTTTCCCCAAACTATAACAAAAGGGTTTTTTTTCTTCCTCTAAAAAGAATTAAAACATCAACAAAAGCCTTGGACTTGTTGGAGTTGGGAAAGAAGGCACGGCCTGCTGCAGGTTTAGTTCTATTAGAGCGTGGAAAGATAGAAAACTTTGCTAGTTGAGGGAGGGAGGGGTGCCTTCTTTCATCTCCAGCAGGGTTGGTTGGCGTGGGGTCTACAAGTCCGCAAGTGTCAGTTTCTTTGTGCTCACCGCCATGTCACTGCCAATGCTGCTATGGTCGTCAGAATCACTAGAGTTGCTGTAGCTGGAGATGTCCTCTGTAACACCCCTCCATGTTAGCTCAATCTATTGCTTGGACAGATTTTACAGCAAGGATATGTTACACTATCACTCTAACCTGAGTGATTAAGGTCAATAAATTATAAACACAAGGTAATAACACCAAAACCAGTGTGTGACGTTTCAGGCACAGTGTTGTTATTATCAAAAGTACTGAATGAGAAATTATATCACAACATGTTTTAAATAGAATATTATTATATATTCAATAAATTATATAATTGGCCAATTGAATTATTGAGACCTGATTAAGATTTTTTATTAGAGTTATTTAAAGTGTTATATAGAGAGAGGTATATTTATAACCCAGGTTGTAATTATATAAATTATCTCATTAGATAAACTATTTCATTATAATGCGATTTATAATTTATAACCCAGGTAGGTTCCTTGAGGAGTTTTATATACATTGTGACTTGAATTAAAACAATGAGGTAAATGATAAGGCACAATTTGGATTATAGATTATAATGCTGTTACCGAAACGTCACACACTATTTATTTATTTGGTCTTATTACCTTGTGTTTATAATGAGGCAAAATAATCAATTCTGGTTATAATGAATAGTTATCACAGAAATATTTTTGTTGCTCCATGGAATATTTAAAAATAATGAATTCCTACCATCCCCATCCCAATAACAACTTTGGAAGAAATATGCATCAGGGCAACAACCTCTACAGTACTTCTCAGAGATTTTAATGCAAAAAGTCCAACATTTAACGCTCTAGACTCAAAGGGAGAACAGTTTGAAGACCTCATCAAGGACATGGACAAGACACCATCACAGAAATATTGAATATAACTATACTAAAATATTTTATAAAACATACACTAATTGAATTTAGAGAGATTTGGGATTATTTTGAATAAAGATTAATTAATAGGCTAATCCCTTAATAGAATGTTCAAATCTAAAAGCTTGAGGGATGAGTTTCTTTTGCAAATACATTTATTTCGAGCTTTCTCTCGGGCAAAGCCCTTCTGATATTTATTTTATATAGTTTGTTATACATTTGCCTCGCTTAATCTCAGTGTAATATAATTTAATTTATTTTATTTTTAATTTTCCTGTAGAAGGGCGCGTTGCCCGAAATAAATTTATTTGCAAAAGAAACTCATCCTTCAAGCTTTTAGATTAGAATAAATAAAGATTAAATTTATCAAAAACAGGAATCAACAGGGAGGATCTCTTTTTATACTGAGAGAGAGAGAGAGAGAGAGAGAGAAGTATCTATACTACAACTATGTATATATTCCAAGTACAAGTGTAGATAACTAGGGTAGTCTCAATATTCCTCAGTTCACTAAGTTCATCTGTACCTGACACCTGTAGGTCTTAGGCAACAAAATCAAATTAATAAAATTGTGTGTGACGTGTTGGTAACAAGCTGTTAACCAAAACCCCAATTTATTATTTTAATCTTGTTTCCTTATATGTTTTTAACCTCAAATACAAATTTTATATCATTAACCTGCAGTTCTATTGTGGAGCCTTTAAAAATAGTGAGAACATGTATAGCAAAATATTTTTATCCTAGCATGTTATTCAAACATTTTAATCAAAGCTTTCAAACTTTTTTTTAATTGCAATTAGTCTGAATTGTCAACCTAATTTAATATAAAAATGGTCAGGATTGGCAAGAGCAGCTTGGCATGGGAAGAGCAACAGTGATAGCTATGTCAGGGTTCTTTTCAATGCCACCTTTGGTGGGCCTCAAGAAAAATGGCTGAATTTTACTAGCTACTCATTGATTGTTCATCAGGTGTTTAAAAAAATCAAATTATCTGTTGCTGATGAAGATTTTAATAAATATGATATTACAAAGATATATTTAGGTCTTTTTTTTTTTGAGAGGATGTGTCTGACATTGTTAATCATTTTTAGTTTTGAAGTGTGTTATAAAACTCCAAATTTACATTTTTCTAGTTATAGTGGAATCTCTATATAACAGGTTCTTTTTATACTATCAACGAGTTAAGAATACTCATCATAATTCTAAGATCCCAAGTTTTTAAGTGCCCATTATTTTAACAATGGCTATAAGACAAAAATCTTGATTACAAATGATGTTGTTTAAGTGAGATTCTACAAGATACAAGAAAATAAGACAGCTCGAGGAGCATGAACTCATGGAATTCTTGTAATCTTTACACAAGGGGATAAGAAACAACAACAACAACAGAAAATAAGACTTAATCCAAATAAGTTAACACTTAAAGCCCGGCGGACGTATATTTACGTCCGCCCTAACAATGCCAGCATTGTTATAATATACGTAAATATACGTCCCGCCGGGCTTTAAGTGTTAATAGTGTGTGATGTTTTGGTAACAGCATTAGATTAGATTTTTTTGTCTGATGATGGTAACAACACTGTTGCCGAAATGTCACACACTATTAATTTATTTGGATTAGGTCTTATTTTCTTGTATCTATAGGTCTTATTTTCTTGTATCTATAATCTATAATCCAAATTGTGCTTTATCATGAGATTCTAATATTTTTATAAAAAATAAAATATTCAGTTTCACTTTGAATGAGCTCACAGCCTAGTACTCATTAGAACAAAATGGGTTGAGTTGACAACCTATATGTCTGAGAGTACCATCCCACTTAACAACAAGTGTTGCTGTGGAAAAATAGAGAATGGATTGGAATACCCAAATACCTTACAAATTATGGAGATGGATAACCTCCCTTAATGTCTCCATTTATTTTCTCTCTATCACCATTATATCATTTCAGCCCCCTTGTTAATCTACTTGTACTGCCATTTAGGTATGTGATTCTCAACTGGATGATTTTGATAGGTCCTTGGAGCTTCTTATTAAAAAAATATCAATACAATTTTATGTACAATATATATTACATCTTAATTTTAGAAATAGATAACATAAGCTAACAAGACCCCATTCAAATAGTTGTTTGAAGATGGTAACACAATGCTGTTACCAAACAGTTTATCTATTTGGATGTGGTCTTGTAATCTTATGTTTCTAACCTATAATTCAAATTGTACCTATCAGTTGGCCATTAATAAAAAGAATTGATGATGTAGAGAACAAGAAGTTGACAATGTGTTTCTTTATTGGCCAGAAGAAGCAAGCTTTCAGACACTGATGTCTCACCCTTCCATAGACCTCTCTCTATGAAATAGTCACTGTCTGAGAGCTTGCTTCTCTTCAATAAAGACACTCATTATTATCATCTCATATTCTCTGTAAATTTTTAAACAATTATTTTTTTAAATTAAAATTATGCAAGAGTTCTTGAATTATGGTAGAACAACCTCCATGAGAGGAAACTCATACTAGAGAACACCTCTCTACAAAAGGACAGTTTTCATTTGCATAATTACCATTTTTACTATTTGGCGATTCTCCAGTATGAGGACACCTCTCCCTAAAGAGCTTTTTCGCTCTTTAATTAGGTGTCCTTTACAGGGAAGTTTTACCGTACTAGTAAAGTTTTTTTTTTTTAATTGAGAAAATTTTAGCAGAGTCTGTGAGCCAAAAGAGGCTGGGGAATGATCTAGGTGGCAACAATCTTCCAAAGAACCATGTTGGTAAGAGAGAGAGAGAACTCACCACTCTCCATGCTGGAGCTGGCCCCTCCAGAACTGCTGCTACTGGATTCACTCACACTCCGACGCTTGGCAAACTGGGGCTCCCACATGTTCAACTGGGACCGTAGCGTCTGGTGCTCCAGCCTTAGTTGTTCTAATTGGTACCTTTGGTTTCTATCTCTTTGTTCAAGAGTCTGTTCAGGGAACCAAGTTAGCCTGGGGGAGGGGGAGGGTTAGGCTACTTACTCACCTTTATAAAACCTTTGGCCCTATTCAACAAGCCTAAAGTTGTGTGCCGTGTGGAGTTGGGAGCTAAAGGTACTAAGGCCTTTAATTTGTCCAAACAATGTTTTAGGTGGGCTCGTCTGCAACACACAGACACAGGTCTCAATACTTTCACAATTTAGCTCAGGCACAGGTGAACACTCTTATTAAAATGCCTTAGTACAACTTACCAGACAGTTCTGCTTCTATAAATATAGATTAAACAAGTCCAAGCAGATGCAAACTTCTATCCCAAATGGTAGAAGTTATCAATATTACTTTAAATGGTAATAAATTGAACACTTTCAATTCGCTTGTGAGTTGACCTCATCATTATTTTTGTTTCGCTTCTTGTTGCAAAAGTTTCTACTTCCTAAGCCATTCTACTAACACTTGTCTTCTGATTATTACCCAGGTCAATGATGAAAATAATGCTGTAAAAAGAACAAAAAAAAAAAAAAAAAACAAATGTATATTTAAACAGAGAGAGAGAGTGAACATAAAAGGTGGATTGAGTCTAGTGGAACATACCAATCTTGAGGACAAAGATTCAAACCTGTATGGAAAAGGATTTTTAATAAATGAGCTTCCCTGGTCTTGAAGAAACCCAATCCCCAGCAGCGAATGCAAGTAACCAAAATGTAGCAGTGTAATTTTGTGCTCAATAGGAGATTCTATTAGCCTATACAAAGTGCAACAACAAACCTCTAAATACAGTCCATTAACTCAACTTTACCCCAAGAAAAGGGTGCTTCTTTTTAAAGTGTTGAATTATACTTGGTTAAAGTAGGAAACTTGGTTGGGATTTGAAACAAGTAGAATTCTAGTTGGATAAATTAAAGAGGTTTTACTGTAAAGAAATCTATAACAAGACCAAATCCAAATAATTGTAGTGTTGACGATATTTCAGTAACAGCATTGTTACCAGGTAATACTGTATTTGAAGGTATCTCTGAGATTAATCAATTTCAAATTTGATCCCTGTTTAAAACACTTTCAGCATTTCATGATTAGGTAATTATTGAATAGAAACATAATGTAATAAGATCCAATCCCAATGAATAAATAGTGGGTCTTGGTAACCCGAAACATGACACACTATTTATTTATTTGGATTTGGTCTTATTACCTTGTGATTCAGCCCATTTAAAATAAAAGCTAGCTTTCCATACCAGTATTTTATCAAACAACTAGGTTCGCCCCTTGTCACTTTTCCAGGAAATTCATATCAGACCTTTCAGAAAGGAAGGTATGTTATCTGTGTAAACAAAACACCTTTACTGAGTTGTCCCAATGTCTTATAGAAGAAAGGGAGAAATTTTATTTTCTGTGACATCTGACAATATTGATGAGATAATGGCCACCCCATCTCATGGAAGACTGGTGAAGCCATTATTCAATTTTTTACAGAACAGTTATACAAAGAGTACTGAGAGACCTAGTATCATTTTTGATATTTCTCCTTTCACAGCCAATCTTTTCTTTTTCCTTTCATTTTCTATAAATTCAAATTATATATAAAGTCCTGTTCAAAATTTTAAAGCCCCTCTTCTTTGATTGAAGTAATGAAAGGCATGTTTACAAGTATTATATCATGGTGTTTTATCCTTTTATTTAATATTTTAGTTTTCCTTTTAGGAATATCAAACAAATCTGTTTATGTGATTGTATAAATTAGGGTTTCATGTATATTTCCTGTGTGTGCAAATTCCCTGAGATTAATTATATATATCCTTTAATTAACCATTGAAATTTCTTTAATGAAAGGGTACAATTTGGATTATAGATTAGAATTACAAGGTATAATAAGATCAAATCCAAATAAATGTATGGTGTGTGAGGTTTTGGTAACAGCATTGTTACCATCACTAGACAAAAGAATAAATGGAAATAAATTAAATATCTTTAAAAAAAAGAAACTTGCATTGAGCACTTTTTCTTTGAAAAAAAAAAAAAAAAAAGATTGCTTCAATGGACCCTGATTCTTGAACAGTTCTAAATTTAACTACAGAGTGAAAGTATAACCAAAAATCTCTGGTAGCTTGCAGGTGCAAAGTCAAACTGTTTACTACATTAGTAGACCCACCAGGCCTGTACTTGGGAATGGAGGAAAACAAAAAAATCACTTTATTTTATAGAAATAAATTGAAAGACAAGTATTGAATTAAAGATACAATAAACCCAAGGTAATAAGACCAAATCCAAATAAATAAAAAGTGTGTGACCTTTCGGTAACAACGCTGTTACCAAAATGTCACACACTATTTATTTATTTAGATTTGGTCTTATTACCTTGTGTTTATAAGCTATAATCCAAATTGTGATTTATCATAAAGATACAATACAAATGTTAAAAGTTTCTTTATAATTACTTGGCTAGCTTTTGATCTAAAAGCTCTTCCACAGGCCTACACCTAATGTTAGAAAAGGTTTAATGTGCTATATGGGCTAATTTGTATAGAAGCAGCACAATTGTAACTTGAATCCAACAAGATATGTCCAAATGGAATAAATAATTTCAAATGCTATCAATGGCTATAAATCCTCTAATATCCCACCTCAGCACAAACCTCAGGGTCATTGCCACCTCATCCCTGTCATGTTGAAGGTCATTGCCAGTAATAAGAATGAATCATTACAACTACAGTCAAGCCTGGTTATACCAACATCACTTGGAGCCACTATTGCAACTTTAGAAACCAAGTTGCTGTTATAGAGCGGAGGCTGGTATAACAAAATTCTGCTGTTATTTCTTTCAGACCTAGTCTATATATATTTTTTAAACTGAGGATGTGACCACATCTTTGTGTTTTTACTATTATATTAATCATATTGAGACAATATTTAATAAGTAAATATCATAAGAAGCACATTGCGAAAAAAAAAATTATTATCACAAATTTTAACCATCTTGTTTATCCAAAAAAAAAAACTCCTTGTACAAGGTGGGATCAATAAATAAGGTGAATTATAATTTATTTAAAAAAATAAGAACGATATTAAAAATTAGGACTTGATTTAGTCAAAATAATCACCTTGGCTTTCTATACATCGTCTCCATCATTCTGGCAACTTGTAAATACCCTCTTTATAGGCACTCTTAGGAAGCGTGTGAAAAATATCTTGCCCCACTTTCTGGACATCTTCATCCGAGTCAAATCGCTTTCCCTTTAATTCCTTCTTTAGTAGTCCAAAAAGGAAATAGTCAGAGGGGGCTAGGTCTGGACTATATGCAGGATGTGTGTGTGTGTTCTAAAAATTCAAAACCTAATTTAATGATTGTAGATACAGTTTTACATGATGTATGCGGCCTTGCATTATCATGAAGGAAGAGAACACCTTTACTAAGCTTCCCTCTTCTTTTGTTTCTTATATCGGGCTTTAGCTTATTTACAAGAATGTCACAATAAAGGTCGCTGTTCATACGTTGCCTTGAGGATAAAAAATCAAGACAGATTGGTCCATCAACATCCCAAAAAAATTGTTAACAAAACTTTACCGGCCGAACGTTGAGACCTGATTTTTTTTTTGTTTTTTTTGTTTTTCGTCAATTTTGAACTTGTTAACCCATTTATAAATGTTTTTTTGAGACAAACAAGACTCACCATAGATATTTTTCATTCTTTGGCATATTTGAGATGTTTGAATACCTTCTGCATTCAAGAAACGAATAACTGCACGTTGTTCAAGCGTGGTGCAATCCTTCAAGGGAGCTTCCATTTTAGTTTATTTATAAGTCTCGCGCCGCGCATGGGAAAAAAGAACAGAACACCTTAAATAGTCTCTCGATGTTATATTTTAATATTCTGTGGTTTAAATTATTTTTGCTTTTTTAATTTTTAAGAAATAAGATAATTCACCTTATTTATTGATCCCCCCCTTGTATAATTTGAACCTCAATAGAACAATATATTCAGAAAGACAAAATCAAAAAACTTTTTGCTCTAACCAACATTTATGATTGCTAATGAAAGATCTTTAAATGGATACAGTGGCCAACTTCTTTAATTCAACACCCCAAGGAATCAGAATTTTAGGTTGGATTAAGGTTGGTGTGGAATTATAGTCAGTCAAGATTATTCTCAATAATTTCTCAACATTCACACTGCTGCTAAGGGCCATTATGTTGTCAACACTTGATGGGACGTTGAACTAAAGTCACAGTATATTGAATTATAGAAATAAATAGGCTGGGGGTTGGGCTTGAAAAATGGTTGAAATAAAGTAAGGGTTGAAATAGTCATTAAAGAAGTTAAACAAAAATATCTAGAGAAATTGATATGGCACAATTTGGATTATAGATTAGAACTACAAGGTAATAAGCCCTAATCCATATAAAAGAATAATGTGCGACGTTTCAGTAACAGCATTGTTACCATCCTCAGACAAAAGACTAAAATATATGCTGTGATATTTTTTCTCATTTAGTCTTTTGTCCGATGATGGTAATAACTTTATTACCAAAATGATAAGGCACAATTTGGATTATAGAATATAAACACAAGGTAATAAATAAGACCAAATCCAAATAAATAAATAGTGTGTGACGTTTCGGTAACAGCGTTGTAACAGATTCAGTACTTTTGTCTGAAGATGGTAACAACGCTGTTACCGAAACGTCACACACTATTTATTTATTTGGATTTGGTGTTATTACCTTGTGTTTATTACCAAAATGTCAAACACTATTAATTTATTTGTGGATTTGGTCTTATTACCTTATAATATCTAGAGAGACATAAGGATTTGATGGAAACATCAAGAAGAGATTATGGGGAATCAACAAGTAGAATATATACCAAAGTTGGAAATATTTACTCCCTATTGAGGAATAACTAGAGTGGGGCTTGTGCTGGGGACATTAAATTACAAGTTGAAAGAATTAAAATGGAAAATTTAGAAGTTTTTACTTATCTCACACTATTGTATAAACAATGGTATTCAAGCTGACTTTAACAGAAAGTGAAACCACATCTATTATACATCATAAAGATAGAGGCTGCCTGGCCGGCATTCATATTTCTTTAAAATATAAATACTTCGGCCAGTAAATCTTTTCATTACCTCGACAAAAATCTTTTGTCCTCATCAGGAGCAAACAAAAATTAAAACATTTGGCAAGGCATTAAAAATTATATAAATTATAGAATAATTTTTAATGCCTTGCCAAATGTTTTAATTTTAATTTGCTCCTGACGAGGATAAAATATTTTTGTCGAAACATTGAGGTAATGAAAATATTTACTGGCCGAATTATCTTTATTTACAAGATCTATTAAACAGTTGAACCTCATTACACATCGCCATCCCTTGGCACAACCAATATTTGATGTTGTCCTATAAGGACTAATAGAAGAGGATATGTGTACATGTAGAAAATGAGGAGATATAGATGAAATAAAGGAGACAGTTTAAATAGTTGAAAAAAGGTACCAAAAGTGAGGGCAGAGAGAGAGAGAGTGGTATCAGGTGTGGAGATAGGAGGCTATCTATCTCTCACCAAAAAACAGCTGCCCCAGCTAGGATTGTTGCTCTATCAGCTGGGGGCAAGCCACCTTTTAGATTGGTGTGGCAAGACACACTTGTTGGGTCATTTACTTATTACTCTACTGCTGCTATACACTCACACCTCGTTTTCTTCTTTTTTATAGAATTGTTATCTTCTCTGTTATAGAGAACCTCTTTCATTCTTCTGAGTCAACATACCACTCATGGACAAAACATATGGAAGTTGTACCTTTTAGCATGTATATCGGTATTCAGATAATAACTCTGAAAGATACACTCATGGACAAAACTCAAGGAAGTTGTACCTTTTACCATGTATATCGGTATTCAGGCAATAACTCTGAAAGATACACTCATGGACAAAACTCAAGGAAGTTGTACTTTTAGCATGTATATCAGGATTCAGACAATAACTGAAAGATATTACATTGACCATTATTGAAGACACACAAGATACCAAGTGTGAACAAAATTGTCTCATCTCCTTAAAAAAATAGAAGATGGGCAACATCAAAGACTTTACACTTTCTCAAGTTTTGTCCCTAAGTGTACATGGGGGAAACAAAATGCACTTTATAGGATAGAACAAAACCATAATGCCAAGTGGAAGGGAGCAAAAACAAATTTGAAAGACTATTTCTGGAGAAGGCTAGGGGAGTGTGAGAAAAAATAAAACCAATATAAAAATAAAATGGCTGAAGACCTATATGGTTATAAAAAGAAGAGTAAATCACACAATCAAATTTAGAAATTAAAACATATTTCCCTTATTTAACATGTAACAAAAATGAAGTTCATCTTAAGGCAAAACAAAAGATATTTCTCAGAATAATAAGACCAAATTCCAATAAATAAATAGGCGATCACCGCCACTGTAATACCTTTTTTAGCGGTAAAGTTTTATGTAAAAAAACATTCAACTGTCGAAATTCAAATTTTAAAATGGTCGAACTATAGGAAGTGTCGTATTATTGATATTGTCGAATTACGGTTTGTTATTTGATAGGCCGGAGGTCAGGACATCAGAATATGGTCGAATTAAGGTAGAGTGTCGAATTTGCGTGTGTCGAATTAACGAAGTTATACTGTATTTCTAATCTATAATCCAAATTGTTCCTAATCAAAAGATGATAAAGCACAATTTGGATTATAGATTATAATACAATAAAATAAGACCCAATCCAAATAATTTATTAGTGTGTGACGTTTCGGCAACAGCATTGTCATCATCATCAGACAAAACCAGACCATTCTTTTGTCTGATGATGGTGACAATGCTGTTGCCGAAACGTCACACACTACTAAATTATTTGGATTAGGTCTTATTTTCCTGTATTATAATCAAAATATATTTTTGTTAAGTAAAACTGAAAAGGATCCTCAGATATATTTGTGCAGAGAACTTTTATCCTTCTGAATCTCTACCTAAATGTACCTCAGCTTGTAGAGATTGAAGGGACACAAGCAGCAGTAACCATCAATGCTGAATAAAACATTGTGCTAGGTGGTATAATATTGTCACAATTATCTATAACAATTTATTAGTATTTTAAAACAATAAACACTAGTTCAAAGAAATGATCATAAATAGAACACTAAGACATATAGATTACTAATGATTTGACAGTAGGTAGAGTAAGGCCAATTATTTCCATTCTATTATGTAAACAATTAACTTTTTGCAAAATACCATGTTCCTCAATAATGAACAATTTGGATTATAGATTATAAACACAAGGTAATAAGACCAAATTCAAATAAATACCGAAACATCACACACTATTTATTTATTTGGTCTTATTACCTTGTGTTTACATGTTCCTCATTCATCAATTTTGATCCCCCAGTTTTTTGGTTGAAAGTGAAGTTTCAGTGATGTCTAATCCTCCCCCATGTTCTCTTGACCTGTCATCATGACACCTTATTGGTTCTACTTGGAAACTGGAGTTGGAAGGAGTCAAATCTGGCTTTTCCTCCTCTCTGATATAAGGTGTTTTTGAGTAATTGAGCTTATTGTGGGCTATAAAATATATAGAAATATTGATTTGAAAAAAAAAAAAAAAATTCTATCACATTAGTCAGTAATTATCTATTTTTCAACATTAAACAAAATCAGACTTCCTATATTTAAACCCCCTACATTTTTCTACCATTTTAAATGTTCATGATAAGGTACAATTTGGATTATAGATTACAAACACAAGGTAAATAAGACCAAATTCAAATAAATAAATAGTGTGTGACGTTTTGGTAACCATCGTTACTGAAGCATTGCACATTATTTATTCATATAGATTTGGTCTTATTATCTTGTGTTTTCAAATGTTCAAATTAAAGCAAAAAAAGGAGGAGGGAGGATATGATGTACTCACCTATTTTTTTCAAGTTCATTATGGCTGGATCTGCAAAATAAAAAACAAGTGTAAAGACATTTAAATATAAGAGATACAGCCAATAAAACTGATTTAAAATACATATTTTTTATATGTATATACATATATATTTATAAAAATTAAAAAGGCATATTCTGACCAGGAGCACATGTTCTTTTCAGAAGGCAGGGTGGAACAGAAATCAACTAAACATTGATTTAGCCTGTTCCTTGATATTTGGCCAACTCAATTTCTTGATAAATCAAGAAAAGCCATCCACGAATAGGTCAGGATATGCCTTTTTTATTTTTAAGATCAACACCTGACCTTTTTATTTTTTATTCTTTTGTCTGATGATGGTGACAATGTTGTTGCCGAAACTTCACACATTAATAAATTATTTGGATTAGGTCTTATTTTCTTTTATTATAATCTATAATCCAAATTGTGCTTTTATCATTTTCACATATATATTTAATTATAGGTAGAAATGTCTGAGGGTCTTGCGGATTGGTTTACCTCACCCCCCACACCGATAAAACGGTGTTTATATTACAACTCTGAACACTCGGATTTTCCTGGAAAATCTCTTAAAGATTTTTTGAAAAAGCCATGGTCCACCTGTGCTGTGTGAGCAGAAGAGCTTAAATTGACTTGTTTCATTATATGTATGTTCCATATGTAAATACCTGTTTTCTTTCCTCTTTTCGCTCTCCACTTCTCCCATCCATATTTCCAATTTTTTTTTCTTATTTTCCATAGGATTATTCAAATAATAATCTGTATATATTTACCATGTGTATATAATCTTTCTCCATTTTTACCCCCTTGTATATTTCCCACTTTCATAGGTTTCTCCGTCTTGTAACCCCAAGGAGAATCCTCTGTAAGACCCGTGTGTCTTAATAAAGGCTTTTGTGTGTGTGTGTGTGTTGTGTGTGATTGGTTTACCTCAACTCCCCAGTGCCACCACATGGCAGCACAGTTCTGCAGCAGCCACTGTTTGTGGTGCTGAGCTTATACAGTTGGATAGGAGCAATTCTACAGTCAATTGTTTGGTAGGGTGGCCATTAGAAGCTAACTGACAAAGTCCTACACACCAATTACTAGGTAGCTTTGAGCAGAAGTGGACTCAGTTTTCAAGTGAAAAAAAAAAATCAAAACAAATAATTAATTCAATCATTGAAGCCAAATACAGTGGAACATTGTTATAAAGTCTCCATTATTTTAACTGCATTAGCAGTATTAACAATATACACCCACCATGGTTATAACAAAATATAAAACCTTGGTACCAATGGACTAATGTACATTTTACTGCTATCTATTTTTAAGAGCAAGTTTAGAAAACATTGGTTAAGTAAGAGGTTTCTCTAATTTCCTTGTGTGACAGGCTAATTCTCTGGTATATATGAGAACTAGAAAATATCAGTAAAGAAAAAAAAAAAGTCGCATTTTATTCAGGTGTGAAAAAAGGGCCAGGTAAAAGGCACGAGATCTGAAGAAAAAAGGAGAGGTGAATGATATCTTGTGAAATTCCAAGGTGAATAATATATTATCTTTCACGATAGATTAAACCACTTAGGTAGGGGTGCTTCAATTTCTTAACAATTTTACTTGTGTCTGCTCTATTTCACCTAGATGCACTTCATACTCTTTAGGAGTGTTGGGAAAAATATATCTACATATGGGAATTTATTTACATATTACCTACTACTGGTGGTTTAAGTGCTATACATTAAGCATGATGTGGGATAACAATGAATATATTAGGGGATGAGCAACTGTCATTTAAGTTGAATAGACCCAAATATGTATATTGATTTAGGCGGTTGGTGGACGAGTTGCTAAACCATTGGTTTTCCACCACTACAACCCAGGATTGAATCCCGCATTGGGCATTTTTTTCTAAAAAAAAAAGAAATACTCCAATGGCCCCTAATTCTTGCAAAAGTCCAACCCTACAAGCAATATTCAAGTAACCAAACAGCATTCTGGTGCACTTGTAAGTGCGAAAGTCAAACTGCTTTTCACATGTTTAGATATGTGGTGCACTTAGAGTATAATCAGTCATCAACTTCTACCCACCATGATTATCATGGCCTGTACCACATGTACTAGGGATAATAAAAACATGGATTTAGAGCAGGTATAATACCTCATGTTTTAAATTGGTCAAAAGCCATTCAAGTACTAAACACATGGGTAAAAACTATAGATACAATTGTCAATTGATAAAATATGTCATTTAATAGAACATGCATTAAAAAATATATGGATTTGCCCTACTTTTAAGTTCGCCAACTTCAATTTAAAAGAGTTTTTCAAATTATCAAAGAGTGTTTCCATTATTTTTCTCGACTTTTTTCATAAAGAAGTGTTTAGACTTGTTTAGGCTTGGAAATGTAGAGCTGTACCATTCTGACAAGGGCCTGAAACATTTACGTAGTAAATCAACACTTAGTAGGCTCATGTCTTTTCCAAACAAAAACAATAATGTCCTAAGACTGTGTAAATCTCAAGAGAGGAAAAAAAAAACCCAACCACCACCACCACAGCTGCAGTTCAGGTTGGTGGCCTTCATCCAGGCCCATCAGGTTTTAAATGTTGTTGATTTCTAGGGCAGGCAGTCATTCATTCAGCTCCCAAACCTTACATAGCTCCCTTAGTTTTCACCCTGCTAATGACCACTGCAAACATGACCTCTTTATTAAGCCTACCTCAATCCTCTTTAAGACCTTATTACCCTTGTTATAACAACATCATTTTGCACCAAAATTGTTATAACCATGTTGTGTTGATATATAACCAGGGTTAAATGATGTTATAACCATGTTGTGTTGATATATAACCAGGGTGATGTTATAACTAAGTTGTGTTATAGAAACTTTCTTCTAATTCCACCTATATATATTAAGAGAGAGACATCTGGATCAAGCAATTGTGAAAAATCAAAAAGTTGCTGATGGCTTGCGCCATCTGTTGTAATAAATCGTTGAGTTTTAATTATTCCAGAATTGGCCAAATGCCATTTCTTGATTAAACAAGAAAAGCTAACCACGTACTATGTGTTTCAGGCTGTTGGCCCATGTCAGTGTAGTGAATGATGTAGCTCGGAGACCAAAAAATATGGTCATTGAACTTTAACCAATTCTGGAATAATTAAAAACTAATGATTAGTTGGATTTGGTCTTATTACCTTGTGTTGATATTTATTCTGAAAGATCAGGAACTTTTAGTTGCATGACCTTTATCTTAATTTATCCACCTGAATCAGTACAATTTCACTTTTGTACTTTTTTACCACCTATATATGTGTTTAATATTTCACATCTTATTAAAACTTTACTAATTTCCTCTTTTTTTTTATATAAATTGATAAATGACTTCTTCATTAAGCTCACAAATAAGGTTGTCTTAAACCTCAGTCTCATTGAAGATCTTAATTTGGATTGGGATGGTCTCTATAACACCACAGTTGAAACAATTGATACTTAAACATTTTAGAATTATAGGGTACAGTAGAAATACCTCTCTGTAATGGACAACAATAATTCGCAGAGCCGAAGTGTCTTTTAGGGAGCAAGATTTTTTTAAATGTTAGAACAAAAAAAAAAAATCTTTATGAACATATTATATTTAATAATATAACATATTATACCCTTGTTTAACACATAAATATTAAACTGGTTATGGTAAACTAGTTAAATATCATTAAACATTGAAAATAAATGTTATTATTTTAAAAATAATATAATATCTGTTCAACACATCTATTTTCAGAAAGGCATATATATTTTTTCAGTTTCCAAACCTTGTTTGGCTTTATAGCTTCATGGTTGTATCTCCATTCTCATCATTTAACTTCTTGATATCAATAAAAATATCCAAATTGTAGAAAAAAGAAAATAAGACCTAATCCAAATAAATTAACAGTGTGTGAAGTTTCAGTAACAGCATTATTACCATCATCAGACAAAAGATTTAATATTATTGATAACATCTTATTCTTTTGTCTGATGATGGTAACAATGCTGAAACTTCACACACTATTTATTTGGATTAGGTCTTATTTGCTTGTATCTATAATCCAAATTGTGCTTTATCATATCCAAATCATATTATTTATTTACAGTGAAATGTTTGAAAGTTTTTGGTATTGTTAAAAGAACAACAGTAATCAACAATTATCTTGCACGTGCATTGCCAAACTATTTTTACATTAAGTCATTCAATTTAGCATTTTCTATTGTTAATTTAAAACTTTTTGTGCTCTATTTTGGTAAAATCAATAAATAATTCATTGTCCCCAGTAGGGAGAGAGAATGAATTCTCAATGGAAGGGTAATTTTGGCAATGATATAACTCTCCATTGTTTAAAGGTGTCAGCTATCTATATAATGGAGGTTTTGAATAATAATTAACTATTATAATAATTTAATAAACACAAGGTAATAAAACCAAATTCAAATAAATAAATAGTGTGTGACATTTTGGTAACAGTGTTGTTACCTTCTTCAGAAAAAAATACTGAATGAGAAATTTTACCACAGCATGTTTTAAATAGTTACCGTTATCATGCTATGGTAAAATTTCTCATTCAGTACTTTTGTCTGAAGATGGTAACAACGCTGTTACTGAAACGTCACCCACTATTTATTTATTTGGATTTGGTTTTATTACCTTGTGTTTATAATCTACTAGCCGAATGACCCGGGCAACGCCAGTGTTTTACCCGATTGAATGTTTTGATTCAAATACTATTTGTTACAATTATAAATTGGCGCCTTAAATAAATGCATATATTAGTTAATAACTATAGCCTATGTGCTTTATCTGTCTATGTACTGTTGGCTTCCGTAGGCGTCTCTTACTGGGAAAAAGAAAGAGAGGATTCCATTTAGTTATTAACTAATATATGCATTTATTTAAGGAGCGACCCGCTCCAACACAATAGTTACAAAAACCAAAAAGCGAGTGGGAGGGGCAAAGTAAAAAACAAAGTGTCTCGCGTAGTGGCGGCGCCATCGTAGCCACGTGATCGTAGCCAACCAATAGGAGAGCGCCATTCCAAAAAAAAAAAAGCAAACGGTGACAGAGACGATGACGCTCGTAACTGTATATAGAATAATCCAAATTGTGCCTTATCAATAATTTAATAATTTGCGTGATGCTCCTGTTGAAGGACTGACAAAAGTTTGAAAATAAAAAGTTGTAAAAGAAACTTAAGCCCTGGAAGCTTTATTTATCTTATAATCTCACTTTATAAACTATTATATTTATATTATAATGAGATTCCACAGGGGATTACATAAAAGAAAACTAAAGAGATGAAATAAGTGTGATGGAAAATAACCCCTATTATATATTGCCATCATGTTTTTATAGGAGATTGAGGAAAACAATTGATGCTGACAAAATGGCTTGAAATAAAAAGTGTTGCAATAATGTATAGTTGAATTAACCTCTCTATAACAACATCATTTGCAACCAAATATCAGTTGCTATAATCATAGTCAAAACAATTGGAACTTAAAACTTGAGAATTAAGATGTTCTAATAAAGTTATTTTTATAAAAAGAGGCTGTTATAACAAGGTTCTGTTGTTGATAAGGCACAATTTGGATTATAGATTATAAACACAAGGTAATAAGACCAAATCCAAATAAATAAATAGTGTGTGACATTTCGGTAACAGCATTGTTACCATCTTCAGACAAAAGTACTGAATGAGAAATTTTACCAAAGCACTTGATAACAGTAACTATTTAAAACATGCTGTGGTAAAATTTCTCATTCAGTACTTTTGTCTGAAGATGGTAACAACACTGAAACGTCACACACTATTTATTTATTTGGTCTTATTACCTTGTGTTTAAGGTTCTGTTGTATTTAAAACAACAAAACTGTGTTTTGTTTAATGAGTAATAAGAAAAAATTAACACAAAGCAATAACGCGCCATCTATACATATAAAATAAAAGGATTTAAAAGCGCGAATGTTTCTTTTATACATAAAATGAACTTCTACTGTCCTTACTGCGATGAAAAAATATATTGGGAGGGCTTGGCTCATCAGTGGTGAACCCTCCCAGCGTTTCGCCAATTTAATCCACCAGACCGCTTCTCAGAGCTCTAATACTGTATTGGATCATTCTGCTTTTATATGCTACACTGAAGGATGGAATCTTAGAAATGGTTTTCAAGTAAACTATGGATATAAGCTTATAGGACAGTAGAATTACATTAAATATTTGCTTCGAGCAATGCTCTTCAGCAAAATATAAAGACAAGGCCATAAGGAATAAATTAACACAAATTAAAAATTACTACTGTGTATAGAGTTTTGGATAAAGCAGATGGTGCACGCAGGAGGAATAAATAGTCATAGAGAAAAAAGAACTTTAAAATTTGCAATTTCTCATAAAGTAACTGCTACAAGGTAAAAATAGGAAAAACAGTTTGGCCTGGCAGGGGAGAGGCCCAATTAATCATTGACTGACAAAAAAAGAAGGTGGAAGTTGATGATGACCTTGGCCCGTACTAGATTATGTACAAAGGCCTTTCAATTTCTTCCTTCCTTATAATTTGGATTAAATAAGGGGATTCCACTCATAAGCTTTTTTTTTTTTTTAAATTGACCATTTTGATAGGGTAGGAAACTGATATCAACACAAATGTGTTGTTTATAAGAGATAATGAATTACATATATAGAGGTTTATTACACTAGAACAAGGTTTATTATTTCATTGTTTTAAAACTCATTATATCAGGACTTGGTTATCAGGAGAGGAATTGTGAGGTGACAACAGAAATCTCTCTGGTCATATGGGCAAACTGCTTCAATTTAACACCCCAAGGGATCTGAATTTTTGGTTCATTTAAAGTTTGTTTGTAGCCTGTTAAGAGAGGATTACCAATTCAACTTTCACTTCTAGTGGAAATTTTCAACACTAGAGGGGATGTTGGATTAAAGTTTGTGTAGCATTATAGCTGGTTAAATCAACTGATTGGGATTTGTTGACACAGTGGTAGTGTTGAATTAGATATGGTTAAATTGAAGGGCCTATATACTGATATATTTTACATGATGAGGTACACACAATTTGGATTATATATTAAAAATATAAGGTAAAAAGACCAAATTCAAATCAATAAATGGTGCATAATATTTCAATAACAATGCTGTCATCAAAATGCCACATACAATTAATTGATTTGGACTTGTTACCTTATATTTTTTAATCTAGGATCCAGGTTGTACCTTAGCATTAAAATATGTTGAATATAGAGAGTCTAGGCTCTTCAATTCAACACTTGCTATATTTAAACCATGTTTCAAACTTCAATCAGCTTCTCTAATTTAACCAGCTACACAGAATCTTGTACGATACTCTTGAGTGGATAGAGAGAAGACCAGGAAGGCTGATTCCAAAGAAAGAAAGATCTGTGGGGGTAGAAAAATACCGCCTATTAATCTATAGGTTGAAGAGAAATAGAGAAAGATGAACTCTATAGGCATTTGTTTATATTTTTGTCTTCCAGCTTCGAGGCCAATAGTCTGTAAAACTTCATTTACATATAGCACCCTATCAGTTTGATGAAATGACATTATTGGGTGTTGATCAGCAACTGCTCATCTATTGAGATTCTTTTAATGGAACCTATCTTATTCTCAATAGAATTTTTATTTGTATATGCCTATCTTTTTCTTTTAGTAATATGGAAGGAAAAAATAATAATTTAGGAACGAATATGTAGCTTCAAATTTATTTCATTTTAAAACTTTTTGTATTTTTTTTTGCCTTTTAAAGTTTTCCATTAGAGGTCATTACCCCTCAGATAACCATGGTCTCGGGTGGTTATTCATTAGAAGTGGGGTTGATCATGTCATTCTTGTTTTTAGCCTAACATACCGATTTTACATATATTATCTACTTTTGGTTTTGTTTTAAGTTTTACTCACTCTTGATGTGGTTGGAGTAGCTATCTACCTATTGTTTCAATGAAGGACTTTGCCCCCTATGATTACACAAAAAGGGTAAATTCTCTGATACATATTGGCTTAAGATATTCTCACAATTTCAGGGAAATTTATACAACTTGAATAGAGATCTCTCTCTCTCATTTAAAGCTGTACAATTTGATAAAAGGTTTAACAAGACCAAATCATAATAAGTAACATGGTTAGCATCTCTACTATCATTATTGGAAAAGTGTTGGGTGTCTTAGACATTGATAAGGCACAATTTGGATTATTGCTTATTATAATCACAAGGTGGCAAGAAAACACATTCAAATGGATATATTTATGGGTGACATGCCAGTAACAGCACCTTGTTACCTTGTGACTTTATCTTAGACATCCTAATTACAGTTGTTCGGTTCATTATAAAATAATCACTTGGGACCAATATTTTATGTTGCTATAACCACAGTTGAAACAATTGGAACTTGAATCTTAGAATTAAGATGTTATAACCAAATAGCTTTTATAAAGAAGCTCTATTGAATTTTTGTGTGATTAAGATGTGAACAAGGCTGTAACATCACTTTATTAGTAGCTTCTTCAACCTTCCCAAAAAGCTAGAGAAAGGTGTATAAAATATATATTTAATGGAACCTCATTAATATTTGCCTCTTTTATACCAACAACCTGGCTATAACATCTTAAAGTCTCAATTGTTTCAAACATGTTTATAACAATGTTATAAAATCCTGGTCCGGTGTGTGATGTTGTAACAACTGTATGTACCATCAATATATCAATACCTTTATTAAGATTTTTAGTCTAGATAAGAAAGAAGAATGGATTCATTTGCCAATATTTCTGTTGGCTGAATGCCACCCTTTGTAAAAGCATTACAACATGTTTATATTATATAAACATTAAATATAAATACATTGTAATGCCTTAATAGAGGGTGGCGTTAAGCCAAGCAGAATGGTGGCAAATAAATCCATTTTACAATCCAATATATGCTTAAATTATGGATTATTGTCCATATATAAACATTGACTGGAGAACCTATCCTCCTCCTACAAGAGCTTTAACTGCCAATTAAACTGGTCATCAGGTCAATCATCTCCTGCTGTAGGAAAACAACAACTGCCACCTCTTCTACGGCTGCTATGCCACACTTTCAAGTAGTATATATGATATTCTCTGATTTTCCCACACACATAACCAAACATTGAGACCATGTAAAAATAATATTCTATAACCTCCCACCACAGTCTCAGGTCATGGAACTCTCCAAGTTTACAGAAAGAATTGTACAAGCCATCATAGGTACGGTTTATAATCTTGTAGCATTATCTTCTAATTGTTTCTCTTAGCCATGAGAAAGACATGATTGCTATATTTAATTGGTAATTCTGTTTTCTGTAAATTCTGGACTTTTTTTGGGAGTTGTTCCTATTATTTGAAAGTTGCTGGGGTTAAATTTATCCTAGTGGTTTCATATTAATGTGAAGGTTGAAGATTTCCTTAATGAGAGTATTGTGTTTCAAGACAATGTTGTTGGAGAGATTCAGTCTTTGATTGTAGCAATTGTACAACAGTAGATTATGGCAGGTTCTATTTTTATTTGCAACCTTTTTATTGGCTGCTCTTTTATTGAAAAACAGTTTATATTTTCTATCTGCACTAATGTTTTTTATTTGAATTAATTAGTATATTTTACGATAGTTTTGCTGTTATTCCTAAAAACTTGTATTCGTTAACTATAAAAATGTTTATGAGATAGTTTTTGTAAAGCCATCTTCTTAATTATCTAAATTTTTGAATGCTGACAACCATTTGAAAGGAGGACATCATTTAAAATAATGCATTAATTTGGTCAAACCCTGCAAATTTAGATAATTTTATAACCCTAGAAAATATAAAGTAAAACCTGTCTTGGGAGTTTCCATTTGATTTCAAGCAAAAATGCTCTCACTGACAGGTTGAATAAATTTGGTTAAAACAAACCTACCACAATTCCTTCTTATACAAATTCAACAATGCTCTTAATATAAGATATTTAACAAATTTATCCTTCAGGGTTTTAATTCATAAGTGAAAGAGTTAGACAGGGTCAGATCCTTGAGAAAATTAATGAATAAATAAATGATTCTCACTAAAAATCTACTTCAAGACAGGAGAAATACCACACAAGAGAGGTGACTTCTAAGACAGACTTTGAATGTAGTTCCTATGAACCCATTTGATTGGCCACCAACCACCTTTGTAAAATGACCCATGAGAAGCCACTTCTCATTGGGTTCTGCTGGAGAATATGCTAAATGGTTGGTAATACACAGGAGATGTTACCTGGGAAATAAATGCATTTAATGAGGTTGGCTACCCACAGCACAATCTCTGATGAGTTCCGGGGAAAGGGAGATAAACCAGAAAGTAACCAAAGTTCAACATAATTTTGATTTGTGGGGCAATTCTACCTAGTGAGATATTTCTTCAAATCACAAAGTTCTTAGTACCTTGTGTTTTTAATCATTAATCCAAATTGTACCTAATTATTTCTTCAAATGGTGTAAAAATGAAACTATAGTGGCACAACATTTCTTATTTTGGTGTGTGCAGGCCTACTTATTTTTTCCTTTACTAGAAGAAATTGTTTGTCGGCATCCTTGGCCATCGATATAACAGATGTCAACTTTCAAGCAGCTATAGTCCTATGGGCTTTGAGAGGTCCTATAAGAAGGTAAGTAAACTCTATTTTAAAGATGTGGAGACAGATCAAAACTTTATTCAAAATGTGTTCACTAGTCTCAATAAAATATTTCAAATAGACTTTTGTTAATATTGTGACTTCAGAGAAAGTCTGTAAATTTGTTTTTCCAGTAATTCCCAAATAATAAATTGTGTTCTGTATTGTGTTCAATAAGCTCCATGTTTGAATGAGAAAGAAAGCAGTTACGGCAACTAGCTAGCTGTTAGCCTTCAAGCATCAGTTGCTGCTTGGTGGAATTTTTTTTTTTTACTGTTTGCCTAATTTTTTTTTTTAAGAAGGAATGAATGTGACTAATGTCACAGGGGAAAGTTCCAGTTAAGTTTAACTGTGGTTCTAAAACCATAACATAAAATCTTGGTTTCAATTTATATTATAGTGAGATCTGACTATGTATTCATCTTTGGCACAATTCAGGAATTAAAGTTGACTTCCCAAATTTTATCCAATTCCCTTCTCAATCATAAAGTGTAATTTTTTTTTTTTACTTATCCTTTTAGTCTAAATTAGACAAGATTTTGGAGGTCGTGCTCATAAAGAAGAGTGTAATATTTAAAATGGAGCACTCAATTTGCAAGACCACAGCTGTGTTAAGTGTCGGTAACATCACTAGTATTTTCTAGGATAATAAATCACTTTCTATCTACTTAGGACACACTATCACAATCCACTTAGTGAACCCCTAGAGCTTCAAAACCAGTTTAACAAATCCAGCGCCATTATGGAGTTGTATTTATAGGCAGCTGACTAAGATGTGAAGATGGGGCAGTTATGATAAAACCTCCCAATTGATGTGTGTGAACACAACACCCAGAGTGAAGTGGTTCCAACACCCTCTTGTCAAGGTCAAAGTACTTCTCTCTCTCAGCTATAAATAAACCCTCTGTACTGTCTCCAGTTTGTAAGAATACAAATTACTTCCTTGTTTTGCTCTCTGTTATATATTATCCTCAGTTTGGTTACTTGCATTCATCTGGAGTGTAGGAATAAATACAAATAGGATTTATTGTAAGAAATTAGATTTTTGGGGAAAGAGAGAGCAAACACTTTCCTTTATTATTATAAAAAAATATTATATGTGTTTGTCTGCTCTGGAGGCCAAGATAAAAAAAAACATACTGATTAATTTCTAAACTGTAATTAATTTTGAAGAATTTCTATTTATGCTGTATGAGGGTCTATTGTAATCTTTCAAGTTTCAAGATATATTGTGGGAAATAATTTAGGTAATTTTGTTATTATATTTTGCCTATTGTTGAATGACATCATTATCACCAAATGTTCAACAATTTGAGGTGTTTATTAATAAGTTGTTTCAGCAACAGCACATTGCCTTCATGTTCTACAGGTGCAATTTGGATTAGAGGTATAATTTACAGGGTAATAAGGCCAAAAAAACACATCTTTATCACAGGATAGTGGATTTTGAAAAATTATTTAAAAAAAAAAGGCTTAAGACTCTGCAACTCTTTTTATTTGTTTGGATAAAGAATCTTTCGAGCAACACTTCTTTAGCTAACTAAAACGTTTTAGTGAGCTGAAGATGGGCTTCTCCGAAAGCGTCTTTAACCAAAAACTTAAAAAGAGTTGCAGTTTTATGCCTTTTGCCTTCTTCATTAGAAGAGAGTACTTAGCAGGTAATGATGGGGGGTAACAACCAGCAGTAACACGCAGTACTGGTTAACAAATGTATTTAAATGTTTGATGTCATTGGGTGGTGTTTGATGAGACTACTGCGGACTGACAGTCTGAGCAATGAAGATGTTCTAAAATGATCAAGATGAGATCTGGCTTACTGGAGATGATTGAGAGGAGGAGAATGTTTGGACATCTTGTCTGACACTCAGAGTGAAAAGGCATTGCTGGAGGGATGTAGTGAGGGAAGACCAAGAAGGCTGATATTGGAGTTCTTTGGTAATTTTTGGAGAATATCCTATAAAACCATCAAGAGTAGCCATAGGAAAGAAGATCTGAGAGGAGAGGAACACTGCCAACCTATGGAAGGCTGGGGAGAAATAGACAAAGTGGTGTCAGGTGGATGTTTAGAGGAGTAGGTTCTAACTTGCCAAGTTGTAACACATTACCACTGATATGAATCCGCACAGAGATTAGAAACATATTTATGAAGTTCAAATAGAAGAGGTGTTCTTTTATGATATTATTCTCTCTTGCAAAATCTCAATGGTTCTTAAAGACTTCCCAAACATTTAATGTAACATAGTATTGAATAATTTGCTGTACATTTTTTGGGAAACTTCCAAGACATCAGAAATGTCAACTAGGCATTCCTGTTTAAAACTAGCAGAGTATATAATTAGAATCACTATCTCTGTGCCCGAGTTTTGAGATGGTCAAAGTAACAAATGGAACTCGTAGAGCATGGCCATAGATTAGCCTTGTCTCAACACAGGTGGAACTAGATTCAAGATGAACAACTACAGCCAAACCTCATTCAAACAATCTCACTTGGGACCAAGATTTCATATTGTTATAACCATGTTAATGTCACACAGTTAAAACAATTGAGAATTTAGAGATAGATGATATCAAGTTGCTGTTACAGTAGAACTACCTCTCTCTAAATTACTGAATGGTCACAGAAACTATAAAATATGTAAATAAACTCTCTTTCTTGTTTAAAAATATTGCTCTAAAATGTAAATTCAAATATCTTTTACTCCCCCTCTCTCTAATACTTAGGAATAATTTGTGTATACAGTAGAACTACCTTTCTCTAAAGGACAACATCTGGTTGCAGAGCCAAAGTGTCCTTTAAAGAGAAATGTCTTCAATACCAGAGAGTTTCTAATTAATAATAATATTAAAAATAAAGAACCTGACCACGAGCACATGTGCTTTTTAGATGGCAGAGCACCATCTAGTGGAGCAAAAATAAACTAAAGGTTTATTTAACTTGCTCCGTGATATTTGGCCAACCCAATTTCTTGATAAATCAAGAAAAGCCATCCACGATTTTGTTTAATAATATTATTATTCAAGTGCCATTTCAGCTACACATTAGGGCTCCTAATCAGTTGAAAATGTTTTGCTTCAAAAAGCATTGTACAAATAATATAAACTCATCAAATGTATTAGCCTGACTAATGTTGCCTGTAGCAGTAAAAAGCAGAACTAATTTGATAAGGCACAATTTGGATTATAGATTAGAAACACAAAGTAAAATCCAATAAATAAATACTGTGTGATGTTTTGGTAACAACCCTGTTACCGAAATGTCAAACACTATTTATTTAGATTTGGTTACAAGGTAATAAGACCTAATCCAAATAAATTGTGTGTGACATTTCGGTAACAGCATTGTAACCGAAACGTCACACACTATTAATTTATTTGGAATCGGTCTTATTTTCTTGTATCTATAATCCAAATTGTGCTTTATCATTTAGATTTGGTCTTATTACTTTGTGTTTCAGAACTAATTTTGTTTTCAATTTATTAAAATTTTCCACCTTATATATATACAGTTAAACCTGTCTATAGTGCCCCCTCTTGGGACTCACTAAAATAGGGTGCTATAGACAGGTCACTTTTAATGTAAAATGTTTACATTTGAATATTTAAAGTCGGGGGCTATAGAGAGGGGGGGAGGTGCTATTTAGAGGGGGCGCTATAGACAGGTTTAACTGTATATATTTTTAGTTTTAAAAATGCTGATATTCAAATCTATATTAATGTGGTACCTTCATGTGAAATTTATTAATGATTGATTTTCATTGGTTTTGATGGTGAAGAGTAACAAGCATCAATTTAGCATTTACATTTGTAAGTGCAATGTCGAACTGTTTTTCACATATGTAGGTAGATATCTGGTGTACTTACAGTAAAAGCAGTCGCCTACTTCTACCCACCATGATTATCATTGGCCTGTACCACGTGTACTAGGGATAAGCAAAAAAAATTAGCATTTAATTTTTGTATATATAGTCTAACTTCACAATAATAACATTACTTAGAGCCAATATTTTATTTTGTTATAATCCCAAGGCTAAAAAAAATTAGAATTAAGACTTGGGACTTTTGAGTTGAATGTTGAAAAAATGTTGTTGTGTTGAGGCACAATTTGGATTATAGATTATAAACACAAGGTAATAAGACCAAATCCAAATAAATAAATAGTGTGTGATGTTTTGGTAACAGTGTTGTTACAGTCTAAGACAAAAGTACTGAATGAGAAATTTTACCACAGCATGTTTGGTCTTATTATCTTGTGTTTATGTTGCTGTGTGTTTTATAAAGGAGTTGGTTAAATGAGGTTCAATTGTATTTTCAATAAATTTCCTTAAATATAAAGAAAATATTTATATGATATATTCAAAATAAATGTATTTGACATTTAATATAGTGCATTTGCTTAGTTTAATATATATCTAGATAAACAATAATAAACATATATAAAGCACAATTTGAGTTTCAATTCTTACAAACTAAAAATGTATTTTTTAAAAGGTAAACAAACAATGAACATCAGAAAATAAATGTTTTTCAGAGACTTTGATTGGTTTAATTGTTATATTAAAATATTTTAAAGATTAATTTCATAAGAATATCAGTAAACACAACAAATGTATGAACATAAACAATGTTTAAATGCCTTAATTCTCTATGACATTATATATAAAATGAAGGACTTGGGGTTTTTTAAATATATAAAGTTAATATTTTAAAAATATACATTGTAAAATAATTAAATTGAGTGTAATCGTTGAACTTATGTCTAAATTATTTTAATCAATTTTTTAATTAAATAAATGAAATTTTGAATTAAAATACTTGGAATATATTTTTAAAATATTGCGTAATGGATATAAATATATCGTATTTTAAAGAGAGTAGATTCCATTTGAATGACATCGCACACGTTAGACATGTGACTTAACACTTTAAAAATATAAATAATCACCTGTTTCCCTGAGATTTCTTGACTCGCGTTCTTCTTGATGTATAATTGGAAGCTGGTGGAGGATGGGGACATGCATATCCATGTTCAACCTCTGAAAAAAAAAAAAGTTTTTAATACCAGTGGTATACGTCAAAATCAGCTGATCATTTGGCAACCATTTTTGGTAGCCATTACCAAGCTCGCTAGGAAGACACTTTTTGACAACAATTATCTAACATTTCGCCTCATATTTCATTGCCAAATACGTACCGCCCCGTTCTTTTCTTTCTAAATATTCTGCAGCTCTTATTAGATCTTCAATACTCATTTTATTTAATACAAATACGTTTAATAAACCTCCACGTAAAATGGCGTGAAAGCAGACGAACACATAGGAGTAGAGTGAAGCGGCAGTTATTGTTGATCACGTGTTTCCAATCATAACAAGAAATTTTCAAAAGTTATTTTAATTAAACTAAATATTATAGGTTTAAATATTATCAACATAATGTGCTAAATATGTTTTAATTTAGGTTTATTAACTTATTTTGCTTATTGTATAACTTTGAAAAGAAGTTTGTATATTTAATATATATTTTTAAAAGAAAATATAATTTATCAAATTATTATTGCGTGAGAATTATTTTCGAAATGCCTTTCTCAAAGCGTTGCATTTTTGAATTAAAATGTGACAATTTCATTTGAAATGGGCTATTACGATATTTTGACACGACTTCAAATATATCTTGTAAATATATTTATCAAAGTTCGTGTGTCCTGGAGGTTTCAATACAATTTTTACTCTATATATATTCTATTTATAATCGTATACATATTTTTATTGTTGCTTAATATATTTTACAAGATGTAAATATTATGTTTTAAATCAAAATTTGAATTGGGTACACTGCTTGTTTATTTACAAAACGAATGTTATGTTTGGTTTCGCCCAAAAGCTCCACCGTTCTTGTCATTAAATATATTAAATATTAAATACCTCTCTCTCTCTCTTTATTATTTCTAACATTCGTGTAGATTGTCTCCGATAAAATATCGAAAAAAAAGAGTGTTGTATTTATTAATTTGTCATTGAGTTTAATTGGGGATTTCTCGCAAAATGGATAAAATTATTATAAATTATATTTAAATACAACCCAAACTATAACTTCGATATACATATTTCAGAAAATTTTATAAACATCGTTCAATTTCGATTTTTTGATGATGTTATATTTCTACTTGATGATACAAGATTCAAACTCAAGGCCGTAGATGGATGAATAGTCTTAACCATTGGTTTTTGACTGCTACAACCTGGGATTGAATTCTGCATGGGGCACTTTTTTTTCTAATTAAAAAAATTACTCCAATAGTCCTCAATTCTTGCAAAAGTCCAACCCCACCAGCGAGTGCAAGTAAACAAATGGGGCTCTGGCACATTTCTAAGTGCAAAAGTCGAACTGTTTTTCACATGTGTAGACATGTGGTGCATTTACAGTAAAAGTAGTTGCTAACTACCCACCATGATTATCATGGCCTGTACCACATGTACTAGGGATAATAATAATGATAATAAAAGGTGGCTATCAATATAGGGGCTTTAAATATTATAGACAATTATAAAGATTGATGCATTGAAAAAATACTTTTCTGCAAAATCACAAAATTAGCGTGTTAAGCAACAATTTTTATATAATCTTCGCACCACCTTTCCCATGAAGTACCACATGACATTCTTGCTAAAGAAGATAGATCTACAAGTGACAGATTTCATCATCAAAATTGTCATTTATCACTAATTATCATATCTCCAGTAATTTGGACATCTCTCCCTATAGGACACATTGGCTCAGCAACTGGGTGTTGTCCTTTATCAAAGTACAAAATCCTGAGGTGAAAAGTATTTTTGTCTATTCAGTACTTTTGTCTGAAGATGGTAATAATGCTGTTACTGAAACATCACATTATTTATTTATTAGATTTCAACTTATTACCTTGTGTTTCTTGTAAGGTTTTTTATTTGGGCAACTGGGGTAGATTTTCTTATTTTCTATCTTCAAATGCTTGAGATGACGATAAGGCACAATTTGGATTATAGATTTAGCATGTATATCGGGATTCAAAGCTATTTGATACACAGTGACACAAGGTAATAAGACCAAATCCAAATAAATAAATATTGTATGATGTTTCGGTAACAGCAATGAAATGAATGAAACATTCAGTACTTTTGTTTGAAGATGGTAACAATGCTGTTACCAAAACGTCACACACTATTTATTTATTTGGATTTGGTCTTATTACTTTGTGCTTGAGATGACCTGTTCTAAATCTTGATAGTGTTAGGTATTGTGTGTGAGAGTGCCTATATGTGTCTTGTGAGTGTTTGAGTGCATGTATGAAAGAGATTAATGTGTTAATCATTCCAGTCTTAACATCAGTTCTTGGAGGTTGTGCACAGCTAGATTTATTGTGAAAGAGATGAAAATATAGAATCTCTGACATTTATAGTTATTAGAAAGACATGTTCTCTGTGTGTGACAATTAAACAACGTTATTGACATCTCGTCAATCTTTACACTCAAAGGGAGTTATAAGGTAATAATAATGGTAGGAATGAAGAGAGATATTTACAATCGACGTAGCCCACTCCGAGTGCACGTCCGGATCAGGAGCTTAAAGCCGCCTTGAATCTAGACAGATCCCTGCCATTTGGGGAGTTCAGAACATGTTTGATGATAATGTCCTTTGTGTGTGCGATTCCTCAAATAAGTATTTAAAGATGGCAGAACGTCATCTACCCTTCTTTTTCCATTCTGCCCTTCTACAGGATTAAAACTGAAAACGTATATATATATATGTGGTGATTTGTGAAGCAGTCGTCGTAGTTGTGTGATGAGTGGTAAGGACACACAGGAGACAGGATCCGGAGGTAAATCCTGTGAGGAGTAGATCGGGGAGGAAAGATAGAAGGTCCGAGGACCCCCCTGGGAACAACTGGTTTCGAGACCACCTGGAGTGAACTGTCTCTTCATCATCACATCCAGCCGTTTTCAAGCCACTTTGAGTAGGATAAATCCACTAGGGGAGAATGAAGACTTGACACTTGTTTACCAAGGGGGTTGTTTTAACCCGGCTATCTTCCCTTGTACACAGGCCATTTTATTCATATATTTACAAACATCCAAATAATATAATAGTGTGTGACGTTTCAGTAACAGGGTTATGATAAGGCACAATTTGGATTATAGATTATAAATACAAGGTAATAAGACCAAATATAAATAAATAAATAGTGTGTGACGTTTCGGTAACAGCATTGTTACCATCTTCAGACAAAGGTACTGAACCAAGATGGTAACAACGCTGTTACTGAAACGTCACACACTATTAAATTATTTGGATTAAGTCTTATTTTCTTGTATCTGTATTTGGATTTGGTCTTATTACTTTGTGTTTATAATCTATAATCCAAATTGTACCTAATCATAAATATAAAAATTATTATCAATATGATTTTCAAACAGCATTGCTCTGAGGTTCGGTGGAAGGATGGTCCAAACCGTTGGTTTTCAACCGCTACGACCCGGGTTCGATTCCCGCATTGGGCAGTTTTTTATGTTTAAAAAAATGCTCCAATGGTACCCGATTCTTGCAAAAGTCCAACCCCACCAGCGAGTGCAAGTAACCAAACGAGGCTCAGGCACATTTGTAAGTGCAAAGTCAAACTGCTTTTCACATGTGTAGACATGTGGTGCACTTACAGTAAAAGCAGTCGCCTACTTCTACCCACCATGATTATCATGGCATGTTCCACGTGTACTAGGGATAAGCAAAAAAAAAAGAATACATTAATAAACTGATGATATTAGCAATGCTGTTACAGAAATGTCATTCATTCTGTCTTGATAAGGCACAATTTGGATTATAGATTATAAACACAAGGTAATAAGACCAAATTTAAATAAATAGTGTGTGATGTTTCGGTAACAGCATTGTTACCATCTTGAGACAAAAGTACTGAATCAATTCACATCATTACACATTCAGTACTTTTGTCTGAAGATGGTAACAGTGTTGTTACAGAAACGTCACACACTATTTATTTATTTGGATTTGGTCTTATTACCTTGTGTTCATTCTGTCTTATTACATTGAATTTTTGGGGGAAAAAACCAAACTCGCCTCCTTGTGGTGTCCCCTGGGAAAAACTGGGCAAATTCCCAGCAGGCTAACGAGGCTCTGGTAGGATCAACAGACAAGATGAGAAATTTTTTCCCAATGACCATATGTGTGGAAGAATCTTGGAGGAGGAAACCTCTATAAAAAACCTGGGATCAGCTGACAGTACCCAGTAAGGGCCTCTACCTAGCGTTACAGGTCACAAGCAGCGTTTTCCCTAAAATAGGCGGCTGCAAAGGCATCTGTCTCCATGTGAGGAGTGACCTCAAATTAGAGACAAAGTCATACTGCTACTAAGAATGCCCCAACTCTTCGAGATCAACAGCACCCCACACCCCATCATGCAGACATTTCCCAAACTGCACAAAATGTCTGGTTTGTAAGACATCCCCGGAGCACAATGCTGTGGACTAAACAACAAGATATCTACAACAGAAAGTCATCCTAGGAGGTCTGTGTGTGTTGGTTTAAACTATCAACTGATGGATTCGAAAAAAACATTGAAATTAAAAATATGATTATGATAAGCCACAATTTGGATTATAAACACAAGTTAATAAGACAAATTCTAAATAAATAAATAGTGTGTTACATTTGGGTAACAACGCTGTTACTGAAATGTCACACACTATTTTTTCAATTGGATTTGGTCTTATTACCTTGTGTATAAAAATGATGATGTCACAAATGCTGTTATAGAAATGTCACTCAGTTCAGTGTCTTGTTACATTAAAATATAAATATTTAAAATGAAGCTTATTTTGGAGTTAAAATTTTTTATTAATCCAATATTTCGATGGACCAATCATCCATCTTTTACGAGGTTTTTGATGGACGAATGGTCCATTGAAATATGGATAAGTAAAAATTTTTTAAATCCAAAAAAGCCATATTTTTAAATATTTATATTATGGATTGCTCTATATTGTTAAGAAGAGTTTGAAAGTACATTTTATTTTATCCATTATTGTAAATTTTCCTAACCTAATTTGCATATTTGCTTTTAATTTTCTTTGTTCGCCTGTTTTACATGTTTCTTATTTTTTTCACCATTATAAATTCCATCTTAACAATCATTAGATTAGATTTTTCCTCGACTTGTCCAGTGGACGGTTGTAAAATAAACAAAATAAACATTTATTTCCCGCTGTCTCCATGTTTCCTCGCGGCACCCCAGAACACCATCGCAACACTGGTGGAGATGCTGATCCTACCATCAAAAATGAAGCTACCTTAAGAAGAAGCCGTCGTCTACGAGGACAACCTCCAATGAGATCCTTCAGTGCATCTCCAACAAGACGCACCATTGTGAATCAAGATGACGCTACACCTTGCAACAACATTTTCTTCTGCCAGCCACCTCCTCCAAGTCTGGAAGTATTTGGCGGATACTCAGACGAAGATCCTTCAGAATGGCTGGAAGAAATCGAGTTGTTAGCAAGACAACAACGATGGCCAGACGATGTCATGCTGGCATATGCCCGGAGCTACATGGACGGACCTGCGAAGAAATGGGCAAAACTCAACAGCCCTCACATTTTTTCGGCCTGGAGCGTATTCAAAAAGGCACTCCTGAGAGATTTCAGGAGGGCAGATACTGCCAAATTTAAATTAATAATGGACCTGCAAAACAGAATCCAGCAGCCCAATGAGTCAACTCTGCGTTACGCCGAGGATGTCCTCAACCTCTGTAACAAGGTCAACCCCAAAATGACAACGGATGATAAATTATACTACATGAAGACTGGTCTAAACAAATACCTGTCACTCATTATGATGATAACACCTTGCAGCACGGTCAAAGACTTTTTGGAACTAGCGAGGCGAATAGATCAACATCTAGTGGATTTTGAGCAGCGAAGAAGCTTCAGGCAAAATAACCGCCCGACCAGACCATTCCCTCCTAGGAGAAACTACAACAACCAAACAGACCATAGTCGTGGTTTCGACATACCTCGATTCCAAAAAGGATCGTTCGCAAATGATAGAAGACCAATCGCAAGTGACAGTAGACCAACCTTCGCCCCAGGTAGATTCGAGAGGGCTAGACCTAATGACACAGGGATGGAACCGGTTGGAAACAATTATAGGAGCTCAGCACCAACCCCAACCAACAGAACCCCCGAGCAGTATCCCAGGAGGCAGACGTACACGACGCCCCCAAGTAACAGGCGTTATCAAAGACCATTATACCAGGATCGAAGAATATGCTGGAACTGCTCCGAACAGGGACACATATCGAGGTATTGCCCTCGTAACACTGAACGACCGACTTACAATATCAGACCAATACAGCGGCAATTTTCAAGGTCCATGGAGAGAGACGAAACCAACTCTGTAAATGAGGACTATTTAAAAAATTGTAGAGGAATCGATGATTCGAGGCAACAGGAACCGGACTTTGATGTGAATAGCGAAGACGATTTTCCTACTTTGGGAGAAGCGTCAAAAAACTAACCCGACTGAATGGATTTCGGGCTTCTGGTGGTCGAATAAACTTGGTGATGAATCTTCAAAGAAATAAAACGACTCAGATAGAAATCAATGATTATACGGTTGAGGCATTAATCGACACCGGAGCGGTGGTTAGCTGTATTGACGAGGAACTCTCATATAAACTAAAATTAAAAGTTATCAAAGATAATAATTTGAATTTGAAAGCTGCAGGTGATCAGAAACTTAATGCAAAAGGAAGGTCAATGGTATCATTCAAGATGGATCAGGAAAAATATACAATTCAGATGATAGTGTTAGAAAAATGTAACCCCAAAATAATTCTGGGAGACGATTTCTTAAGCCATTACAAAGCCTTAATAAACTGCCGAAACAATACTTTATGGATTGAATCCCCAAATAATATGGACCAAGATGATACAAGTTTAAAATATGCTAGGGCGGTTGAAGATAGAATAATTCCTGAATTTAGCCTATGTCTGGTTAAGGGCTATTACGAACCAACTACTGATGACAAGGAAATATTGATAGAGAATCTCTCATCGCTAACATCGAAATATGGCCTGATAACAACAAGATCTTTGCTGAAAAATACAAGGTTCCCTGATATTTGGCTTTTGAACCCTTCTTCAAAACCTATAAAAATTCATCGGCACATGAAAATAGGGATAATATCGGAAGTAGACAGGATGTACAAGACAGACCATCGAGCAGTTTCCTCCATTGATCTTAATTTTGACATAAATCCCGATTTATCTTCCGAGGAACGTAATCAGGTTTTGATGCTACTCTACGAATACAAAGAAATGTTCGCCGCACCAGACGATTACAAAGGGAGAACTCACCTTGTCAGACATAAAATCAAAACAAACAGCGATATTCCCATAAGAAAGAACCCCTACAGAGTGTCTTTGAGAGAACGCGAAATAATTAATAATCAAATAGATAAGATGTTGAAAAAAGGTATAATTTCTCATTCATCGAGTCCATGGGCATCTCCTGTAATTCTCGTTAAGAAGAAAGACGGAACATTTAGATTCTGTGTGGACTACAGAAATTTAAACTCTATCACTGTTAAAGATCAATATCCGCTTCCTCGTATCGACGACTGCTTCGACTCTCTCCATGGATCTAGATACTTCACATCACTGGACCTGTGTTCAGGATACTGGCAGGTGGAAGTTGAAGAACAAGATCGGGAGAAAACTGCTTTTGTGACACCTGACGGACTTTACCACTTCAACGTCTTACCTTTTGGTTTATGCAACGGCCCAGCAACTTTTGAAAGATTAATGGATAATATATTGAGGACCCATAAATGGAAAATCTGCTTGTGCTACCTTGACGATGTGATAGTTTTCTCTGAAGATCTACCATCGCATTTGACAAGATTGAAGACCATTTTGGGATGCTTAAGAAAAGCAGGATTGACACTCAATCTTTCAAAATGCAGATTCGCTTATGAAGAGCTCCTTTTATTGGGGCACGTTGTGTCAAAAGAAGGAATTACACCCGATCCAGAAAAAATTGCGAGCATAAAGGATTTCCCAGCCCTCAAAACAATTAAGAATGTCAGAGCTTTTCTTGGACTATGTTCTTATTATAGAAGGTTCATTAAAGAATTCTCAAAAATAGCATATCCATTACAAATTCTAACTCGTAAAAACCAGCCGTTTGTATGGGGAAAAGAACAAGAATCATCTTTTCTAACTTTAAAAGAAAAGCTGAGTTCACCGGAGGTCCTAACTCATTATGATCCAAATAAACCCATAGGCCTCCACACCGACGCAAGCGATCAAGGACTTGGGGCAGTGCTCATTCATGTTGAAGACAATGGTAGAGAGCGTCCAATTTCATATGCCAGCAGAACATTGCAGAAGGCTGAGACCAACTATTCAACTACGGAAAAGGAATGCTTGGCTATTATATGGGCAATTGGGAAATTCAGGCCTTATCTTTACGGCCGTAAATTCATCGTTTATACCGATCACCATAGTCTCTGCTGGATGGCCAAAGCAAAAAAATTATCTGGACGTTTGGCGCGTTGGTCGTTGGAATTGCAAGCCTACGATTTTACTATAAATTATAAATCCGGAAAAACACATTTAGATGCTGATGGATTATCGCGGTGCCCAATTCCAGATAATATTAAAATTTTACAAATTAATTATAACACCGAAGACTACGACGCTTACATTAAGAAAATTAACAACATGATCGACCAACACCCAAACAGCTACGGAGAAAACTTCACCAAACATAACGGAAAAATTTATAAAAATAATCCTACCCCAACAGGCAACCCGTGGTTACTGGTCATCCCAAAGACCAAACAACTAGAACTCTTGGAACAGATGCATGATCATCCTACATCGGGCCACATGGGTATAAAAAGAACATACAGCCGAATAAAAGATAAATATTTTTGGCCTTCAATGTTCAAAACAGTGGAGAAATATGTTTCCAGTTGCCCTGAATGCCAGTTTCGTAAGACCCCATCCCAACAACCATCGGGACAATTGCAACCGATACCACCAGCGTCTAGACCGTTCGAACGAATAGGAATAGACCTTTTGGGTAGATTTCCCAAGTCCATCAACGGAAATAGGTGGATCGTTGTTTGCACAGACTATTACTCAAGGCATGTTGAAACAGCGGCGCTACCTCGAGGAACTGCCACAGAAATTGCCGATTTTTTCTTGAAAAAAATAGTACTAAGACATGGAGCACCGAAAATTTTAATTTCTGACCGCGGGAGTTCTTTCTTGAGCAAACTACTCACACAAGTTTTGAAAATTTGCAATACGATACATAAGAAAACGACAAGTTACCATCCACAGACAAATGGCCAAACGGAAAGAATGAACCGTACGCTGACAGATATGATATCAATGTACATTGACGAGAAGCACCAAAATTGGGACGAGATTCTCCCGTTTGTGACTTTCGCCTACAATTCCTCGGTACAAGAGACGACCGGCTATTCCCCATATTTTCTGATTCACGGAAGAGAACCGTTGACATTTCTGGACTCTACATTTGACTGGCCGGAAGTACCGCCTAAACCCGGAGACTTTGATGACTACATATCAAATCTCCTAACCATAGTTGAAGAATCAAAAAAGATTTCAATGGCTAGAACAATGGCACGTCAAGATAAATCCAAACATGTATACGACAAACATCGCAGAGAAGTTAACTTTTCACCAGACGACCTAGTACTGATTTGGACACCGATAAGAAAAGTTGGAAGAGCGGACAAACTACAAAAAAATTACATCGGACCATTCAAGATAATTAGGAAGACATCACCAGTAAATTATGAAGTAAAAGAAGTCACGGGAAGAGGCAAGAAAATTGTACATGTGTCAAGAATGAAACTGTACCGGACCCCAGACTTGAGGACAAGTCTTTTTCAAGGGGGAGAGTAATGTTAAGAAGAGTTTGAAAGTACATTTTATTTTATCCATTATTGTAAATTTTCCTAACCTAATTTGCATATTTGCTTTTAATTTTCTTTGTTCGCCTGTTTTACATGTTTCTTATTTTTTTCACCATTATAAATTCCATCTTAACAATCATTAGATTAGATTTTTCCTCGACTTGTCCAGTGGACGGTTGTAAAATAAACAAAATAAACATTTATTTCCCGCTGTCTCCATGTTTCCTCGCGGCACCCCAGAACACCATCGCAACAATATTCTGAATTAAAAAATAAATATGATAATGTTACACAAATGCTGTTAACAGAAATGTCATATGGTTCATCCTATCTGTTTTGTTGAAATATAAACATGATATTAGCAATGCTGTTACAGAAATGTCACCCAGCTCAATAGATCTTGTTGAAAAAGAAAGCTGATTTCTGTAGCAATCCTGTCACTGAAATGTCAGCCAGGGTTGATTCAATTAATTCCTGCCATGTTACTTTGAAAGGAAATATGCCTACACTGCTGATGGTAGCAATTCTATATTGATATTACAGTAAAACTACCTCCCTGTAAAGGACAACACCTAATTGCAGAGCCAAAGTGTCCTTTAGAGTGAGGTGTCCTCTTAATGGAGAATTACTAGATACTAAAAATGGTAATTTTGAAAATGTAAACTGTCCTTTGTAGAGAGGTGTCAGCTAAAGGGAGGTTCTGCTGTATAAGTAACTTATTTATTTGAATTAAATTTTGTAACCTTGAATAAGAATGAATAATATTTTAAAGAGAGAGAAGTTGTAAAACCAATACTCTGCTGTGATGGCTACATCTGTGTGAAGTGCCCACACACAGTTCCATAGATATGTTTGGTGGCCCAACAACATGGGGATAAGAATTGTACCAGACATGAAGAGTTAGTGGCACTTTTTTTATTTATAGTGAACCCCCCATTATAACAGCGACATAGTTATAACATGATAAGTCTTAAGACCTAAATTTTGGGTAACACACTACAATACAAATAAGATGTATTAGTGTGCCATCTGTAATTGGAAATTTGGACTATCTATGACAGGTATGAATCTTTTTAAAATGAAAAATTTTATAATTGCAGTAAGGGCGATAGAAAAACACAAAGGTATTAAGATTAAATCCAAATAAATAAATAGTGTTAGATATTTCGGTAACAACATTGTTGAGCCAGGCTCTCCCATTGTTCTTATCATTGCAGTGTAAAGGCAGTAGAAAATTATTTTATTTAAAAGAATCATATTCCTAATAAATAGTTCACCGTTTTTACACTCCAATACATTGGATTTCACAAAGCTGATGGTCACTGTTACCCCATAGGACTTGGTAGCTGTCCCTAGAATCATATATACACTCATGGACAAAACTTAAGGAGGCTGTACCTTTTAGCATGTATATCGGATTCAAAGCTATTTGATACACAGTGACACAAGGTAATAAGACCAAATTCAAATAAATAAATAATGTGTGATGTTTCGGTAACAGCATTGTTACCATCTTCAGACAAAAGTACTGAATGAAAATGAAATGAATGAAACATTCAGTGCTTTTGTCTAAAGATGGTAACAACGCTTTTACCGAAACGTAATATACTATTTATTTATTTGGATTTGGTCTTATTACCTTGCGTTTATAATTTATAATCCAAATTGTGCCTTATCGATACACAGTGACCTTTCTTGAAGACATACAAGATAACCTAGTGCACACAAAAATACCTCTGTCTCCTTAAAAAAATAGATGACAAGCAACAACAAAGACTTTTCACTTCCTTAAGTTTTGTCTATGAGTGTAATTCCAAAATCACAATTGTTCTGCCCATAGTTACAATAACACATAGGGTGTGTGTGATAAGAATATAAAATCCCAGTCACAAGGGGTGTCACGCTAACAACTTACTTAAGTTTTGTCCATGAGTGTATACAGGTTTGTGATCAGAGTTTATATATTTTCTTTCTCCTATAAACTGCCCTGGGGTGCTTTAGATGTGGACAACATTTTAAAATAAAATTGTTGCTGTTGTTTTTGTCGTATTCAATGCTCTTCATTGGAAAATATGTACCGTTCCCATGTTAGTCACCTTGGACCAGAATTTGGTGAAATATTCCAATGGTCCAGGGGGGACCACAGGGAGGTGTGGTCGGACTTCTCCCTCCCAAATAAAATTGTCTTTGGGTTAATGTGACATTGTGTTCAACACTCATTGTTCCACCTATAATACAGTCTCCCAACTTCTTCAATTCAACACCCCAAGGTATCATAAACTCCGCCTTTGCCAGTCCCAAGCCCGGATGAAAAAGGAGGAGGAGGAGCAGTAACAAGCTCACTAAAAAACCTGGGCTCAGCTGGCCCAGCTGATAGTACCCTGTAAGGGCTCCTGATCCAGGGATATAGGATGAGCAGTGTTTGTACTCCATGTTAGGAGCGGCTGCACATGGTGTCTGTTCCTCATGTCAGAGGCAGCCATTTCTTTTGGAGCTAAATCGGCCTGCCACTGAGTAGTGCTCCTAGTCTTAATGACAATAGCAGACACATTCTACTTCACCCAGTCATGATGGTTGTTAAGTCTCAAGCTCTACAAGCTTGATACCCTAATATGATTGAGCGGAGATAAGAAAGAAGAAGAGAGAAGAAGGTATCAGTAATTTTCTGTTGAATGGTTAAGATGATATCAATTCATCATACTATTTGATGTTAAAAAATAATACAAATGTGACATTGTACTGGGATAAGGTTTATAAATTAAGAAAAAGGCATCTCCTTATTGTTTCGCGATCTCACACAATTCTGGCCTTAACTACCCATTTCATGATTTTTCAGGATGTCTGAATAACCAGTTTTTTGGTCGTTGAGGTACAGCTTGCACCATGCTGATGAGGGCCAACAGCCCGAAATGCGTACATGGTTAGTTTTCTTGATTAATCAAGAATGGGTATTTGGACAATTCTGGAAAAATAAAAATAAACAAGAATAGTTTATATTTATTCTGATAGATGACGCAAGCCATCAGAAACTTTCAGTTGTACGATAAGGAGATGCATTTTTCTTAATAATATTTTATGCTTAGTGGACTTTTAGATGTTAGCATTTAAAAAGGTGAAAAAATAATACAAAAAGTGAAATTGTACTGAGATTAGGTGGATAAATTAAGGAAAAGACATCATTGATGTGGATCTGAAAGTTGCTGATGGCTTGCTTTATCTGTTCAACATCATGGAACAAGCCATCAGCAACTTTCAGTTGCACAATCAGATGTCTTTTTCTTAATATAAGGTGGAGGTTGAATTATAGATAGTTCTTCTTCTTTCTTATCTCCACACAGGGTGAAGTAGAATGCGTCTGCCTTTGTCATTAAGACTGGGAGCACTACTCAGTAGCAGGCTGACTTAGCTCCAAAAGAAATTGCCGCCTCTGACATGAGGAACAGATGCCATGTACAGCCGCTCCTAACATGGAGTACAAACGCTACTCTTCCTGGATTAGGAGCCCTAACAGAGTACTATCAACCAGGCCAGCTGAACCCAGGTTTTTTAGTGAGCTTGTTACTGCTCCCCCTCCTCCTTTTTCATCCGGGCTTGGGACCGGCAAGGGCAGAGTTATTATTATAGATAGTTAAAAGTAAATAGGCCACAATTGGGATTTGAAAAAAATAGTTGAATTAAAGTAAGTGTTGAAATATAGTCTGTTGAACAGTGTTGTTACCAAAACGTACACACTATTAATTTATTTGGAATAGATCTTATTTTATTGTAGTTCTAATACTAATTGTGCTTTATCATATTGTCTGTTGAATTAAATATGGTGATTTGAATGGGAAATATGTTGGGTATTGCAAAATTATTTGAATTATAATAATAAAGCACAATTTGGATTATAGATACAAGAAAATATGACCTAATCCAAATAATTTAATAGTGTTTTGACAGCAGCATTGTTACCATCATCATTATTATTTTGTCTGATGATGATAACAATGCTGTTGCGGAAACGTCATGCACTATTAAATTATTTGGATTAGGTCTTATTTTCTTGTATCTATATTCAGTTGAATGATGGTAATTTGAAAATGAAAAAGATATTGGGATTTGAGAAATTATTTGCGTTATAGTCTGTGTAAAGAGGCTGTATGACAAATCTGCAGTGGTACAGACACTTATATTGCAGCTAATTATAGTCACCTTCCTGTGATAGCAGTCACAGCTTCACATTTCCATTTATTCTCAATCAGTTATGTTGAGAAACCTATGGAGTACAAGATCTTAGGTTGGAACATTTCTTCTTCTTTCTTATCTCCACTCTATCATATTAGGATAACAAACTTATTCTCAATCAGTTATGTTGAGAAACCTATGGAGTACAAGATCTTAGGTTGGAACATTTCTTCTTCTTTCTTATCTCCACTCTATCATATTAGGATAACAAACTTATTCTCAATCAGTTATGTTGAGATACCTACCTACCTATGGAGTACAAGATCTTAGGTTGGAACATTTCATTTCTTCTTCTTTCTTATCTCCACTCTATCATATTAGGATAACAAACTTATTCTCAATCAGTTATGTTGAGATACCTACCTATGGAGTACAAGATCTTAGGTTGGAACATTTCTTCTTCTTTCTTATCTCCACTCTATCATATTAGGATAACAAACTTATTCTCAATCAGTTATGTTGAGATACCTACCTATGGAGTACAAGATCTTAGGTTGGAACATTTCATTTCTTCTTCTTTCTTATCTCCACTCTATCATATTAGGATAACAAACTTATTCTCAATCAGTTATGTTGAGATACCTACCTACCTATGGAGTACAAGATCTTAGGTTGGAACATTTCTTCTTCTTTCTTATCTCCACTCTATCATATTAGGATAACAAACTTATTCTCAATCAGTTATGTTGAGATACCTACCTACCTATGGAGTACAAGATCTTAGGTTGGAACATTTCATTTCTTCTTCTTTCTTATCTCCACTCTATCATATTAGGATAACAAACTTATTCTCAATCAGTTATGTTGAGATACCTACCTATGGAGTACTAGATCTTAGGTTGGAACATTTCATTTCTTCTTCTTTCTTATCTCCACTCTATCATATTAGGATAACAAACTTATTCTCAATCAGTTATGTTGAGATACCTACCTACCTATGGAGTACAAGATCTTAGGTTGGAACATTTCATTTCTTCTTCTTTCTTATCTCCACTCTATCATATTAGGATAACAAACTTATTCTCAATCAGTTATGTTGAGATACCTACCTATGGAGTACAAGATCTTAGGTTGGAACATTTCTTCTTCTTTCTTATCTCCACTCTATCATATTAGGATAACAAACTTATTCTCAATCAGTTATGTTGAGATACCTATCTATGGAGTACAAGATCTTAGGTTGGAACATGGCATTTCTTCTTTCTCATATCCACTCAACAATCATATTAGGATAACAAACTTATTCTCAATCAGTTATGTTGAGATACCTACCTACCTATGGAGTACAAGAACTTAGGCTGGAACATTTCTTCTTCTTTCTTATCTCCACTCTATCATATTAGGATAACAAACTTATTCCCAATCAGTTATGTTGAGATACCTACCTATGGAGTACAAGATCTTAGGTTGGAACATTTCTTCTTCTTTCTTATCTCCACTCTATCATATTAGGATATCAAGTTTGAAGAGATTGTTGATGGTGTCTGCTGGTGATGAGTAGAGCTTATCAATGGATAAGTCAATACAGTCAATAATGTGTTTTGGCATTGCAGGTTGACATTTAGTACATAGTGGATTCTGGAAAGTCATTGTCTGTAGATGATCAGACTTAAGTCTGGAAATCAAAGACTGTTGTTCCCTTGGAAGTACAGAATTGTGCTTGTCCCTCCTGTCATTATGGAATTTCTTGTCATAAATGAATTTACCATTAACCAGTAAATAATTAAAAATACAAAATTATGAGGCGAGTTTTTTGGTGAGAAGTGGGAAAGTTTTTTCACAACTCATCAAATGTCAAAGGTTTCAGGTACCTGTTCTAAACCTCCTGGTGTAATCACTGTGTGTGAGATTATAACTCAATAGTTTTGCTGCTGTACCATTGATGTCATTTTACATTCAATGATATGATTAGGTATAATTAGGAGTATCGATTAGAAAATAAGTTAACATGATCATATCCAAATGTATAAATTTTGCCTGATGTTTCTGCAGAAGCCTTACCATCTTCAGACAAAAGTACAGAATGAGAAAAAATTCCACAGCATGTTTTATTCAGTACTTTTGTCTGAAGATGGTAACAATTGTGTTATAGCGAAATGCATTAATTTATTCATTTGGATGATAAATCACAATTTGGATTATAGATTATAATACAAGAAAATAAGACCTAATCCAAATAATTTATTAGTGTGTGACATTTCAACAATGTTGTTGCAGAAATGTCACACACGAATAAATTATTTGGATTAGGTCTTATTTTCTTGTATTATTCATTTGGATGTGATTTTGTTACCTTGTTTCTTCCCCGGATGGCTCTGAACTAGTGTAAGTAGTCTGGCTAATGATGTTCATGGAGGGCACATGAATTTGGCTGATACATCAGCTTGTTCATTTCCTGGAATGCCTATGTTGTCATTGTGATCAGTACATGTGTTCTTGAGATCTAAGTGACAATAGACAGTGAAGGAGAACCTAACCATCACAGCCAAGATACCATTTGCAATATATCATTTCTACTGTCTTACAATTTTTTCATTGTTTGCTTGATGTTGTTTCTTATCCCCTTGTGTAAAGATTACACAAATTCCATGAGTTCATGCTCCTCGAGCTGTTTTATGATGAGCAGCGGCCTCTCCCAAAGGTCCTGTTTAGTGCATCTAATGAAAGCCAAAATGTGTTCTGGAGCTGCAGGTACCAAACTACATTTTGGGCAAGTGGGGTAGATGTTGTTGTTATTTTCTATCTTCAATGGCAATTCAATTGTTGGCATAAATACCATAACCAAAATTCCACCCTTCAATGCCGCATATACAGTATGAGAGGATACTCACGCTAGA
>CP092871.1:12981406-12993495 GCA_030710605.1 Cordylochernes scorpioides | reverse complement strand
GCACAATTTGGATTATAGATTATAATAAAGGAAATAAGACCTAATCCAAATAATTTATTAGTGTGTGACGTTTTGGCAACAACATTGTCACCATCATCAGACAAAAGAATCTATTATATATTTTATTATATTATATTATATCTTTTGTCTGATGATGGTGACAATGTTGTTGCTGAAATGTCACACACTAATAAATTATTTGGATTAGGTCTTATTTCCTATATTACAATTGACCATTTTGATAGGGTAGGAAACTGATATCAACACAACTTCACACAAATTTGTTGATTATAAGAGATAATGAATTACATATGTAGAGATTTATTACAATAGAACAAGGTTTAATATTTCATTGTTTTAAAACTCATTATATCAGGTCATCAGGAGAGGATGATTACTTTTTTGACACAGAGAACTTGTAAGGCGACAACAGAAATCTCTCTGGTTATATGGGCAAACTGCTTCAATTTAACACCCCAAGGGATCTGAATTTTTGGTTCATTTAAAGTTTGTTTGTAGCCTGTTAAGAGAGGATTACCAATTCAACTTTTACTTCTAGTGGAAATTTTCAACACTAGTTGGATTAAAGTTTGTGTAGAATTATAGCTGGTTAAATCAAATAGGCTAATTGGGATTTGTTGACACAGTTGAATTATGGTAGTGTTGAATTATATATGGTTAAATTGAAGGGTGTCTATATACTGATATATTTTACATGATGAGGTACACACAATTTGGATTATATATTAAAAATATAAGGTAAAAAGACCAAATTCAAATCAATAAATGGTGCATAATATTTCAATAACAATGCTGTCATTAAAATGCCAGTCTAGGCTCTTTAATTCAGCCAATAACAAATCCCAATCAGCCACTTTAATTTAACCAGCTATACACAGACTTAATTGGACATCTTATATGATATTCTGAGTGGATAGAGGTAAGACCAGGAAGGCTGATTCCAAAGAAAGGAAGTTCTGTGGGGGCAGAAACGTTGCCCCTATAGGTTGAGGAGAAATAGAAAAAAGATTAACACTATAAGCTCTTGTTTATATTTTTGTCTTCCAGCTTCGAGGCCAATAGTCTGTAAAACTTCATTTACATATAGCACCCTATCAGTTTGATGAAATGACATTATTGGGTGTTGATCAGCAACTGCTCATCTATTGAGATTCTTTTAATGGAACCTATCTTATTCTCAATAGAATCTTTATTTGTATATGCCTATCTTTCTTTTAGTAATATGGAAGGAAAAAAATAAAATAATTTAGGAACGAATATGTAGCTTCAAATTTATTTCATTTTAAAACTTTTTGTATTTTTTTTTTGCCTTTTAAAGTTTTCAATTAGAGGTCATTACCCTCCAGATAACCATGGTCTTGGGTGGTTATTCATTAGAAGTGGGGTTGATCATGTCATTCTTGTTTTTAGCCTAACATACCGATTTTACATATATTATCTACTTTTGGTTTTATTTTAAGTTTTACTCACTCTAGATGTGGTTGGAGTAGCTATCTACCTATTGTTTCAACGGAGGACTTTGCCCCCTATGATTACACAAAAAGGGTAAATTCTCTGATCAATATTGGCTTAAGATATTCTCACAATTTCGGGGAAATTTACACAACCCCCTGTTACCTGAATAAAGCTCTCTCTCATTTAAAGCTGTACAATTTGATAAAAGGTTTAATAAGACCAAATCACAATAAGTAACATGGTTAACATCTCTGCTATCATTATTGGAAAAGTGTTGGGTGTCTTAGACATTGATAAGGCACAATTTGAATTATTGATTAGAATCACAAGGTGGCAAGAAAACACATTCAAATGGATATATTTATGGGCGACATGCCAGTAACAGCACCTTGTTACCTTGTGTCTTTATCTTAGACATCCTAATTACAGTTGTTCAGTTCATTATAAAATAATCACTTGGGACCAATATTTTATGTTGCTATAACCACAGTTTTTTGGAACTTGAAATTTTTGTAATTGGAACTTGAATCTAATAATTAAGGTGTTATAACCAAATAGCTTTTATAAAGAAGCTCTATTGAATTTTTGTGTGATTATGATGTGAACAAGGCTGTAACATCACTTTATTAGTAGCTTCTTCAACCTTCCCAAAAAGCTAGAGAAAGGTGTAAAAAATATATATTCAATGGAACCTCATTAATATTTGCCTCTTTTATACCAACAACCTGGCTATAACATCTTAAAGTCTCAATTGTTTCAAACATGGTTATAACAATGTTATAAAATCCTGGTCCCAAGTGTGATGTTGTAACAACTGTATGTACCTTCAATATCAATACCTTTATTAAGATTTTTAGTCTAGATAAGAAAGAAGAAGAAGAATATTTTTAGTCTTAGCATATATTGGATTGATAAAAAAAAAAAAGAATGGATTCATTTGCCAATATTTCTGTTGGCTGAATGCCACCCTTTGTAAAAGCATTACAACATGTTTATATTATATAAACATTAAATATAAATATATTGTAATGCCTTGATAGAGGGTGGTGTTAAGCCAAGCAGAATGGTGGCAAATAAATACATTTTACAATCCAATATATGCTTAAATTATGGATTATTGTCCATATATAAACATTGACTGGAGAACCTATCCTCCTCCTACAAGAGCTTTAACTGCCAATTAAACTGGTCATCAGGTCAATCATCTCCTGCTGTAGGAAAACAACAACTGGAGGCCTTCTACAGCTGCTATGCCACACTTTCAAATAGTATATATGATATTCTCTGATTTTCCCACACACATAACCATATATTGAGACCATGTAAAAAAAAAAAATCTATAAGAGCAATGAACCTCCCACCACAGTCTCAAGTCATGGAACTTTCCAAGTTAACAGAAAGAATTGTACAAGCCATCATAGGTAAGGTTCATAATCTTGTAGCATTATCTTCTAATTGATTCTCTTAGCCATGAGAAAGACATGATTGCTATATTTAATTGGTAATTCTGTGTTCTGTAAATTCTGGACTTTTTGGGAGTTGTTCCTATTATTTTAAAGTTGCTGGGGTTAAATTTATCCTAGTGGTTTCATATTAATGTAAAGGTTGAAGATTTCCTTAACGAGAGTACTATATTTGAAGACAATGTTGTTGAGTTGGAGAGATTCAGTCTTTGACTGTGCAATTGTACAACAGTAGATTATGGCAGGTTCTATTTTTATTTAAACATTTTTATTGGCTGCTCTTTTATTGAAAAACAGTTTATATTTTCTATCCGCACTAATGTTTTTTATTTGAATTAATTAGTATATTTTACGATAGTTTTGCTGTTATTCCTAAAAACTTGTATTCGTTAACTATATAAATGTTTATGAGATATTTTGTAAACCATCTTCATATTTATCTAAATTTTTGAATGCTGACAACCATTTGAAAGGAGGACATCATTTAAAATAATGCATTAATTTGGTCAAACCCTGCAAATTTAGATAATTTTATAACCCTAGAAAATATAAAGTAAAACCTGTCTTGGGAGTTTCCATTTGATTTCAAGCAAAAATGCTCTCACTGACAGGTTGAATAAATTTGGTTAAAACAAACCTACCACAATTCGTTCTTATACAAATTCAACAATGCCCTTAATATAAGATATTTAACAAATTTATCCTTCAGGGTTTTAATTCATAAGTGAAAGAGTTAGACAGGGTCAGATCCTTGAGAAAATTAATGAATAAATAAATGATTCCCACTAAAAATCTACTTCAAGACAGGAGAAATACCAAGAGAGGCGACTTCTAAGACAGACTTTGAATGTAGTTCCTATGAACCCATTTGATTGGCCACCAACCACCTTTGTAAAATGACCCATGAGAAGCCACTTCTCATTGGCTCCTGCTAGAGAATATGCTAAATGGTTGGTAATACACAGGAGATGTTACCTGGGAAATAAATGCATTTAATGAGGTTGGCTACCCACAGCACAATCTCTGATGAGTTCCGGGGAAAGGGAGATAAACCAGAAAGTAACCAAAGTTCAACATAATTTTGATTTGTGGGGCAATTCTACCTAGTGAACTATTTCTTCCAATCACAAAGTTCTTAGTACCTTGTGTTTTTATTCATTAATCCAAATTGTACCTAATTATTTCTTCAAATGGTGTAAAAATGAAACTATGGTGGCAAAACATTTCTTATTTTGGTATGTGCAGGCCTACTTATTTTTTCCTTTACTAGAAGAGATTGTTTGTCCACATCCTTGGCCATCGATATAACAGATGTCAACTTTCAAGCAGCTATAGTCCTATGGGCTCTGAGAGGTCATATAAGAAGATAATTGGTAAGTAAACTATTTTTTAAAGATGTGGAGACAGATCAAAACTTTATTCAAAATGTGTTCACTAGTCTCAATGAAGTATTTTAAATAGACATTTGTTAATTATGTGACTTCAGAGAAAGTCTGTAAGTTTGTTTTCCCAGAAAGTCCTATTTAATGGATCATGTGTATTGTTCAACAAGCTCCATGTTTGAATGAGAGAGAAAGCAGTTACGGCAACTAGCTAGCTGTTAGCCTTCAAGCATCAGTTGCTGCTTGGTGGAAATTTTTTTTTTTACTGTTTGCCTAATTTTTTTTTAAAGAAGGAATGAATGTGACTAATGTCGTAGCGGAAAGTTCCAGTTAAGTTTAACTGTGGTTCTAAAACCATAACATGAAATCTTGGTTTCAATTTATATTATAGTGAGATCTGACTATGTATTCATATTTGGCACAATTCAGGAATTAAAGTTGACGTCCCAAATTTTATCCAATTCCCTTCTCAATTATAAAGTGTAATATATATTTTTTTACTTATCCTTTTAGTCTAAATTAGACAAGATTTTGGAGGTCGTGCTCATAAAGAAGAGTGTAATATTTAAAATGGAGCACTCAATTTGCAAGAAAACAGCTGTGTTAAGTGTCAGTAACATCAGTAGTATTTTCTAGGATAATAAATCACTTTCTACCTACTTAGGACGCACTATCACAATATACTTAGTGAACCCCTAGAGCTTCAAAACCAGTTTAACAAATCCAGTGACATTGTGGAGTTGTATTTATAGGCAGCTGACTAGCATGTGAAGCAGTTATGATAAAACCTCCCAATTGATGTGTGTGAACACAACACCCAGAGTGAAGTGGTTCCAACACCCTCTTGTCAAGGTCAAAGTACTTCTCTCTCTCTCAGCTATAAATAAACCCTCTGTACTGTCTCCAGTTTGTAAGAATACAAATTACTTCCTTGTTTTGCTCTCTGTTATATATTATCCTCAGTTTGGTTACTTGCATTCATCTGGAGTGTAGGAATAAATAGGATTTATTGTAAGAAATTAGATTTTGGGTGAAAGAGAGAGCAAACATTTACCTTTATTATTATTATTATTATTTTTAAAAAATATGATGTGTGTTTGTCTGCTCTGGAGGCCAAGATAAAAAAACATACTGATTAATTTCTAAACTGTAATTAATTTTGAAGAATTTCTATTTATGCTGTATGAGGGTCTATTGTAATCTTTCATGTTTCAAGATATATATTGTGGTGAATAATTTAGGTAATTTTGTTATTATATTTTGCCTATTGTTGAGTGACATCATTATCACCAAATGTTCAACAATTTCAGGTGTTTATCAATAAGTTGTTTCAGCAACAGCACATTGCCTTCATGTTCTACAGGTGCAATTTGGATTAGAGGTATAATTTACAGAGTAATAAGGCCAAAAAAACACATCTTTATCACAGGATTGTGGATTTCGAAAATTTATTTAAAAAAAAAAATGGTATAAGACTCTGCAACTCTTTTTATTTGTTTGGATAAAGAATCCTTCGAGCAACACTTCTTTAGCTAACTAAAACGTTTTAGTGAGCTGAAGATGGGCTTCTCCGAAAGCGTCTTTAACCAAGAAAATAAAAAGAGTTGCAGAGTTTTATGCCTTTTTTTTTTTTCTAATCCAGTTGTGTGATCATTAGAAGAGAGTACTTAGCAGGTAATGATGGGGTAACAACCAGCAGTAACACGCAGTACTGGTTAACAAATGTATTTAAATGTTTGATGTCATTGGGTGGTGTTTGATGAGACTACTGTGGACTGACAGACTGAGCAATGAAGATGTTCTAAAATGATCAAGATGAGATCTGGCTTACTGGAGATGATTGAGAGGAGGAGAATGTTTGGACATCTTGTCTGACACTCAGAGTGAAAAGGCATTGCTGGAGGGATGTAGTGAGGGAAGACCAAGAAGGCTGATATTTGAGTTCTTTGTTAATTTTGGAAGAATATCCTATAAAACCATCAATAGTGGCCATAGGAAAGAAGATCTGAGAGGAGAGGAACACTGCCAACCTATGGAAGGCTGGGGAAAAATAGACAAAGTGGTGTCAGGTGGATGTTTAGAAGAGTAGGTTCTAACTTGCCAAGTTGTAACACATTACCACTGATATGAATCCGCACAGAGATTAGAAACATATTGATGGAAGTTTAAATAGGAGAGGTGTTCTTTTATGATATTATTCTCTCTTGCAAAATAAATGGTTCTTAAAGACTTCCAACACATTCAATGTAACATAGTACTGAATAATTTTCTTTAATTTTTTTACACTTCCAAGACATCAGAAATGTCAACTAGGCATTCCTGTTTGAAACTGGTTAGATATCGAATTAGAATCACTAGCTCTGAGTTTGAGATGGTCAAAGTAACAAATGGGACTCCTGGAGCGTGGCCTTGTCTCACATACAGGTGGAACTAGATTCAAGATGAACAACTACAGTCAAACCTCATTCAAAGAATCTCACTTGGGACCTAGATTTCATATTGTTATAACCACGTTGATGTCACACAGCTAAAACAATTGAGAATTTAGAGATAAATGATATCAAGTTGCTGTAGAACAACTTCTCTCTAAATTACTGAATGATCACAAAAAACTATAAAATAAGACCAAATATTATGAAGCACAATTTGGATTATAGATTATAATAAAAGAAAATAAGACCTAATCCTAATAATTTATTAGTGTGTGACGTTTCAGTAACAAAATTGTCACCATCATCAGACAAAAGAATAAAATGTATTCAATATGTAAATAAACTCTCTTTCTTGTATAAAAATATTGCTCTAAAATGTAAATTCAAATAACTTTTTACTCTCTCTCTCTAATACTTAGGAATAATTTGTGTATATACAGTAGAACTACCTTTCTCTAAAGGACAACATCTGGTTGCAGAGCCAAAGTGTCCTTTAAAGTGAAATGTCTTCCATACCAGAGAGTTTCTAATTAATAATAATATTAAAAATAAAGAACCTGACCACAAGCACATGTGCTTTTTAGATGGCAGAGCGCCATCTAGTGGAGCAAAAATAAACTAAATGTTTATTTAACTTGCTCCGTGATATTTGGCCAACCCAATTTCTTGATAAATCAAGAAAAGCCATCCACGATTTTGTTTAATAATAGTATTATTCAAGTGCCATTTCAGCTACACATTAGGGCTCCTAATCAGTTGAAAATGTTTTGCTTCAAAAAGCATTGTGCAAATAATATAAACTCATCAAATTTATTTGCCTGATTAATGCTGCCTGTAGCAGTAAAAAGCAGAACTAATTTGATAAGGCACAATTTGAATGATAGATTAGAAACACAAAGTAAAAGGACCAAACTCAATAAATAAATAGTGTGTGACGTTTCGGTAATCGAAAGTCACACACTCTTTATTTAGATTTGGTAACAGCATTGTAACCAAAACGTCACACACTATTAATTTATTTGGAATCTTTCTTATTTTCTTGTATCTATAATCCAAATTGTGCTTTATCATTTAGATTTGGCCTTATTACTTTGTGTTTCAGTACTAATTTGGTTTTCAATTTATTAAAATTTACCACCTTATATATATATACAGTTAAACCTGTCTATAGCGCCCCCTCTTGGGACTCACTAAAATAGGGTGCTATAGACAGGTTACTTTTAATGTAAAATGTTTACATTTTAATGTTTAAAATAGGGGGCTATAGAGAGGAAGGTGCTATTTAGAGGGGGCGCTATAGACAGGTTTAACTGTATATATTTTTAGTTTTTAAAATGATGATATGTTAATCTATTCTAATGTGATACCTTCATGTGAAATTTATTAATGATTGATTCATTGGTTTTGATGGTGAAGAGTAGCAAACATCAATTTAGCATTTACATTTGTAAGTGCAAAGTCAAACTGCTTTTCACATATATATACTTTTCACTGTATAGACATGTGGTGCACTTATAGTGAAAGCAGTTGCCTACTTCTACCCACCATGATTATCATGGCCTATACCACGTGTACTAGGGATCAATTTAGCATTTACATTTGTAAGTGCAATGTCGAACTGCTTTTCACATATGTGGTGCACTTAAAGTAAAAGCAGTCGCCTACTTCTACCTACCATGATTATCATGGTCCCTACCAAGTGTACTAGAGATAAGCAAAAAAATTTAGCATTTAATTTATGTATATGTAGTCTAACCTCACAATTACAGCAAAACTTGAAACCTATATTTTATTTTGTTATAACCCCAAGGCTAAAAAAAATTTAGACTTAAAACTTTTTAGTTGAATGTTGAAAATATGTTGTTGTGTTAAGGCACAATTTGGATTATAGATTATAATCACAAAGTAATAAGACCATATTCAAATAAATAAATAGTGTGTGATGTTTTGGTAACAGCATTATTACCATCTTCAGACAAAAGTACTGAATGAGAAATTTGACCACAGCATGTTTGGTCTTATTACCTTGTGTTTATGTTGCTGTGTGTTTTATAAAGGAGTTGTTTATATGAGGTTCAATTGTATCTTCAATAAATTTCCTTAAATATAAAGAAAATATTTATATGATATATTCAAAATGAATGTCTTTGACATTTAATATAGTGCATTTGCTTAGTTTAATATATATCTAGAGATGAACAATAATAAACATATAAAATGCACAATTTGAGTTTCATTCTTACAAACTAAAAATGCATTTTTTAAAAGGTAAACAAACAAAGCAATATCAGAAAATAAATGTTTTTCAGAGACTTTGACTGGTTTAATTGTTAAATTAAAATATTTTAAAGATTAATTTCATAAAAGAATATCAGTAAACACAACAAATGTATGAACATAAACAATGTTTAAATGCCTTAATTCTCTATGACATTATATATAAAATGAAGGACTTAGGATTTTTTAAATATATAAAGTTAATATTTTAAAAATATACATTGTAAAATAATTTAATTGAGTGTAATCATTGAACTTATGTCTAAATTATTTTAATCAATTTTTTAATTAAATAAATGATATTTTGAATTAAAATACTTTGAATATATTTTTAAAATATTGCGTAATGGATATAAATATATCGTATTTTAAAGAGAGTAGATTCCATTTGAATGACATCGCACACGTTAGACATGTGACTTAACACTTTAAAAATATAAATAATCACCTGTTTCCCTGAGATTTCTTGACTCGCGTTCTTCTTGATGTATAATTGGAAGCTGGTGGAGGATGGGGACATGCATATCCATGTTCAACCTCTGAAAAAAAAAAGTTTTTAATACCAGTGGTATACGTCAAAATCAGCTGATCATTTGGCAACCATTTTTGGTAGCCATTACCAAGCTCGCTAGGAAGACACTTTTTGACAACAATTATCTAACATTTCGCCTCATATTTCATTGCCAAATACGTACCGCCCCGTTCTTTTCTTTCTAAATATTCTGCAGCTCTTATTAGATCTTCAATACTCATTTTATTTAATACAAATACGTTTAATAAACCTCCACGTAAAATGGCGTGAAAGCAGACGAACACATAGGAGTAGAGTGAAGCGGCAGTTATTGTTGATCACGTGTTTCCAATCATAACAAGAAATTTTCAAAAGTTATTTTAATTAAACTAAATATTATATGTTTAAATATTATCAACATAATGTGCTAAATATGTTTTAATTTAGGTTTATTAACTTATTTTGCTTATTGTATAACTTTGAAAAGAAGTTTGTATATTAAATATATATTTTTAAAAGAAAATATAATTTATCAAACTATTATTGCGTGAGAATTATTTTCGAAATGCCTTTCTCAAAGCGTTGCATTTTTTAATTAAAATGTGACAATTTCATTTGAAATGGGCTAGTACGATATTTTGACACGACTTCAAATATATCTTGTAAATATATTTATCAAAGTTCGTGTGTCCTTGAGGTTTCAATACAATTTTTACTCTATATTTATTCTATTTATAATCGTATACATATTTTTATTGTTGCTTAATATATTTTACAAGATGTAAATATTATGTTTTAAATCAAAATTTGAATTGGGCACACTGCTTGTTTATTTACAAAACGAATGTTATGTTTGGTTTCGTCCAAAAGCGCCACCGTTCTTGTCATTTGGAATATTAAATACCTCTCTCTGTCTTTATTATGTATAACATCGTGTAGATTGTCTCCGATAAAATATCGAAAAAAAAAAGAGTGTTGTATTTATTAATTTGTTATTGAGTTTAAATGGGGATTTCTCGCAAAATGGATAAAATTTTTATGAAATTATTTAAATGCAACCCAAACTATAACTTGCATATACATATTTCAGAAAATTTTATAAACATCGTTCAATTTCGATTTTTGGATGTTGTGATATTTCTACTTGATAATACAAGATTCAAACTCAAGGCCGTAAATTGATGAATAGTCCAAACCATTGGTTTTTAACTGCTACGACCTGGGATCGAATCCTGCATGGGGCACTTTTTTTCTAATTAAAAAAATTACTCTAATGATCCTCAATTTTTGCAAAAGTCCAACCCTACCAGCAAGTGCAAGTAACCAAATAGGGCTCTGGCCCATTTCAAAGTGCAAAAGTTGAATTGCTTTTCACATGTGTAGACATGTGGTGTACTTACTGTAAAAGTAGTTGCTAACTACCCACCATGATTATCATGGCCTGTGCCACATGTACTAGGGATAATAAAAGGTGGCTATCAATATAGGGGCTTCAAATATTATAGACATTTATACCTAAATTATGAAGATTGAAAGCATTGAAAAATACTTTTACGCAAAATCACAAAATCAGTGTTTTAAGCAACAATTTTTATATAATCTTCGCAGCACCTTCCCCATGAAGTACAACATGACATTCTTGCTAAAGAAGATAAATCTACAAGTGACAGATTTCATCAAAATTGTCATTTAGCACTAATTAGCATATCTCCAATAAGAGGACATCTCTCCCTATAGGACACATTGGCTCAGCAACTGGGTGTTGTCTTTTATCAAAAGTACAAAATCGTGAGGTGAAGAGTACTTTTGTCTGAAGATGGTAACAACGCTGTTACCAAAACGATGACACATTATTTATTTATTTGGATTTCGTCTTAATACCTTGAGTTTCTTGTAAGGTTTTTTATTTGGGCAAGTAGGATAGATTTTGTTATTTTCTATCTTCAATTGCTTGAAATGACGATAAGGCACAATTTGGATTATAGATTTAGCATGTATATCGGGATTCAAAGCTATTTGATACACAGTGACACAAGGTAATAAGACCAAATCCAAATAAATAAATATTGTGTGATGTTTCGGTAACAGCATTTTTACCATCTTCAGACAAAAGTATTGAATGAAAATAAAATGAATGAAACATTCAGTACTTTTGTTTGAAGATGGTAACAATGCTGTTACCAAAACGTCGCACACTATTTATTTATTTGGATTTGGTCTTATTACCTTGTGTTTGAGATGACCTGTTCTAAATCTTGATAGTGTTAGGTATTGTGTGTGAGAGTGCCTATATGTGTCTTGTAAGTGTTTGAGTGCATGTATGAAAGAGATGGTGATACTTATTCCAGTCTTAACATCAGTTCTTGGAGGTTGTGCACAGCTAGATTTATTGTGAAAGAGATGAAAATATAGAATCTCTGATATTTACAGTTATTAGAAAGACATGTTCTCTGTGTGTGACAATTGACAATTAAACTTTATTGACATCTCGTCAATCTTTACACTCAAAGGGAGTTATAAGGTAATAATAATGGTAGGAATGAAGAGA
>CP092871.1:12949501-12981306 GCA_030710605.1 Cordylochernes scorpioides | reverse complement strand
GGTCAGCTCTCTACAAAGGACAGTTTTCATTTGCAAAATTACCATTTTTACTATACAGCAATTATCCTGTAAGATGACACCTCTCCCTAAAAGACATTTGACTCTGTAATTAGGTGTCCTTTACAAGGAGGTGTTTTACTGTATAAGTAGGATCATCCAATACAGTATTTCTTTAAATAGGAAAACACTGAATTTTTCAGGTTCTCTGACCTATTGCAGTTGTCCTCTTGTTTTCAATGAATGGAGACTGAACATTACTGAACAATATGGAGTAAAGCAATGAGCAGGAAACAATAGAGGTGTCGCTACACTCCACATATACAGTAAAACCTTGCTATAGCAAACCCTAATGGAACTAAACTACAGTAGAACCTCCATGAGAAGACACTCTCACTAGAGGACACCTCTCTATAAAGGCCAGTACATGTACAAGAGAGACAATACAAGTACACACTTGTTCGGCGCTACATATACTAAAATTGGAATGATACAGAGAAGATTAGCATGGCTCCTATGCAAGGATAAAACACAAAATCATGAATCGTTCCATATATAGAACAGTTTTAATTGCCAAAATGACAATTTTTACTAATTAGTAACTCATTTTAAGAGGATACATCTCTCCAAAGGACACTTTGGTTCTACAATTAGATGTTGTCCATTACAGAGAGGTAGTTCTACTGTATATGGTATTTTGGGGAGTAGTTTAGATTATATGGGAGGGTTTGTTATATCTCTGGTTCAAGGTAATAAGACCAAATAAATAAATAGTGTGTGATGTTTCGGTAACAGCGTTGTTACCATCTTCAGACAAAAGTACTGAATGAGAAATTTTGAATTTTTAAAACATGCTGTGGTAAAATTTCTCATTCAGTACTTTTGTCTGAAGATGGTAACAACGCTGTTACTGAAACACAACACACACACACAAAAACCTTTATTAAGACACACAGGTCTTACAGAGGATTCTCCTTGGGGTTACAAGACGGAGAAACTGTTACTGAAACGTCACACACTATTTATTTATTTAGATTTGGTCTTATCACCTTGTGTTTATAATCTATAATCCAAATTGTGCCATATCATCTCTGGTTCATTTTAGTTATTCTCTATTGAACACAAATGATAAAAGGGATTGAATTAATGGTTTTACTAATACTAATTGTGGTGTTTAGTAAAGCTGACTAAATGCTTACCTTAAATAATTCACTACACCTTTTGATGCAACAGGTCTAACTATGGGTATCCACTTACATCCTAACTCCGCCTTTGCCGGTCCCAAGCCCGGATGAAAAAGGAGGAGGGGGAGCAGTAACAAGATCGGTAAAAAACCTGGGTTCAGCTGGCCCGGCTGATAGTACCCTGTAAGGGCTCCTAATCCAGGGATACAGGATGAGCAGCGTCTGTACTCCATGTTAGGAGCGGCTGCACATGGCGTCTGTTCCTCATGTCAGAGGCGGCCATTTTTTTTGGAGCTAAGTCGGCCAGCCACTGAGTAGTGCTCCCAGTCTTAATGACAAAGGCAGATGCATTTTACTTCACCCAGTGTGGAGATAAGAAAGAAGAAGACTTACATCCTTAATGAAGTCAATATAAAGATGTTTGGAATACAGTTAGCAAATTCAAGACAAGGGGGGTCGGTGGAAGGCTGGTTAAACCGTTTGGTTTTCGACCACTACGACCCGGGTTCAATTCCCGCATTGGATACTTTTTTCTGTTAAAAAAAAAAATGCTCCAATGGCCCCCGATTCTTGCAAATGTCCAACCCCACCAGCGAGTGCAAGTAACCAAACGGGGCTCTGGCAAATTTGTAAGTGCAAAGTCGAACTGCTTTTCACGTGTGTAGACATGTGGTGCGCTTACAGTAAAAGCAGTCGCTAACTACCCACCATGATTATCGTGGCCTGTACCACGTGTACTAGGGATAAGCAAAAAAAAAAAAAAAGACAAGGTTATTAAAACAATTTATTCATCAAATTGAGGTTGGCTTTTTCTGATGAGTTTCTTAATGTTAGCATTGACATTTTCAATATCATGGTACATTCTTACAGATTTCTCCAACTTCTGGACCATTTCTGCTTCCTTTGGCCTGCTAACTAGGCTGGTTACTTTGGGATTGGTGGCTCCTCCGACACGTCCCACTCTACCTGCGCGATGTAGGTAGTCTGAAGTGTTGAGTGGAGTGTCGAAGTTGATGATGTTCTGTACACGCAGTGTGTCCAGGCCACGTGACCCAAGGTCTGTACATACCGCCACATTGACATCTCCACGTTGAAACCTCTCAAAGTTGAGTTGACGAGCTTCAACATCAAGTTTTCCATGTAGCAAGCTGTTTTCAACTCCATTCTCTTCCAGGAAACGGGAAAGCCAAGTACAACAAGAGGCTGTATTAGTGAAACAAAGGGTAGGTTTCATTTCTTTCTGGTATTCTTTGAGAAGCATTAAGACTTCTTCGTCTTTCTCAAGTGAAGATATTCTTTTAAAGGTATGTGTGATGTGAGGTTGAACAGTGTTAATACCTGGTGTACTGACAATGTCTAGGTTTTCAATATCAATAATTTTACTCAAGGATTCTTCAATGTTCTCTGGCATAGTAGCTCCAGTCATTATAAGACAGGCTCCATCTTCATTCTGTTCTCCATCAACAGGGTTGGGACACTTGAAGATAATTTTTACCAGCATTTTCTGCAAGGTCTGTACAAAGCTTTCATCCAACAAGGAATCTATTTCATCTAAAACTATGAATTTCAATTGACGCAAGTCATAAATCCTTAGTTGTTCTAAAGTTTTTATAGTTCCTAATGTACTGACTGCTATATCAACTTCTTCAAATTTTGGATCTATAATTAAGGATTTCAAATTGGTTCCTCCCAATATAGCTTTAGCTTTAAAACCACAGATGTCTCCAATATCTTGAGCAACATTTCCAATTTGATATGCCAATTCCATACCTGGAGTAATAATAAGTGCTTTAGGAGTATTTACAAGTGGAGGATTATCTTTTGATATCTCATTACACTTTAACTTCAATAATTTATTAAAAATGGGTATCAAAAATGCTAATGTTTTCCCACAACCAGTTTCAGCTATAAATGCAACATTGTTCAAATCATCTATTTTTTCAAGGACACTATTTTGAATTGGAGTTGGATGATTAATACCAAGAGATTTCAATGCTTCTAAAAGTTTCTCTTCCAAATTATATTTAGTGATTTTTCTATTTAAAGGCAATCCTGGGTTATCTCCACGTTTCTCTATGGTAAAATAATCGCCGTTAATTTTACCCCCTTTATGCCATTTTCCTGAAACTAAAGGTATAGGCTTCCTTTTTGAATAAATCTGCCCACAATAAAAATTTAACTTTTTGTCTTTACACCTTATCACTGGTTTGTTTAAATCGCCTTTATATTGTATATGTGATTGTTCCCTTATTCTCTTTTCTCTATACTTTTGTCTCCATTTTGGTATATTAGATACCATGTATTTAGGCAATTGAATGATCGTGTTTTCTTCTTTGAGCACAGGTATTTTACTTGAATAAAATCGAATTTGGAAGATTTTGCAGTTACGCTGAATAAGACTCCTAAACATATTTGCGAATTCAAGAAGTAAAAAATAAAGTTAAGGCGTTTGATGTTATTAAAAAAAAAAAAAAAAAAACACGCTAAGAAAGAAAAACAAAAAGGTTGTTTTTAAGTTTATCAATAAATTAATACTCTGTTAATTTTCACGGGAAAAAAGTTACAAACTTTGAGAGAAAATATTATAAAACTATCTATTTATTGAGTATATATATTAAGTTTTAATTTAAAAAAATTTCAACTTAGGTAAAACTTTTAAAACTAATATAAAACTTGTTTTACTTAATGTGTGTGAAAACAATTAATTCTAAGAAATCCCTTTTTTTAACTCAAGAATTACTTCAATTAAACACTTATAAATTTAAATAAACACTTTTAGAAAATCTTCAAATCCTATAGTACTGTGCAGAGTATTAGGCTCATAGATTGTTGAGCTCTGGAAACCAAAAGGAATAATACTCTGCTAGTGATCTCTTTTGACTTGTATATAATAATACATATATTATAAGAGGAAACTAGCGGACCCGCCCGCCCGGGTTTTACCCGAGTAAAGGTTTGTTAAGGTTTGTTTAACGAATCTCTCGATAAAGTGAACATTTTTTCCCGGTCCCTTGAAAAAATACTCGATAAGTAGAATAAAATCAATATTAATTGGTTCCCTCGGTAATTGGAAGTTAAAGGAATAGTATCTTGCCTTTGAATTGTATCATTATTCTTGTCTCAAATAAATTGCTGTGTCATCCTGAATTTTGTCTTTCCTAATTTTCTACATTACAAAATCATCGTATCATCATGATAATATTTAGAGCAGATTGTTGAATTATAACAGATAAATTAGAATAATTATCTTGATTATTTCTAGGCGAAAAGTTATTTCAAAAATTTTATTTGCTAGAAACCTTCCCAGTACTATACTAAATAACTTCCCAAAGTTTCATGGCGATCCAATGAGTGGTTTGGTCAGGCATAAAGGACAAACAAACAGACATACATTCATTTTTATATATATACTAGCGGACGTACCCGGCTTCGCCCGAGGTTTGACCCGAGTAAATGTTTGTCTAACGAACATTTGTTAAAACAATTCTCTATAAACTTATAAAAAGAAAAGATATATTTTGATAATTTGAAACTCGTAAATTTTAATCTCTCGATAAAGTGAACATTTTTTCCCGGTCCCTGTGTGCCGTGTCATCCTGAATTTTGTCTTTCATAATTTTCTACATTACAAAACCATCGTTTTATCTAGTGAACATATTTTCCCGGTGCCTTGAAAAATACTCGATAAGTTGAATAAAATCATGGTCGTGAATCTCTCGATAAAGTGATTATTTTTTCCCCGGTCCCTGTGTGCCGTGTCATCCTGAATTTTGTCTTTCCTAATTTTCTACATTACAAAATCATCGTTTTATCTACATATTTTCCCGGTCCCTTGAAAAATACTCGATAAGTTGAATAAAATCATGGTCGTTTATGGAAGATGGACGTAGTTCCCAGAGGTCACCCGCTCCCCGCGCGCCAGGTGGGGGGCAGACCTAAGCCTATCTGCTTGCGAGTTAAAGCTACAAATCTGCAAATAACTCTAAGGATATTTAAGATATTCAAGATATTATTTTTCCTAAACCTTTCCGGGGATTCACCTAATAATATCCCAAAATTTCACGGCGATTGGATGTATGGTTTTTGAATCCATAGAGGACACACACACACACACACAGACAGACAGACAGACAGACAGACATTCAATTTTATATATATAGATATATTAACAGTAATTAAACGTAACAGTAAGAAAATGTTGATTTTAAAATATTTTAATTTTAAAATATTTTAATTTTTTCATATTTTAAATATGTAAATAGAGTCTCTTAAGAAAGACCACCTAAAAAACATGAATCAACTTGTTTCTCCTGTTGGTGGTCTCTCATTGAAGATTCTAATTGCTATTAAAGAATCTCTAATAGACCTTTAATAAGAGACTGCCTCTTGGAGAGACGGTGTAGCTACGAAATGGATATTCCCGGCTTCGCCCGGATTTTACCCTAGTAAAGGTTTGTCTAACGAATCTCTCGATAAAGTGAACATTTTTTCCCGGTCCCTTGAAAAATACTCGATAAGTTGAATAAAATCATTATTAATTGGTTCCCTCCGTAATTGGAAGTTAAAGGAATAGTATCTTGCCTTGGAATTGTATCATTATTCTTGTCTCAAATAAATTGCCGTGTCATCCTGAATTTTGTCTTTCCTAATTTTCTACATTACAAAATCATCGTATCATCATGATAATATTTAGAGCAGATTGTTGAATTATAACAGATAAATTAGAATATTTATCTTGATTATATCTAGGCGAAAAGTTATTTCAAAAATTTTATTTGCTAGAAACCTTCCCAGTACTATACTAAATAACTTCCCAAAGTTTCATGGCGATCCAATGAGTGGTTTGGTCAGGCATAAAGGACAAACAGACATACATTCATTTTTATATATATAGATAAACTAATGCTTAATTAATCTTGCCTCGTCTTGGATAACAACACATGGTGGCAGCGGTAAACTGAATTCATAAAGAAGGTCGTTGTTCGAAGAAAATTTGAAATTCGACATCAAGCAAGCTTAGAAGCGGTAAACTGAATTCATAAAGAAGGTCGTTGTTCGAAAAAAATTTGAAATTCGACCTCAAGCAAGCTTAGAAGCGGTAAACTGAATTCATAAAGAAAGTCGTTGTTCGAAGAAAATTTGAAACTTGACATCAAGCAAACTTTTTGGTAAGTTATATTATATTATAAGTAAATCTTTATAATGTCCCAAAATTATAATTGTGTAGCCCCAGAACCTTTTAATTTTTCAAATCCAGGTGATTGGCCAAAATGGATTAGGAGATTTGAACGTTTTAGGCAGGCAAGCGGGTTAATTAATAACCCAGAAAATGAGCAAGTTAATATGCTCGTGTACTGCATGGGTGATAATGCAGATGACATTTTGTTGTCATGTAAAATAGCAAGTGACCAATTAGAAAATTATGGTAAAGTTATTGAATGCCTTGAAAGTCACTTTATTCCAAGACGTAATATAATTTATGAAAGGACAAGATTTAATCAAAGATGTCAGCAGGAAGGGGAAAAGGTGAATGAATTTATCACAGCACTCCATAGCCTAGCTGAGCACTGCAATTTTGGGATGTTATACGATGAGTTGATTAGGGATAGGATAGTTGTTGGAGTAAGGGATAGAGCATTATCTGAAAGAATGCAACTTGATACAGACTTGACCTTAGTAAAAGCCACACTAATGGCAAAGCAATTAGAAAGTGTCAAAGAACAGCAGTCTAGCCTTTACCAACAAGATTCTATAGATCAAATAAAGAAAATGCCTAATCATATAAAAGAAGCAAAAAGGCACGAACCAAAAATAAGACAATTCAAGTCAAACCAGTTGGGAGGGTCATCACATGGATGCACCAGGTGTGGCAATTCAAATAATCATGATTGGAAAAATTGTCCAGCTATGAACTCGTATTGTAGTAAATGCAAGAAAAAGGGCCATTATGCCAAAGTATGTAGATCAGAAGCCATAAATGAAATAAATTCAGAGATAGCTTTTCTGGGATCTGTAGAAGATAATTCCAAGAAATGGATAGTACCAATTAAGGTAAATAATAGACAAATTAATTTTAAAATTGACACTGGAGCTGATGTCAACGTGCTCCCCCTACAATATTATTATCAAAGTTTCCAAAGAATAAAACTGGAAAAATCTGATAAAATATTACAAGGTCCAAATGGAATACCCTTGGAAACAGTTGGAATGATCCACGTAGAACTTCAAAATAAAGGCCAGCACTTAAACTCGAAAATATACATTGTTGATAAACTAAAGCAGCCACTCCTCTCTGGGGAGACAAGTGAAAAATTAAACATTGTGAGAATGATTCAGCAATTTTCATCAGGAGGCCGCGGCGGACAGCGTGGTAGACTCGGAAGTGGAGATAACAGAGGCTGCTACAACTGCGGGGAAGAAGGCCACCGCAAGTTTGAATGTACCAAACCTGCCAGTGGTGGTGGACGTGGCCGTGGACAGAGCCGTGATGGAGGCAGCAACAACACCTGCTACAACTGCGGAGAAGTTGGCCACCGTAAATATGAGTGTACCAACAACACGGCTGAAGATGGAGGACAGGAGGAGAACCAGCGCAAGTCCAAGAAGGCTTGCTACACCTGTGGGGAGTTTGGCCATAAGAAGGACGACTGCCCCAAATCTGGAACTCAAGAGTCCGGAGATGAGGAGGAAGACAAATCCAAGAAGAAAGAAGAAGATTGCTATCTGACTCTTCAAGCACATAAGATGATGCCCCTGGAAAGCGCCAGGAGCAGAGAAATGAGGAGACCCCCACTTCGACATCAACCTGGCTCTCAAGGAGATGCAAGGATGATCAGGAGCAAGAGACCGAGGAGGATTGCCCTACACCAACGGCCTCATCTACAAGAGATGGAAGGATGCAGAGGGACAACCAAGACCAGGATCCAGAGAAGAGCCTCCCTTCAATTCCAGCCGTGCATACAAGATGGAAGGGCAGTCAAGATACCTCGAAGGTCCCTGTAAAGTTAAGGGAGGAGATGTGCAGAGTATTAGGCTCATAGATTGTTGAGCTCTGGAAACCAAAAGGAATAATACTCTGCTAGTGATCTCTTTTGACTTGTATATAATAATACATATATTATAAGAGGAAATAAACTAATGCTTAGTTAATCTTGCCTCGTCTTGGATAACAACACAAGTACATAAAAATCAACAATATATTCTCATATTTGCCCCCTGTTTAAGGCACAAATAGCAAGGATTAAAAATAATTACTTCGCCCCTCAAAGTTCTGCAGGCAAACCTCAGAAAGTCCTCAGATGCAATTCTAGAACTTCCCAAATTGCAATCGAAACACAAGTAGATGCAATCTTACCACAAGAACAATCTGTAAATTTAGGATGGCCCAATAAAACCTACTCAACATGTATTCCAACAGGAAACTATATTCCATCAGATTTAGTCATATCTCCAACCTCTGCAACCTCATTCTCATGACTTCTGCTATGATTTGGTTTGGCAACTCAGATCTCTTAGCCTGTTCACCCTATTAGCACCATTACATCGCAGATTATTACTTTTGCCCACTCCTAGAAGCTCTTAGAGGCTCTGAAGGCATAGGGACTGGAAGCTAATTATAATGTTAACTTGGCGTCATAAATTATTTAAGGTCAAACACAATCTCTTAAGCAGCCAAATAATTTATTATTACATTACAAGCGGGAACAATACAAAAACATTAACTTTTGTTATTATGATTTATCCATATGATTATTATTGACTTTAGAATACTTACATTTATATTTACACTAATGTTAAGCTGATGGAGAAGTATTGGCGACCATTGTCCCGTGAATAATGTACAGGGCTGTTAGGAATTGTAAGCTGGTGAGTATGGAAGAAGACTCCATAATAACGCCGCGGGCATCATGGAATCGAGACCCCAGGTTGGGGGAGTGGGCTTGGTATCCACATTCCAAGAACACATTAATTTATTTGTATTTATTACGAAAAATATGCTATATCCTGTGTAGATATTTTCGTGTAAATGTTCAAACTATTTTTTATACATGTTTTCAAAATATATACAAATTGTGAAGAAATGTCGGGTAATAGTTTCACAAAACACTGAAGCGAGATTCGGTAGAAGAATTCGCTGTGATGATTCTTTGTGGGCTGTTGCAAGGATTTAAATAAGATCATTAAATAGCAGAAAGGAGGGGGTAAAAATCTCCTTCTAACTAACTTTATTTAATACAACGTAAGAGGACAGAGGAAAACACCCAACTCAGTCGGTATCAGACCAAGCCGTGTTCTAGTCCTTTGTTGGCGGCTGGCGCCGCCGGGCATGTTTGTTTACTGTCACCCAAGCCGTCTGGACGCCATTATTCCACATGCTCCCACCTGTTTTTATCTAGGCACACAGAAAAACAATAATAATCGTCCAATCGGTTGGGTATACAAATGGTACTTCCCGATCTAGTCTGTATTTTTGCAGTTTTCTCTTTATCGTCCAGCAAACGCGAAGAAGCTGCTGTTGATGATATTTCCAAGGGATATATTTTCTGAATAGGTCTTAGAAAGGTTCCTACTGCGGTTTTCACCTTCACTAATCTATTCACTCCATCTCTTCCAAATAATATCTCCTCGATCACTGCTAATGGCCAGAAATTACGCTTTTTATTGTCCATACCAACAAGGACAACATCCCCAGCCTGGAGTTTTGGATTGTAAATGCGTCTGTTTCTCTGGACCAGGAGGGACAAATATTCCTTCCTGAATCGTGATTTCAACTCCTCCCTCAGCTTGCTCAAATAGCGCAGTTTCTGTGTCGTTGGATTAGATCCCATATTCTGGCAGTCGGGAAACTCGATATCTGTCTGTTCTTGTAGAAACATGGAAGGTGATATTGTTACAAGATCATTCGGATCGTCGCTGACATAAGTCATGGGCCTTCCATTCATCACTGCCTCTGCATGACACAGCAGGGTCATCAATTGTTGATATGTTAATGTTGATGTTCCGAACATTCTTTTTAGTATATCTTTGAGGGAACGAATCAATCCCTCCCACCATCTAGACTGTATCAGTCGGGAGAGGCTGCATCCTCTGGAGGGTAAATCAGCTGGATTGCACTCGCTAGGAACATATCTCCAATCTCCAGGATCACTAAGTCTGCATATCTCCTTCACGCGATTCCCGACAAAGGTACCCAACTGGCTATCGCGCTTTATCTAAACTTTTTGCAATAGAATTTTAGGCTTTATTAATATTGGACTCAGAAATCCAATAGGGTCATATATCTGAGCTAAGCAGGACAGGATACTCCTTTTGGTTATCTTGGGGGTATGGCTACAGAAATTTCACATGACAAACAATCTTTCCCTTTATCCCAATATATACCAAGCACTTTATATATCTCTGCTCTTTCAAAGGGGTAAGTATGGGAGGCCACGTCCAGGCTATGCTCCCAAAGGCTTAGCTCCATCCGAGCATTATACATGATGGACGTTGCGGTCAATTTGAGATCTTGTAACTCTTCAAAAGAGTTCACGCTTGTGACTAAATTGTCCACATAAAAGGATTTCTGCAACCTCTGAGCTAACGGTTTATGTTCAGGTCGAACATTAGACAGGTGGTATTCGATTACTGCCCCCAAAATGAAAGGACTACAGTTAACACCGAAAATGACACGTCTATGTCGGAATACTTCTGTCTTTTCTCCATTTTGGGAATACCACAGAAAACGCAGGTAATCTCTGTCCCTTTCATTCATCTCAATCTGAAGAAACGCTTTCTTAATGTCTGCCACGACACCAAACTTGCCATTTCTAAACCTTAGCATAAGGTTGGGAATAATCTCTATGAGGTTAGGTCCCTTTTCAAGACAGTCATTTAAAGATGGGGATCTATAGACCTTGCTAGAAGCATCAAAGACAGGCTTGATAGGCGTAGTCCCACTGGAGAGTTTCACCACCGGACGATGAGGCAGGTAGAAGGCCTCAGCATCGTGTTGTTCAGCTGGGACTTTCTCAATTATCCCATCATCCAACCAGCCTCGGAAAATATCATCATAGTCCTCATAAAGATTCAAAGAGATTAATTTCTTAGTCGTCTGTTCTATATAATCTCTTCATAGCAACCTCCCTGTTGTCCTCGATTTTAGCTTTCTCTACAGTCCACGGGAGAGAAACAACATATCTTCCAGAAACAAAATGTTGGACTGTTTTTAGAAAATGTCGACGCGCCAGTGCGTCTCTCTGTTTAACCTCAATAGAATCCATAATCCCAAGAACATCGAGATTCCACAGATTGGTTATACTGCTCTCCGAAATTGTCATCGTTGTAACATGATGAGCGAGTGAAACGTCACTACCTGGCTGACATTCTCCCATTAAAGTCCATCCAAAACGCGTCTGCGACGCAGTCAAGCCATTTGAAAAACAAGATTTCATCATGAAAATAGATCCCAATACATCGCATCCTAGAAGTATTTCAATTTCCATGTCATCCTTTCCAATATCAGGAACCCAGATTTTGCGGGCTTTGAGTTCTTTCAACCATGGCCCGCGGCTCAATCTTGGTAGGTTACCACAGATTTTTTGTTGGTCAAGAAGCTTCGCTACCATCTTAAAATTCCCCGATGCATGACCCAAATTGACTCTGTATTCTTGGTGGACACTTTCACTAGTATGACCTCCAAACACCACATGTTTAAGTGATTCCTGGCCAATGGGAGATAGTCCGAGATCCTGGGCAGTTTTAGACAAAATATAGGATCGTTGGGAACCTGTGTCAAGGAGGGCACGCACTACTTTCGCCGAAGTCGCACCTTCGACCTTAATCTTCAGAGTCTGTAGCAAAATCAGAGACGAAGCGCTAAGACCAGAGAATGAAACTCCGTTTTCAACTGTAGGAGAAACGTCACAGTCTTCCACCTGTTCCTTGTCTTCATCCGCTGACTCTCGTGCAGGAGCATTAAGAGGGCATAAAATATCAAGGTGCTTCTTCTTACATTGAATACATTCAGTTATGCGCCTTCTACAATTAGAAGAGATATGACCTGGTTGGAGGCAGGAGAAACAACATTTAGCGTTTTTAATACGCTCTCTTCTTTCTTTAATGCTCATTCTGCGCGCAGCAAGACATTCTGTGTTTTTATGATCTTTATTACAAAAGATGCAATTCTGGGCACGTCCAGCAAATAGTCCAGAGGCCGTAGGTATCTTAGCAGGATGTGATTGTCTGCCCACGTTTCTATCCTGTTTCAGAGATCTAAGTCCAAACTTGGATCCAGCTAAGGCTCTGTCTTGTTCTTCTGCAGCTTCCTTTTGGAGAAACTCCATAATTAGGTCAACTCTAGTTTGAGTCGAATCATTAGCATCAATCTTGACATCATGGAGGGGGCTTCTTTGCCAAGCCTTCATGAGTTCCTCTGAGAGACATGCCTCAATCATTGGAAATATAAATACAGACATCTGTCTGGCCTCAATCTTTAAGGATTCCAATGCTCTCAAATGAGTCACCAACTCATCATAAAATGAAGTCACCTTCAACTGTTGTTTGGAGGAGCAATCGATCATAAAGCGGATAAGATCCCTGACATAGACTTGTTGCAACAGTTCAGGCCTTCAAATCTTTCTGTCAAAGTTTCTATAACTTTGGGTTAATTCTCGGTAGTCAGGAGGTAACTATCAACCAGTTTACTAGCTCTGGTTCCCGGCGAGATAGATTGCACAAGATATTGAAACTTGTCGCTGTCTTCTAAAGTGGGATCGACATGTATCTTGTTGAACTGTGCCCACCATCCCAACCAATCTTTTATTTCTCCTGTAAACTTCTTTAATTCTATCTTGGGTAGTTTTACAGTTCTATGGTGTGAGCTAGAAGCGAAGCTCACTTCACTGGTCGTGGGACTGGATGCAGTGATCCTGGGTTCAACAAGAGCGAGACATTTTTTATATATCCTCTTATATCTCTGGGTATATTGCAAGGCTTCCTCATCGTCTTGCTCTAATTCCTCTTCGCTAACATCTGAAGTTAGCATGAAGTCTCTTATCTTGCTTTGGATCACAAGAAGCTCACTGTGAGTTTCTTCAATTATCTCTCTATTATATTCAATGTCCTCTACAGGTATCGGTGGAGTACCTGACAGAAACTCTCTTGTCGTCTTCAAGATGCGAGTTAGTCGCTTTCTAAGTAAATTTCTATGTCTTTTTAAAATTTCCATTTTTCAAAAAACACTATAAACAGAGGGTAAAACAAAAGGTACTTATCTTGAGTCTTGAACTTGTATTCCGCCGTTAATCCACTTGATCTTGCCTTGTCAGAAGCCCACCCGGGGACGCCACTTTGTGAAGAAATGTAGGGTAATAGTTTCACAAAACACTGAAGCGAGATTTGGTAGAAGAATTCGCTGTGTTGATTCTTTGTGGGCTGTTGCAAGGATTTAAATAAGATCACTAAATAGCAGAAAGGAGGGGGTAAAAATCTCCTTCTAACTAACTTTATTTAATACAACGTAAGAGGACAGAGGAAAACACCCAACTCGGTCGGTATCAGACCAAGCCGTGTTCTAGTCCTTTGTCGGCGGCTAGCGCCGCCGGGCATGTTTGTTTACTGTCACCCAAGCCGTCTGGACGCCATTATTCCACACAAATCATTTCTCTTATTCTCGAGAGTTTAAAAAAAACTTAAATTTACATTTCCCAGTATCATTTATATGAAAAAGTATTGATCATTTAATCATATTTTATAGTTTTGAACACAATAATATTTGAATATATATAATCACTAGCGAACCCGGCCACGCGTTGCTGTGGCTAAGTTGTAATATGTTAAATTAATTTATACTAAACTATTCAGTACAGTAAAGTTAATATTCACTTATAAAGATAAAAATGTTTTAGCCGATCTAAAGCCCTATGGGATTGAGAATGGAACGTTACGTTAAAATTTGAAAGTGATTTTTATATATATAGATAATATAGCCCTTTATAATCACTGCATTAATAAATGTCAGTGAACTTGTTTATATGTATTGTTTTTTGTTTTTGAGATATTCTAGTAGAACGTTCTCACAATTTTTGTAAAATATTTATATATGCACAAACACAGAATTTAAAAATATGTCTTAAAATTTGCTATGATTATTGTTATAAATATTATTTTAAAATAATTCGTCAGAAATCGTCCCGGTAGTATACTAAACAACTTCCCAAAGTTTCATGGCAAACATCTAAAATAAAATAATACTTTTAATACTTTGCTACAATATTAAAAAGAGGGGTGCTTAGGTGTTTAAAATATAAAATGTGCTCTAAATAGTATTACATAGAGTCTTCATAACAAACATATTTAAAATAAACCAATTATAATATAATAATGCTGTAAAAAAAAGACTTTGCTACAATAATATAAAATAAATGAAAATAAAAAAAAGACACCCACGCTGAGCCTCGAACCTAGGTTTGTTATAAATATTATTTAAAAATTGTTTATGTTAATTTTTATTTTAAAAAACCTACATTTTAAATAAAATAATATTTTTAATAATTTGCTACAATAATATAAAAGAAATGAAAAAAAAAAAACACCCACGCTGAGCCTCGAACCTAGGTTGTGGGGGTACGAAGCTGTGTACCTAACCTATAGGCTAAGCTTGACGTTACAAATACGCTCATGCGAGGCTATTTCAGGCCATACGCCCTGCCGCGAGGGGGCGCTGATTGCGAGTGAATTTACGCTTTATTGTAAATAAAAATGCAACGAAAGGTTATTTTTAAAGAGTAATTAGCCAGAAACCATCCCGGTAGTATACTAAACAACTTCCCAAAGTTTCATCACGATCGGTTGAACGATGTAGAAGATTATCACTTACGGACGGACCAACAAACATTCATTTTTATATATATAGATAATTAACTATTAATTTAATGAGGGAATATATATATTATTTACAACTGATAAATTATATAAATTGAAGCTAAAATTTTGAATACATTAGTCCAGGTAGTTGAGATGAGTTTACAGAAATTGAAAAATTTGAAATTTTTTGTTTACTGGAGATAATTTGGCTTAAGTTAACACTGTTCATTTAACATCATCTCTCAAGTCTGCAACAGGTGGGAATAGGATTAAAATATGCTTCTGGTTATGTTATTCTTGGCTTCATAAGTATAGTGAAGAATCAGACTTCTGGCTTCTCAAACCAAACTTCATTGAAGCTGAAGTTCTCAGAGAAAATAAATGTTGCGGACTTAAGAAATCCACTTAGCCCCAACAAACTTAATGCTAGATGCCTTCTCTTAGGGGGGCACACCAAGATTTCAAGCAAAACTTTTACCAAGTTCAAAACATCAACTATTTACTTCAGCAAGGAAAATAAGTCTCTTAGTTCTCTTACCCAAACCAAACAGTACTTCTTCTAACCTCCTTTACAGATTCTGTCCTATTACCCTGGTCAACACGCTAGCTAAGGTGTACTTGAGCGATGCATTTTTACTCATGGGCTATACAATTTATCAGAGGGTGCACTTTGATGAGTAAAGATATGATCCCTCAATTTCGTCAAGATTACTAATTACCTCTCAGAAAACTTCTAAAACCTTTACGACCACCACTAGACACCGGAAAAACGAGCGGAGAACGAAAAACATCTCTGCCTCTGTTGGGGTACGTTTTGTAAGCATACCCCAACAGAAGATGTATGGTGTCAACATCAACTGGATACATGGCTTCCCTCCCATATAGACTTATAGACTACTTTTTGCCCAGAAACCTAGCCACTTGAAGACACCAGACTTCCATGTCGAAAGCTGATGCCTGGTGGAGAAGAAGACACCAGTGACATCCAGAGACACCCGTGCTGGAAGCTGTTGTACCATATGTACATATATGCCCCTCATTTAATATTTAGATAGAGGTGACTAAAAGAAATGATTAAATTTCAGCATCGAATTTAATATCCGGAAATTTATAATAAATTATAAACTCTTAACAAGTCGAATATCTACAGTAGCCCCAGTTAAATTAGTATTTTTTAAAAAAGATTTAGGAATAGAATAAAGAAAGAAAATAATTTATCATGTAAACATTTAAATCAATAATTTTTGTAATACTCGGAATATATATTATTTAATTTCTTAAAGGAATTAATTTGTTTCTCAATCTACAATGTTTCTTTTTTTCTCTCTCTCTCGCGGCAACACGGTAAATTGGAGGCGTGGTCATGATCACGTGCGTGTTTTCTTTGACGAATGAAAATGCCAACCAATAAAAACTTTAGCACGAGCAGCGAATCAAAATGGGAGAGAGGCAAGGATAAAAGAGGGTTTCTTTGCTGAAAAGGGGATCATTCAGTCAGAGTCGAACAGTCAGAAGGACAATCGACAGTCAGGCTCGAGACGCAGAAGGGAGGAGACCAGACTTTCTCCGGCGCTTTCGGAAAAAGGTAAGCATCTTTGCCATTATGGCTTAGTATCTCTTTTTGAGCAGGAACTGACTTAAATTTCGCATGGGCCCTAAAGGGCTTTAAGGTACATAAATATTGTAGCGTAGAAATCAAGCCTTGAAATATCCTAAGATGTAAAAGTATTTATTGATGACGTCACAGCGATGAATCGACAATTATCAACAAGTCAGCCAAAACTATCTACAGCTAGAGAATCTTAAGCAAGTAAGCAAAGAAATATTTTAAGATGATTTCACAAAAACAGATTAATATATATTTTTATAATCTGTTGAATATATTTTCATTGAATAATATTAAATTAAATAATAAAATATTTCTTCGCCACATAGCCTCCTCCTATAAAGAGCATCGACCCGCTGATCAGAAGGAGACTTACATCCTCAGTCTCAAGGCTCGAGAACGGATGATAGGGCCTGAGATCTCTTCGCGGGTCTGTGGTTGTTGTGTTCGTTCAGTGGGGATGTCTTCTTCCTGGAAGTTTGTCGAGTCATCTTCTGGGTCCTCTTCTAGCTGGTCCTCCTGGTCCTCTGGGTTTAAATAAGGTTTCATCCTACCAATGTGAACTAAATCTTTGGTTTTACGACGACCTTGCTGGTTTCCGAATGTTTCAACTTCATAGGTCACATCAGATATTTTTCGGGTTACTTTGTATGGGCCGAAGTAACGTCTCATTAGTTTTTCCGAATATCCCACTTTACGCACAGGAATAAAGATCCATACAAGATCTCCAGGCTGATAAATTATATTTCTGTGATGGGCGTCATAGCGATGTTTATTGCTACCTTGAGATCTCATGGAGTGGATACGTGCCAGTTTTTCGTGCTTCTTCGGCTCTTGCCCCTAGAGTTTGGATGAAATCGTCGTCTTCTGGCAATAACTTGGGGAATAACACGTCAAGTGGAGTCTCGGCTTCACGCCCGTGTACAAGGAAAAATGGGGTGAACCCAGTAGACTCTTGTTTTGCTGTGTTGTATGCAAATGTAACGAATGGAAGAATCCTGTCCCAATCTTTATGGTTGACATCTACATACATGGACAGCATGTCTGCTATGGTCTTATTCAACCTCTCCATGAGTCGGTTTGTCTGGGGGTGATAGGCGGTCGTCTTCCGATGGGTTATTCTGCACTGGTTGTTCAGGTCACTTATCATTGAAAATGTGAAGTTCCTTCCTCTATCCGTGATTAATTCCCTCGGCGCGCCGTGCTTTAAGATGACATCTTCAATGAAGAATTTGGCGACTTCCATGGAGTCACTTGTGGGTAGAGCTTTAGTTATCGCATATTTCGTTAGGTAGTCCGTACATACAATAATCCAACGGTTGCCACCTTCTGATGTTGGAAATCTCCCCAGAAGATCCATTCCTACCTTTTCAAAGGCAACTTCAGGAACAGGTATTGGCTGTAAGTGCCCTGAGGGGAGTTGGGGCTGATGTTTACGCCTCTGACAATCTGAACAGTGTGCCACATACCTTCTAACCGTTCTATACATTCCGGGCCAGTAATACTTTTTTTCTTATTCGGTCATAGGTTTTAGTAAATCCGAGGTGACCAGCCGTGGGTGAATCATGGAAATTTTTCAGTAATAACTGCCTTAAATGGCGTGGAACCACCAAAAGCCATGGTTTCCCCATTGGATCATAATTTTTTCTGTAGAGCGTGTTATCGATTTTTACAAAGGAATTATTAGGAGAACTTTGTAATTTGTCAGCGATTTTTCTAATAGCTTGATCATTCATCTGCTCTTCGCTAAAGTTCTGCAAAGTCACTATGCTTGGAATATCTTCCTCCATATCTTCACTGTATTCTAATGGACTTCTTGATAAGCAGTCTGCCTCCTGATGTTTCCTTCCGCTCTTATACACGACAGTGACGTCAAACTCTTGCAGCCGAAGTGCCCATCTTGCTAACCTCCCACATGGGTCTTTGAGGTTGGTCAGCCAGCACAAAGAGTGGTGGTCTGTAACAATAGTGAACGGCTGTCCAAAGACATATGGTCGGAATTTATTGATAGCCCAAATGATGGCAAGGCATTCCCTTTCTGTGGTTGAATAATTTTTTTCTGCCTTATTTAAGGTTCTGGATGCATAAGCAATGGCTCTTTCCTTTCCCTTTTGTATCTGCATTAATACTGCTCCTATTCCGTAGTTGCTTGCGTCAGTGTGTATTTCGGTTGGGGATGAGTAATCAAAATGTCCAAGAGCGGGTTCGGAAATTAACGCTGACTTGAGAGCTTCAAATGCATTTTGCTCTTCCTGGTTCCAATTAAATGCTGAGTCTTTCTTCAAAAGGTCATTCAAGGGTTGGGCTACGTGGGCATAATTGGGTATGAAGCGGCGGTAGTAGGATGAAAGGCCAAGAAAACTTCTAACTTCCTTCAATGACCTTGGCGTAGCGAAGTCGCGGACTGCTCGAATCTTTTCTTGGTCGGGACGAATTCCATTTTCACTCACCTCATGTCCAAGAACCGTGATAGTTTTTGCACCAAACTTGCATTTCTTGGAATTGAGACATAATCCGGCTTTCTTAAGGCAATTTAATACAAGTTGAAGGCGTCTTAAATGTTCTTCAAAGCCATCTGAAAAAACGATGATGTCGTCGAGGTAACACAAGCAAATGGTCCCACTTAAGACCCTTCAGAAGATTATCTATCATTCGTTCGAAGGTAGCTGGAGCATTACATAACCCAAATGGCATTACTTTGAACTCGTACAGTCCATCTGGAGTTATAAATGCTGTCTTCTCACGGTCCGATTCTTCTACGTCGATTTGCCAGTACTCTGATTGAAGGTCCATGGAAGAATAAAATCTAGCTCCCCGTAAGCAGTCTAAAGTGTCGTCGATCCTTGGGAGAGAGTAGACATCCTTTTTTGTTATTTTGTTAAGGCGGCGGTAATCGACGCAGAATCTCCAGCTTCCATCCTTTTTTCTTATCAATACTTCAGGTGAGGCCCACGGACTTTCAGAGGGCTGAATGATGTCAAGTTTTTCCATCTTGTTTACCTCATCCTGAATAATTTGGCGTTCTCTTGGTGCAACTCGGTAAGGTCTTTGTTTGGTCGGTAGGTGGTCTCCAGTGTTAATTCGGTGTTTAACATTGACGTCCTGAATTGTTTTCTTTTACTAAATTCGAAAATATCCGTATAGTTTTTTTTAACAAATTTCTTAATTTTTCTTTTTGAGATTCATCAAGTGAATCATCTATAAAAAATTCCGAGATTTTTGGGTCTTCAGAATGTTCCGCCTCTGTTTCAACTTGGTTACAATCAGCTAGAGTACATAATTGACTATCTTCGATGACAGCACTATCGGCTACATGCATCCCCTGTGGGATTAGTTTCGGATATGGACTCCAATTCACCACCCAAAGTTTACCTCGGTTATTGGTAAGTGAAATGACAGAGGAGGGAGCCGTTAGTTCTCTTTTCAGCAATAGCTCTTTTCGACATTCTGCCACCACAATTGCGTCATTAGGAATGTCACGACTTGTTACTTCTATTAACTGAATAGAGGCGGGTTCGATTCTATATTCCAATTCCGAGTAGAGAGGTGAGCTGTTCTTAGGGGTATCCTCAAAAAGACATTTTTCTAAGAAGAGTGTGTCGTCAGCTGAATCAATTATCGCCCTAGATAACTTCAAAAAGTTCCAACCAAGAATAACTTCGTTACTACAGTCTTCCATAACGACAAATTCAAAGCTTTCCTGTAGTCCATTCAAGTCCAGTTTCAGTGTGCAGCGTCCTTTTGGTCTTACAATTTTACCGTTGGCTATTCGTAATGTGACGTCAGTTTCGGCAAACATTATTTTTCTTAGTTTGAGTCTGAAACTCTCAGAAATGACAGAATATGAGGCTCCTGAGTCGACGAGGGCACGCGTCATTTTTCCTTCTATTTTAATGTCTATGTAATTTTCTTTTAATTCTAATGTGGTCGATAAGGGAGGATTTATAAATTTTGCGGCCTTACCTCCAAAATAGGACGCATCTTCTAGTTTTCCTGACGGGAACGGCGAGGCGACTGGCTGGGTCTTCTATCAGGAGACGAATATTGTCCTTTTCGGCCAGTGTAAGGAGAGGGGCTTCGGTAGCGGCGTCTATTTTCTCTTGGCAGGTCGTCGTTGGGCTCTTGGCTGCTCCTGAATTATAGAATGTTCTAGGCTCTAGCCTATCTCTCTGTTTGTAATTCCAAGTTTGTTCTCCTTCATATTCTCTCCTCCTGTCACGGCAGTAGCGCACGACGTGGCCAGGGCGTCCGCAGTGGAAACAGATTGGCTTACCTTCCGTGGTTCGCCATTCGTTGGTATCGCGTCTTCCGTTTACTTGTTTTGGCTGCTGCGGTCTTATCGTTTGGGCCACATATCTATTATTATAAAACTCTCGGGGTCTTTCCTTCTGTGGGGAACTTCTCCTAGGCTTTGAGATTGGCGCCAGGGTTCTTCCAATCTCCTCCTTTACCATATCTTCGATGGTAGAAATTTTTGGTTCCTCTCGAGCAGAGCCTAATGCCCGCTGTACCTCCTCACGAACAATTTGCCTGATCATAGATGACAGATCTGCCCTGTCATCATGATCACTGAGAGATGCCACATTTGGTAGTCGCTCGTATTTGGTTGGGGTCACTCGCTTACAGTGTAGGCTTTCAATGCGGCGACATTCGGTGACGAATTGCTCAGTGTTATGCACATCCCTTGGGAAAAGTGCCTGGTAGAGCTCCTCAGCTATCCCTTTCATCAGATGGGATATTTTATCTTCCTCATTCATTTGTGGATCTACCTCTTTGCAAAGGCGCAGGACATCTTGGATGTAATATTCGGTGCTTTCTCCTTTTAATTGTGCGCGAGTTTTGAGTATTTTCTCAGCTCGCAGTCTTGAGCTTTCATTTTTTCCAAATACATTTTCTAATTGTGACATGAACTCCGTCCATGTCTGGATGCTTTCCTCGTTGTTTTCATACCATTTGAGAGCAGTGCCAGTTAGATAGAAATAAACGTTAGCGAGGCAAAGGGTTTCATCCCATTGGTTGTGCTTCGCCACACGTTCATACCCTTTTAACCAGCTACGGGGATCTTCAACACCCTTACCAGAGAACATTGAGGAGTTTCTAGGTAGATGTTGGACAAAAAATGAACCTACCTGAGTAGTTGCTTCTTTCTTGATGTTCATGGTTTTTTCTTCTTGCTCAACCGAGTCAATTTTCCGTTTTTTTCTGAATGGGTATCGATCCAGCTTCTTCACCAGTTGTAGCGTAGAAATCAAGCCTTGAAATATCCTAAGATGTAAAAGTATTTATTGATGACGTCACAGCGACGAGTCGACAATTATCAACAAGTCAGCCAAAACTATCTACAGCAAGAGAATCTTAAGCAAGTAAGCAAAGAAATATTTTAAGATGATTTCACAAAACAGATTAATATATATTTTTATAATCTGTTGAATATATTTTCATTGAATAATATTAAATTAAATAATAAAATATTACTTCGCCACAATATGATAGGAATCTTATATTTTGTCTCGCTAGAATAGATAGAGATCTAGGCTTTCCCCTATATAAAGGCAAATTTGTAACTTCAAGTCACCTCTATCTAGATCACTATATAAATAGCACATCCCGCCAGTATAGGAATGTTCCCTAACCTTGTTTGTCTTTTGAATAAATATCTAGTATATAACTTATATGGAGAATTTTTTTTTTGTTTCCTCTCATACATATTTCATTCCTTTGCTTTATGGTGCTACCCTTACATCTTATTATTACAAATTGTATTGGAACATAGAACTACCGGCTCCGATGGAATGGAGTTGTGTACTGTACCTTTGCTGTGATACATTAATACAGCAACAGCGGAAAATACGACTTTATTAGGGCCGCCTTGAGGGTATCTCTTTGTCAAATTTTAGTAATATTTGTATTTTCATATGAGGAATTTGCCCTTCTTTCACTGTTTAAATGAAATATTGTACGATTCTTACCAATTTGGAGGGAATGCTACCAAAAATCGAGTCTTCTAATAATTGCTGGCCAACATGCATTGTCGAAAGTGCCTGCCATACCCACTGTGATCAAAGAAGCCAGTTCTCCTGTCTGTGTTTCAGTATGGTTTCCATCATTTCTACCATTATACTATTCGTTGATTTATTTTTAGAAAGATCCATGTTGCCTTGTACTCATTAGATTGTTCTCTTCGTGATATTTATTGAAACCTCTTTTGTTTCAAATATATTAGAAATGTTAATGTCAATTGTATAGGTCTATAGCTTTTGCTTGTTTCATAGCTTATTTTGTTAGGTCTTGGTATAATCTTTACAAATAGAGTCTTTCCATACATCCGGATAGTAGCCTAATTCAAAGCATTTGTTGAATCTTTGCTATAAAAATCGGGATTAAAAGTGTACCTGCATGTTTGATCATATTATTACTGATAAAATCTGGACCTGGTGCTTCCTTGATATTTAATTTTGAAATAATATTTTCAACATCTTTTATTTCTATTAAAAATGTTAATTTGGTCTTATATTTAGGTTTATAGCTTCTAATAATAACATGCTCCTCTTTATCTGAGATCCCCTATTGTTGTTGGATGATCTCAGAGATTTTAAAGTTATATGGGCGCTTCTTAATTGATAATGCTCGGCTTGTCACCGACCCGAGTCCTCTAGTCTGTAGAGACGGCCAATAGACGGCGTTCAATTCCAGCGTCTATCTTGATGGGAGAGCCAACCATTATTTTATAGATTATCTAATTTAATGTAGGAACAAGAATAATACAGCAATTCCCTCCCTTTTCCCAAGTACACGTGAGATTTCAACATCTTTTATTTCTATAAAAAAATGTTAATTTGGTCTTATATTTAGGTTTATAGCTTCTAATAATAACATGCTCCTCTTTATCTGAGATCCCCTATTGTTGTTGGATGATCTCAGAGATTTTAAAAGTTATATGGGCGCTTCTTAATTGATAATGCTCGGCTTGTCACCGACTCGAGTCCTCTAGTCTGTAGAGACGGCCAATAGACGGCGTTCAATTCCAGCGTCTATTTTGATGGGAGAGCTAACCATTATTTTATAGATTATCTAATTTAATGTAGGAACAAGAATAATACAGCAATTCCCTCCCTTTTCCCAAGTACACATGAGCCTTTGTTTAAAGAGGGATTTATTTACACATCTGTTCTAAAACTTTCTTCACTATATCTTTTGTGTATGAATCTACTTACAATTGATCAGTAGAAATTATAGAGTTCTATTGCTATATTTTCCCTTTCTGAAATAGTTCACAGCGTCTTCAGTGGGTTGCTGAATCTCCAGAAGGAGTCTTTTATAGATTGTCTAATTTAATAATGATTTCATGGATGTTACACAGTATATGCCACAAATGACTAAGAATAATTTTAATAGAGATCAGTGTCAGACAAGTGTATTGAGAGAGAAATAGTAAAAAGGTAAATTTGTACTAGATTTACGCAGATAAAGTCAAGAAAGGGCATCCTTTATAAGTCACTCTTCTAAGGACAGTTGACCACCCCGGGCCCCACCATTATCTCTTTTCTTCAAAGAGGTAGCTGATACCCCTGGGAAGGGACGGGACGATGGAATTCCACATGTGAGAGGTCTCGTTAGCGCATTCCAGCAAATTTGAAACCCCGGCGGAATCTGTCAACAGCTTCCCCCATATCTGCACCTCTCAGGGATCTCTCCCACGGTAGCTTGGAAGGAAGTTTGGGGTACTTGGAGTGATGTAATCCTCAAATGCCTCTATATTCTATATATTCTATCTTCCCAAGTATAATTCTAGTTGTTTAAGTTATATATTTGTTTATCTCTATATCACACACCATTCCTATGATGGTAACGACACTGTTACTGAAATGTCACACTTATGTATATTTTAATAAGGAAATTTTATTAAATCACTTTTACATCCCTTCCCATTTGCCCAACTGAACCCAACAACAACAAAAGGAGTCTCAACAACAAACGGATCTCAACACCTCTAATGTATATCCCACCTTCCTGAAACTTGTCTGTGGCTTTGGCGTTGGACTCTCTTAGGTAACATCCTTACCTGCCTCATTTTTTGTGTTATCTATTGACGTTTGACTACTTGACCACAAAGCCCTTTACTACCAGTGCTTGCAATATATGCCACACAAAAACATCTATATTTAAATGGAGAAATTCTATCATTGATGTTAATAAATATGTATATGTACCAAAAGAAGCACCTCCCCATTAAATATGCATTAAAACATGCATTGCATTTATCAGCCTAGTACACAACATAAAGGGGTGATAAATAATGAGCCAAAACTACAATTTTGACAAATTCAGACAAAAAGCCAACCTGTATACCATGGTTTTAGGCTTTGGTTCTCATCAGTATAGAGCGGCTTCAATTTCATAACCTATTATGAGAGGAGTTATAATATCGTTCAAATTTTACTAGAGCGCAAATCACCATCTACTTTGTGAATTATAAGTTTTAACTTATATATAGAAGTTAAAATTCATTTAGACTATTTAAAATTGGTTTTTGAAAAGCATCTCTGTATCATATTCTCACTCAGGTAAAATTACTACAATTCTGTCTATAAATTAAGGTAAAAAGGACCTTAGGTACAATAGTATTTGAGCTATTGATTGGAATAGACCATGTTTTTTGAAAGCAAGATGGCATTCTACATTGTAATTAAATAAAATATAAATTATTTTAAAATATTAAAATGGAATTAAAATTGTTCTAATTATAAATGAGACATAATATTTTTTATTGCACAATTTATATATCCTCAAAAAAAAAAAAAAAAAAAAAAGATATCATCGCTGTACAAACAACAACACAAAAATGACCAAAGGATAGTTGTGATATTGTTTTTAAATTTTGTTCAATTATATCCTTGTTTTTCCTTTTATTATTAAGAATGGACAAATTAGTAAAAGCATTAGAAGCATTAAAAGTAATGCAACCTATGAATTCACACGAAGAAATGAATTTTCAAACTATTACGAGGTAGAGTATTGGTTTAACACTTGGGTTTTAAGGAATACGTAGGTTTTTTTTTAGAAAAATAGTAATAAGTCATTAAAATAAAATACAAATAGATCTCTTTTAATATTTTAGATTTGCACACAAAAATATCTTATCAAATATATATGTATGATTTGCTACTTTTCTATATATATAAAAAAAAAATGGAGAAATAATTTCGCACTGGATTATTTTAGGATAATATTTATTATATGATAAAAAAATAGGAATTTAAAATTATTTCTTTCACACATTATTTATAACTCAAAACATATCAATTTTTTGGTACTTCAATATTTTTTATACATATTTATACAATATTTTGTCCATAACTTTTAATTTGACAAATCTTTTGCAACCAGCTAACCCCAATTCCCCCACATCTATCTATCTATGTGGGATAGTATCAATACAAGATTGCTTCTATATTTCTGTAGGGCAATACTACTTTTTAACATTTTCTTTGCACATTCTTTTCTATAAATGTAGCTCTTACCTAAGGTATAAATAGATGAAGTCAATGAAATTATACAATTTGGATTATACATTGGAAACATAAGATAACATGACTTTGATTAGGTTTTGACACCCCCTTTTGTAGATTGACACAAAATATTGACATTTCCTATTGATTTCATGGATACCTTTTTTTTGCTTATTCCTAGTACACATGATACAGGCCATGATAATCATGGTGGGTAAGAAGTAGGTGACTGTTCTTACTGTAAGTGCGCCACATATCTACACATGTGAAAAGTTCGTCTTTGCACTTACATGGATACCTCTTTGTTTATTATGAAAAAAAGGCATCTCCTTATCGTGCAACTCAAAGTTGCTGATGGCTTGCGCTATCTATCGGAATAAACATCAACTATTCTCATTGATTTTTAATTATTCCAGAATTCACAATGTGTCGCGGGTCTCGCGCAATTCTGGCCTTAACTACCGGTTTCATGATTTTTCAGGATGCCTGAATGACCAGTTTTTTGGTCATTGAGGTACAGCTTGCACCACGCTGATGAGTGCCAACAGCCTGAAACGTGTCCGTGGTTAGCTTTTCTTGATTAATCAAGAATGGGTATTTGGCCAATTCTGGAATAATTAAAAATCAATGAGAATAGTTGATATTTTTTCCGATAGATGGTGCAAGCCATCAGCAACTTTCAGTTGCACGATAAGGAGATGTCTTTTTTTCATAATTTATGCACCTTATCCCAGTACAATATCACATTTGTACTATTTTTTCACACTTTGTTTATTGTTAAAATTTCTTAGCACATACTCAGCAACATTTTAGCAATAACAAGCTGTGAAAGTTCATGCAGTGTCACATATTGTTTGGCAACATGCAGTAGTGAATGGCAGTTGTCATTGCATTGGTGGTGGTATTTATAGCATTTCCCTCTGAATTTTTCTTGTCTGAAGTTTAAATTTTTTTTCCCAATTTAAAAGACATACATCAAAAGGTAACAACTGCTTTTCACATGTGTAGACATATGGTGCACTTACAGTAAAAGCAGTCGCCTACTTCTACACACCATGATTATCATGGCCTGTACTATGTGTACTAGGGATAGGCCAAAAAAAATTGGTAACAAGACCAAATTATTGAAATATTTGTGACTACAAGATAATAAGACCAAATCTAAATAAATTAATAGTGTTTGACGTTTCTGTAACAGCATTGTTACCATCATTAAGCAAAAGAATAAAGTGACATATTGATGAAAAATGATCATATAAGAATAAAATTTTATTATTCTTTGTGACAGCATTGTTACTGAAACATCAAACACTTAATTTATTTAGATTTTGTCTTGATAAGGCACAATTTGGATTATATTATTATAGATTATAAACACAAGGTAATAAGACCAAATTCAAATAAATAAATAGTGTGTGACGTTTCGGTAACAACGCTGTTGCTGAAACCCCTCACACTATTTATTTATTTGGATTTGGTCTTATTACCTTGAGATTTTGTCTTATTTTCTTGTAGTCACAAATATTTCAATATTTTGGTCTTGTTACCTTTTTATTCTAATCTATATAATCCAAATTGTATCTTATCAATAAATTACATCTGCTTTCCCAATAGTTTGTCAACTGAATCTAACCTGAACCTAACCTAAATTAATAAACAGAAAATAGTAGAAAATTTTAAGAATAGATGACTTAACCGTGAGATCCTATTGGTCGATCAAAACTATAGTATAAAAAGGTAGTCTTAGGTTATATCTTTATTTTAAAAAATTAAATAGGATATTTATAAAACCAATTAAAATATAGATACACAAGAATTGTGTTTTATCAATTAAAATATATAAAAATAATTTTAAAACTGGATTTATTAAAAATATATGGATAATAGAACCTTCCTTTAGCGGACACCCCGCTAGAGGACACCTCTCCACAAAAGACAAGTTTTCATTTGCAAAATTACCATTTTTACTATTTAGCAACTTTCCGGTAAGAGGACCACTCTCCCTAAAGGACACTTTGGCTTTGCAATTAGGTGCTGTCCTTTATAGGGAGGTTCTACTGTATATATAACATTGACCAAATAGCTGCCACAAACCAGCAACATAAACAATAAGGTTTGCTTTCTACCAATTCTGTCCTCCTAAGGGAACAAGAGTTTTTGATTTCCAGACTTAAGTCTGCTCATCTATGGACAATGACTTTCCAGAAGAATGGTTGCAAGGTTTACCCAACATGTACTAAGTGAAATTTTCAACCTGCAACCCCAAACTACATTATTGACTGTATTGACTCATCTATTGATGAGCTCTACTCATCGCCAGCAGACACCATCAACAAGCTCTACAGGCTTGATACCCTGATATGATTGTTGAGTGGGGATAAGAAAGAAGAGAAGAAGGTGTGCTGGAAAGTAATCTATTATGATGCATTAGCATGCCATCTGTTATCAAAATTTAAAACTATTATAGATGTAAAGAAAAAGGCATCTCCTTATCGAGCAACTGAAAGTTGCTGATGGCTTGCGCCATCTATCGGAATAAATATCAACTATGATATACTAGAGCGCCATCTGTTATCAAATTATAAAACTATTTTAGAGGCGTAATATTCTTTTTAAAATAAAACAATTTCTACTGTCCTTACTGCGATGGAAAAATTAAAGGGAGGGCCTGGCTCATCAGTGGTGAACCCTCCCAGCGGTTTCGCCAGTTTAATCTACCATACCGCTGTTATATTGCATTTTTGGAACTTCCTTTTATAGGTGACTGTTGTAAGACTCTTGGAATGGGTATTTTAGAAGAACTATGGACATAAGCTTTTAGGACAGCAGAATTAAATATAATTATAAATATATAATATGCTTCGAGCAATCGCTCTTCCGCAAATATCAAATTGTGTCTTTTATTAGAACAATAATGCTACGATATACTAGAGCGCCATCTGTTATCAAATTATAAAACTATTTTAGAGGCGTAATATTCTTTTTAAAATAAAACAATTTCTACTGTCCTTACTGCGAGCCAGGCCCCTCCCTTTAATTTTTCCATCGCAGTACGGACAGTAGAAATTGTTTTATTTTAAAAAGAATATTACGCCTCTAAAATAGTTTTATAATTTGATAACAGATGGCGCTCTAGTATATCGTAGCATTATTGTTCTAATAAAAGACACAATTTGATATTTGCGGAAGAGCGATTGCTCGAAGCATATTATATATTTATAATTATATTTAATTCTGCTGTCCTAAAAGCTTATGTCCATAGTTCTTCTAAAATACCCATTCCAAGAGTCTTACAACAGTCACCTATAAAAGGAAGTTCCAAAAATGCAATATAACAGCGGTATGGTAGATTAAACTGGCGAAACCGCTGGGAGGGTTCACCACTGATGAGCCAGGCCCTCCCTTTAATTTTTCCATCGCAGTAAGGACAGTAGAAATTGTTTTATTTTAAAAAGAATATTACGCCTCTAAAATAGTTTTATAAATTAAATATCAACTATTCTCGTTGATTTTTAATTATTCCAGAATGGGTATTTGGCCAATTCTGGAATAATTAAAAATCAATGAGAATAGTTGATATTTATTCCAATAGATGGCGCAAGCCATCAGTAACTTTCAGCTGCACGATAAGGAGAAGCCTTTTTCTTAATTTATGCACCTTATCCCAGTACAATATCACATTTGTACTATTTTTTCATTTTATAGATGTGTATGATTATTTTTAAAAATAAACGATTTCTACTGCCCTTACTGCAATTGAAAAATTAATTGTTTATTTTTAAAAAGAATCATACGTGTCTATAATAGTTTTGAATTTTGATAACAGATGGCGTGCTAATGTATCATAATATAATTGTGATAATAAAAGACACAAATTGATGTTTGCAGAAGAGCGATTGCTCGAAGCATATTATATATTTATAAATGTATGTAATTCTACTGCCCTCAAAGCTTATATCCATAGTTCATCTAAAATACCTGTTCCAAGAGTTTAGCTTCAGTAACACTATAAAAGGAAGATCGAAAAATCCAATTTAACAGCAGTATGATAGATTAAACTGGCAAAACCGCTGGGAGGTTCACCACTGATGAGCCAGGCCCTCCCATTAATTTTTTTCATTGCAGTAAGGGCTGTAGAATATTGTTTATTTTTAAAAAGAATCTTACACGTCTATAATAGTTTCGAATTTTGAAAGTAATCTATCACAGACATTCACTTTTAATAGTACCATGGGGGGGGTTGAGTTGTGAAAATACCAAACCTATATACAGTGGAACCATGTTTTAACTTGGCTGTAGAATCATCCTTAGGTCCCAAGTTTCAAATGTTCTAACCATGGTAATCTTGGTTCTCCAAGTCATGTTATTTCTTCTTCTTCTTTCTTATCTCCACTCAATCATATTAGGGTATCAAGTTATTACCCTTGATGGTGTCTGTTTGACAATCACCATGACTGGGTGAAGTAGAATACGTCTGCCAGACTGGGAGCACTACTCAGTGGCAAGCCGACTTAGCTCCAAAAAAATGGCCGCCTCTGACATGAGGAACAGATGCCATGTGCAGCCGCTCCTAACATGGAGTACAAAGGCTACTCATCCTGTATCCCTGGATTAGGAGCCCTTACAGGGTACTATCAGCCGGGCCAGCTGAACCCAGGTTTTTTAGCGAGCTTGTTACTGCTCCCCCTCCTCCTTTTTCATCCGGGCTTGGGACCGGCAAAGGCGGAGTTAGTCATGTTATTTTAACAAGGTAACATTTAGGTTAAAACACTCAACCATCAAAACTGATAAGATGGATTAGAGATTAGAAACATAAGGTACCTATTCCAAATTAATGAAATGTTTATGATATTTTAGTAAGTGAAAAATAGCACAAAAGTGAATTTGTACTTGGATCAGGTGGATAAATTGAGAAAAAGGACATTTCCTGATTATGCAACTAAAAGTTGCTGATGGCTTGCACCAGCTATCGGAATAAATATCAACTAATTGTTGATTTTTATTCCGTAAGTTGATAGATGGCGCAAGCCATCAGTCATTAGTTGTACGATTAGGAAATACCCTTTTTTTCAATTTTAGTAATGTTATTGAAACATCACAGACATTTTCTTAACTCTTACTGGTCCGCAAACTCTTAATGTCAGTGGTGGGTATTTGGGTTTGTTAGCAGGCTTTAGTGCAAACAAGGGGGGGGGGGGGGGAGGCTGGCGCTGGTGTCACATTTCCTGGAAAATCACATGGGAATCTTTTCGAATCATTTTCCATTCCCTCTCCATTTTCCATTCCCTCTCGCCTCATTTTATTACTAAATTTTTCTTGCAGTTCATCTCTTTTTTTTTTTTTCAACCTAGCTTGTACATCATTCGTTCGCTCAGAATCTCCTTTTTTTTTGGATGATTTTTCATCCACTGAAAGTTTTTTTTTCCCCGATTCTGATATCAGTTCCCAAGATACCTAAATTTACGAATTTGAAGAGTCAGAGGAACATCTTAAAGAGCCAGACATTTGGTCTGATGTTTCCCAAGATGTTTTCAGTAGATTCACTACCCCTGCTACATCCCAGGTAGATCAACTTACATCATGGTCACCAATTCAATATTTCAAGTTATTTTACCAGCCAATTCTTTGAAAGGATTTGCCAGGAAACTAATAGATTTGCAAGGG
>CP092871.1:12899270-12949401 GCA_030710605.1 Cordylochernes scorpioides | reverse complement strand
GGATCTGGGATTTTGACAGAAGTTACCAAATGTTATTTAAAAAATGTGTATTTCTGTTTGATCCAGCATTTATTTGGTTATGTTTGATGTAATTGTTTGTCTTTGTAAGTGCATGGTAAAGGTTGTTTCTATATTGGATTTTTTTCTTGCAGCATTTGGTGGACTTGAGAATAGTGTGGTATCATATTTTTTCTGTAGCCCTTGGGTACGTGCTTTTCTTGTGGTTGCTTCCATTATGGTTTTGCTTTGAAGGTTTTAAAGGTTGCTTTCTCTAAAAGCTGAGACAATGGAACCTAATGGAGTTTGTTTAAATGACTTGAGGAATAAGCAACAATAAAAGCTTGGCTTGGGTTACTTGGCTTGAGTTTATTATTAAGGAGTTTTGTGATGTTTGACTCTTGAATTTATTCCATTCTGCTTTGTATAAGTTCCAATGAAGTTTCTTTACAAGTTTTGGTTTAGTGACTCTTGGGTTGATGTTCACCAATATAGGCTTAAGATCACTTCTAATTGGCTTAAGAACAGACCACAGAGTATTAATGTAAAGGTTAGGGGAAATGGCAGTAACATTGACCTGAATCCGCTAGTTTGTGGAGACGGTCAATAGATAGCGCTTAGTTTTAGCGTCTATTTTGACAAGAGAGGCTACCTTTATTGTTACAGTAAAACCTGTTTTAGAAGACACCTGAATTAAGAGTTTTTCTGTCTTAGGAGCAGATTTTTAGTTTGTTTTCCCATTAATTTAATCCCAGCTGGGGGAAATGACATATTTTTAGAAAATCTTTGAGACCAGTGAATCATCTATGGAGGGCAAAGGTATAATTCCCATATTGAGAATGCAGCCAAGGAACACCAAAAATTCAATTAGAGCAATGTCAGTCTAATCAGTGAAAAGAGATTTTTTTATTGAGATTTTAAGGTTAAATTTTCCCTTGCATATCTATTAGTTTCCTGGCAAATCCTTTCAAAGAATTGGCTGGTGAAATAACTTGAAATATTGAATTGGTGACCATGATGTAAGAAGTTGGCTTAAGATGTTCCTCTGACTCTTCAAATTCATAAAATTAGATATCTTGTGAACTAATATCAGAATTGGGGGGAAAAAATCAGTTGATGAAGAATCATCCAAAAAAAAAAGGAGATTCTGAGTGGGCGAATGATGTACAAGCTATGTTGAAAAAAAAAAAAAAAAGAGATGAAGTGCACGAAAAATTACTAATAAAATGAGGCGAGAGGGAATGGAAAATGATTCGGCAAGATTCTCATGTGATTTTCCAGGAAATGTGACACCAGCCCCAGCCTCCCCCACCCCTTGTTTGCACAAAGCCTGCTAGCAAACCCTAATACCAACCACTGACATTAAGAGTTTGCGGACCAGTAAGAGTTAAGAAAATGTTTGTGATGTTTCAATAACAACACTGTTACTAAAATTGAGAAAAAGGGTATTTCCTGATTGTACAACTAATGGCTGATGGCTTGCGCCATCTATCAACTTACGGAATAAATATCAACAATTAGTTGATATTTATTCCAATAGATGGTGCAAGCCATCAGCAACTTTTTCTCAATTTATCTACCTGATCCAGGTACCAATTCACTTTTGTAACATTTTTCACTTAATAAAATATCATAAACATTTCATTAATTTGGAATAGGTACCTTATGTTTCTAATCTCTAATCCACCTTATAATTTTTGATAGTTGAGTATTTTAACCTAAAAGTTTACCTTGTTAAAATAACATGACTTGGAGAACCAAGATTACTATGGTTAGAACAATTGAAACTTGGGACCTTAGGATGATGCTACAGCCAAGTTAAAACATGGTTCCACTGTATATAGGTTTGGTATTTTCACAACTCAACCCCCCCATGGTACTATTAAAAGTGAATGTCTGTGATAGATTACTTTCAAAATTCGAAACTATTATAGACGTGTATGATTCTTTTTTAAAAATAAACAATATTCTACAGCCCTTACTGCAATGAAAAAATTAATGGGAGGGCCTGGCTCATCAGTAGTGAACCCTCCCAGCGGTTTTGCCAGTTTAATCTACCATACTGCTGTTAAATTGCATTTTTCGATCTTCCTTTTATAGTGTTACTGAAGCTAGACTCTTGGAACAGGTATTTTAAATGAACTATGGACATAAGCTTTGAAGACAGCAGAATTACATACATTTATAAATATATAAAATGCTTCGAGCAATCGCTCTTCCGCAAACATCAATTTGTGTCTTTTATTATCACAATTATATTATAATACATTAGCACGCCATCTGTTATCAAAATTCAAAACTATTATAGACGTGTATGATTCTTTTAAAAATAAACAATTAATTTTTCAATTGCAGTAAGGGCAGTAGAAATCGTTTATTTTTTAAAATAATCATACACATCTATAATATGAAAAAATAGTACAAATGTAATATTGTACTGGGATAAGGTGCATAAATTAAGAAAAAGGCATCTACTTATCGTGCAACTGAAAGTTGCTGATGGCTTGCGCCATCTATCGGAATAAATATCAACTATTCTCGTTGATTTTTAATTATTCCAGAATTGGCCAAATACCCATTCTAACCATGGACGCGTTTCAGGCTTGCACCACGCTGATGAGGGCCAACAGCCCGAAACGCGTCTGTGGTTAGCTTTTCTTGATTAATCAAGAATGGGTATTTGGCCAATTCTGGAATAATTAAAAATCAACGAGAATAGTTGATATTTATTCCGATAGATGGCGCAAGCCATCAGCAACTTTCAGTTGCTCGATAAGGAGATGCCTTTTTCTTTACGTCTATAATAGTTTTAAATTTTGATAACAGATGGCGCGCTGATGCATCATAATAGATTACTTTCCAGCACACCTTCTTCTCTTCTTTCTTATCTCCACTCAACAATCATATCAGGGTATCAAGCCTGTAGAGCTTGTTGATGGTGTCTGCTGGCGATGAGTAGAGCTCATCAATAGATGAGTCAATACAGTCAATAATGTAGTTTGGGGTTGCAGGTTGAAAATTTCACTTAGTACATGTTGGGTAAACCTTGCAACCATTCTTCTGGAAAGTCATTGTCCATAGATGATCAGACTTAAGTCTGGAAATCAAAAACTCTTGTTCCCTTAGGAGGACAGAATTGGTAGAAAGCAAACCTTATTGTTTATGTTGCTGGTTTGTGGCAGCTATTTGGTCAATATTATATATACAGTAGAACCTCCCTATAAAGGACAGCACCTAATTGCAAAGCCAAAGTGTCCTTTAGGGAGAGTGATCCTCTTACCGGAGAGATTCTAAATAGTAAAAATGGTAATTTTGCAAATGAAAACTTGGCTTTTGTGGAGAGGTGTCCTCTAGCGGGGTGTCCGCTAAAGGAAGGTTCTATTATCCATATATTTTTAATAAATCCAGTTTTAAAATTATTTTATATATTTTAATTGATAAAACACAATTCTTGTATCTATATTTTAATTGGTTTTATAAATATCCTATTTAATTTTTTAAAATAAAGATATAACCTAAAGCATTTTTATACTAAAGTTTTGATCGACCAATAGGATATCACGGTTAAGTCATCTATTCTTAAAATTTTCTACTATTTTCTGTTTATTAATTTAGGCTAGGTTCAGGTTAGATTCAGTTGACAAACTATTGGGAAAGTAAATGTCATTTATTGATAAGATACAATTTGGATTATATAGATTAGAAGCAAAAGGTAACAAGACCAAATTATTGGAATATTTGTGACTACAAGAAAATAAGACAAAATCTCAAGGTAATAAGACCAAATCCAAATAAATAAATAGTGTGAGGGGTTTCGGTAACAACGCTGTTACCGAAACGTCACACACTATTTATTTATTTGGATTTAGTCTTATTACATTGTGTTTATAATCTATAATCCAAATTGTGCCTTACCAAGACAAAATCTAAATAAATTAATAGTGTTTGACGTTTCAGTAACAATGCTGTCACTAAGAATAATAAAATGTTATTCTTATATGATCATTTTTCATCTATATGTCACTTTATTATTTTGCTTAATGATGGCAACAACGTTGTTACAGAAACGTCAAACACTATTTATTTAGATTTGGCCTTATTATCTTGTAGTCACAAATATTTCAATAATTTGGATTTGTTACCATTTTTTTTGGCCTATCCCTAGTACACATAGTACAGGCCATGATAATCATGGTGGGTAGAAGTAGGCGACTGCTTTTACTGTAAGTGCACCATGTCTACACATGTGAAAAGCAGTTGTTACCATTTGATGTATGTCTTTTAAATTGGGAAAAAAAATTTAAACTTCACAGAAGAAAAATTCAGAGGGAAATGGTATAAATACCACCACCAATGCAATGACAACTGCCATTCACTACTGCATGTTGCCAAACAATATGTGACACTGCATGAACTTTCACAGCTTGTTATTGCTAAAATGTTGCTGAGTATGTGCTAAGAAATTTTAACAATAAACAAAGTGTGAAAAAATAGTACAAATGTGATATTGTACTGGGATAAGGTGCATAAATTATGAAAAAAAGACATCTCCTTATCGTGCAACTGAAAGTTGCTGATGGCTTGCACCATCTATCGGAAAAAATATCAACTATTCTCGTTGATTTTTAATTATTCCAGAATTGGCCAAATACCCATTCTTGATTAATCAAGAAAAGCTAACCACGGACACGTTTCAGGCTGTTGGCACTCATCAGCGTGGTGCAAGCTGTACCTCAATGACCAAAAACTGGTCATTCAGGCATCCTGAAAAATCATGAAACCGGTAATTAAGGCCAGAATTGCACGAGACCGCGACACATTGTGAATTCTGGAATAATTATAATTAAAAATCAATGAGAATAGTTGATGTTTATTCCGATAGATAGCGCAAGCCATCAGCAACTTTGAGTTGCACGATAAGGAGATGCCTTTTTTTCATAATAAACAAAGAGGTATCCATGTAAGTGCAAAGACGAACTTTTCACATGTGTAGATATGTGGCGCACTTACAGTAAGAACAGTCACCTACTTCTTACCCACCATGATTATCATGGCCTGTATCATGTGTACTAGGAATAAGCAAAAAAAAAAAGGTATCCATGAAATCAATAGGAAATGTCAATATTTTGTGTCATCTACAAAAGGGGGTGTCAAAACCTAATCAAAGTCATGTTATCTTATGTTTCCAATGTATAATCCAAATTGTATAATTTCATTGACTTCATCTATTTATACCTTAGGTAAGAGCTACATTTATAGAAAAGAATGTGCAAAGAAAATGTTAAAAAGTAGTATTGCCTTACAGAAATATAGAAGCAATCTTGTATTGATACTATCCCACATAGATAGATAGATGTGGGGGAATTGGGGTTAGCTGGTTGCAGAAGATTTGTCAAATTAAAAGTTATGGACAAAATATTGTATAAATATGTATACAAAATATTGAAGTACCAAAAAATTGATATGTTTTGAGTTATAAATAATGTGTGAAAGAAATAATTTTAAATTCCTATTTTTTTTTATCATATAATAAATATTATCCTAAAATAATCCAGTGCGAAATTATTTCTCCATTTTTTTTTTTATATATAGAAAAGAAAAGTAGCAAATCATACATATATATTTGATAAGATATTTTTGTGTGCAATTCTAAAATATTAAAAGACATCTATTTGTATTTTATTTTAATGACTTATTACTATTTTTCTATAAAAAAAACTACGTATTCCTTAAAACCCAAGTGTTAAACCAATACTCTACCTCGTAATAGTTTGAAAATTCATTTCTTCGTGTGAATTCATAGGTTGCATTACTTTTAATGCTTCTAATGCTTTTACTAACTTGTCCATTCTTAAAAATAAAAGGAAAAACAAGGATATAATTGAACAAAATTTAAAAACAATATCACAACTATCCTTTGGTCATTTTTGTGTTGTTGTTTGTACAGCGATGATATCTTTTTTTTTTTTTTTTTTTTTTGAGGATATATAAATTGTGCAATAAAAAATATTATGTCTCATTTATAATTAGAACAATTTTTAATTCCATTTTAATATTTTAAAATAATTTATATTTTATTTAATTACAATGTAGAATGCCATCTTGCTTTCAAAAAACATGGTCTATTCCAATCAATAGCTCAAATACTATTGTACCTAAGGTCCTTTTTACCTTAATTTATAGACAGAATTGTAGTAATTTTACCTGAGTGAGAATATGATACAGAGATGCTTTTCAAAAACCAATTTTAAATAGTCTAAATGAATTTTAACTTCTATATATAAGTTAAAACTTATAATTCACAAAGTAGATGGTGATTTGCGCTCTAGGAAAATTTGAACGATTTCATAACTCCTCTCATAATAGGTTATGAAATTGAAGCCGCTCTATACTGATGAGAACCAAAGCCTAAAACCATGGTATACAGGTTGGCTTTTTGTCTGAATTTGTCAAAATTGTAGTTTTGGCTCATTATTTATCACCCCTTTATGTTGTGTACTAGGCTGATAAATGCGATGCATGTTTTAATGCATATTTAATGGGGAGGTGCTTCTTTTGGTACATATACATATGATGAGCGGAATTTCTGACGCTATTATCGTCCCGAAATCCATGAGCCTCTTTCATTCTCAGGGAGTTCACAAAAATAACACATCCTGCTATAAAAAAATATATAGTTTGCGTGTATCCTGCGCGCACTGGGGTTAAAAAAAAAAAGAAAGAATGACAGACAAATGAAAATTTTTGATTAAGATAACAATATATTTATTTATTTATTAGATCAGTCATACAAAGATAAGAATAAGATAAATGAAACGGGCAATGAGGATTGAGTGGGAAAGTTTACATATATATACCTGTTTAAAAAAATCATTATTAAAAGAAAATACTTAACTTTAGTGCTTCAGTTGGAAGGCTGGAAACCCCTCCCCAAAATCTTTTAGAACTACATTTTAACGAGCTTCCCTCTACTATCTTATCTAATACTGACCAGCTCCCCCCAAAAACTTGCTTGCCACTAACTTTTTTTCTCCCAGGGTGACCAAAAAAAATTAAAAAAATTAAAAATAAATCTTTATCTAGTCACCCTCTGTGATAAGAAAGAAATTTAAAAAAATAAAAAAATAAAATTATAATAAAAAATTATCTTTCGAAATATTAATTAAAAAGAAAACCCAAAATAACTGCTTATTTAAAATAAAAGGAAATTTTATTATGGTACTATAAGTTATTTAAAAAAAAAACTAGAAATAAAAAAGGAGGTGAAGAGATGGGCTGGTTTTTTACAGAGAAGAATTATCGACGTCCACTTCACTGTCCACCAGCTTTTCATTGATTCTGTGGGTGACTTTGTGGAGGCCCCAGAAGTGGCCTCTACAATCCTTCCCCGCCAAGACCACGGGATTTGGGCTTGTGAGGAAGCAGGACTATCTCCGGGGTCAAAAGTGGAGGTCGGGGGGGGGGGGGGGGGGGGTGCTCTGGCTTGCGAGGGAGCAAGGCAAATCTCCGGGGTCAAAAGCGGAGGTCGGGGATGCTCTGGCTTGCGAGGGAGCAAGGCAAATCTTCGGGGCCAAAGTGGAGGTCGGGGAATGCTCTGGATTAGAGGAAACAATAGCACTGTCTAAAAAAATAAATAAATGTCAAAACAAAGGGCGCCATGCATTCTATTTATTCGCCAGTTGAATGCAAGACTGGCTTTTTTTTTTAATTCCACTCTGTGACACGGATAGTATTGTGATAGGTATATCTGGAGTCTTAGGGTGCCTGGAACACAAGGGTTATAAACACATATATACATCTATTTATATGTAAGATTTGACACATTGGTGGGAAGGTGCATGCCTACTAGTTTAAAAATAATAATGCTTAGTGACCAAAATAATAATAATAAAAGAGCCAATAATGAATTCAAACAAAATTAAATAAATGAGAAAACCAATAATGAATTCAAACAAAATTGAATAAATAAAAGGCCAATAATGAATTCAAACAAAAATTAAGTAAATAAGAAAGCCAATAATGAATTCAAACCTGAACTATAATGAATTAAAAAAATAAATAAATAAGGGAGTCAAATGAATTCAAACCTGAACTACAATGAATTCAAACAAAATAAAAAAAATAGAATGAAAGACCTATAATGAATCAAAAAAAAAAAAAACTGGTGACTTCACATCAGACTTGACCCGGTGCCTGTCAGTCAAAATTTATCTCTATCAGTTCCATGCCTTTTTCGTTGAAACATGTCCAATTCTATATGGGTTTCCTACTAACTAATTTAAACTAACATGATCAAACTCTAAACTTGTTTAATACCTAATAAAAATAAAATAAATAGTATTTTATCAATGTACTTCCATAGTACGTCTGGTAGGGAGTCCTTTATAAAGACTGACTGGGCCGAGTTGGTTCTTCAGGATGAACACATCATCCAACTCATCATGAGTAAATACAACATTCAGCACAAAGCCCGAAATGCCAAAGACCTCACGTCCAGCACAAAGCCCGTGGCGTGATTAACTGGCCTATTCTGCACTTATTGATACCCTCGCCGAAGAGTCCTCGTGTCAGTCATCTGAAGACACTACGAAACCTCGCGCGTCCCTATTAATAGTATCAGACCCAACAAATGGGTCAGCGCATAGAACCGATCAAGTCCCCGACTTGCAAGACCCACCCTAACTCAGTCTTTTACCACTAACGTTATCCGTATGGAAGGAAGCATACTTATAGCGCACACTTCCCCTACTGGGGTTTGCAACCAGATACCACCCAGTTATCAAACCCTACATTGATTTAATTGAATTGTATGTAGTCATCTGGTGCGCCGGTGAAAACCCGCTAAGTCCACCAAAGTCTCACACATATAAAAAGTTAAAATTTTACACAAATAAATTTACTGGCAATGCGTTTCTTTTTTAAATCTCTACAGACCTTACTGCAATGATATGATTTAATGAATGAGAGGGCTTGGCTCATCAGTAGTGAACCCTCTCAGCGGTTTCGCCAAATTAATCTCTAGACCGCTCTACTATTGTATTGGACTGGTTTTGTTATATACCCTGCATTTTCTATGGAAGGCAACTAAATGGTGTTTAGTGAACTATGGACATAAGCTTATAGGTCTGTAGAGGTACATAATATAAATTTCAAGGTATTGCATCGAGCAAAGCTCTTCCGCGCAAAACATGCTTTCATAACCATTATATATTAGTAAATTAAATTTTATTGCCCTCTATCGTTAAAATTTTACACAAATAAATTTACTGGCAATGCGTTTCTTTTTTAAATCTCTACAGACCTTACTGCAATGATATGATTTAATGAATGAGAGGGCTTGGCTCATCAGTAGTGAACCCTCTCAGCGGTTTCGCCAAATTAATCTCTAGACCGCTCGCGCGGAAGAGCTTTGCTCGATGCAATACCTTGAAATTCATATGTATGTACCTCTACAGACCTATAAGCTTATGTCCATAGTTCACTAAACACCATTTAGTTGCCTTCCATAGAAAATGCAGGGTATATAACAAAACCAGTCCAATACAATAGTAGAGCGGTCTAGAGATTAATTTGGCGAAACCGCTGAGAGGGTTCACTACTGATGAGCCAAGCCCTCTCATTCATTAAATCATATCATTGCAGTAAGGTCTGTAGAGATTTAAAAAAGAAACGCATTGCCAGTAAATTTATTTGTGTAAAATTTTAACGATAGAGGGCAATAAAATTTAATTTACTAATATCAAAAGTTAACAAAAAAAAAAAAACTCATATTCCCGAAGGAAGCCTAACTAAAGGAGCGACTATTTTCTAATTTGAGAATTGCATTGTCCCGAGAGGCTTATATCCCTAACAAATTTGAAATCAAAATATAATCGATCCTATTAAAATTCCCTAACACTATTCTAAATGTATCTTGGTCTAACAATATAATAGTTTTTAACCTTCTTACACATTCACTACACCAATTCTATCATACACCCTCCCCCCTATCATTCGCGGTGTGCATACAAACTAAAGTTAAAAATTGCTATAAACGCCAAAATACCTCAATTATCATTGCTAAATTTACCCTAACAATAATTAACTTCAAGGACATCATGAAATCAAAGAAAATATTTAATAAAACTTGGGAACTAAATGCCCTTCAATATAAATTAACCTATGCCTCATACAATCTCTTACTAACTATTTATATTCAATGACTGATATCAGTCCCAACTGTAAGCTAACCCAACCTTAAAATAATTGTAAATATCAGAGTCTCTAAATTGTCTTTGCCTCAACACCTAGTACCACTGCAAAGATAATTTAATAGGACAATTTACTAATTAGAGTGACAAAGAATAGGACATTCAACTCATGAAGGCCACAAACAATTGGAGACGCTTCCTCCACTGATAAGATCCTATTGATTGACCTTATCTCCTCAAACACGCTCCAGTCACAGCAACCACTCTACACCACTAGTCAACAACTTTATCCTACCTGTTGACTGTAGGCAACACGCAATAGTTCTAGAATATGGAATTAAAGGGCGTCTATATATACCCAACCGATATCTGTACTAATGTGTAAACCTACACTCTGCTGCACCACTGCTCTAAACTACCTGGCTTCTGATTGTCTATGTCTACTTAATCTCAATTCAAGGGATTATTGAGCGTCATACGATGGCTCCCGTATACTCAACCTTGGACGTCACTAAGAACACAAACAGCTCGCCGCCAAACATTACTCCGACCTCGGCAGTACATCTTCTCTGGAGTTGTTGTGTGGCTCTGGAGTAAACTTGATGTCGCCCAGCTATACCTATACATCTATTTAGCTGCTTGCGCCACCGATCCTACTGTAAACTATGCACCATACTGAAGTACTAACTCGTTGTTCATAACTGGAAAGTTATCACCTAATAGCCATTCAAGAGCGTTCTGGTTTTCCAGTCGCTTCTTGGTCAAATAATATCTTATTCTATTTAAATCTAATCTTAATACAAAATTACTCTAGACTTGAATATTTGTGCCAAATTGGTTACACCTAATTGCCAAATATTAACAAGACTGATTGTCTATACTATATGCTTTGACATGAGAAAGTTTGAAAATTTTAACATAAAATTTCAAAATTTAAGGTTTCATGAAAAAAAATTCTACAAAAGAAAAAAATTCTGCTCAATTTGGTCTCTCAAATCTAATCTTAATAAAAAAATTTACCCTAAACTTGAATATTTGTGCCAAATTGGTTACACCTAATTGCCAAATATTAAACAAGACTGATTGTCTACTCTTACAATATGCACACTACACTTAAAATTTCAAAATTTAAGGTTTCATGAAAAAAAAATTCTATAAAAGAAAATTCTGCTCAATTTTGTTCTCTCCCATTTAATACATAATAAAATTTTATGAAATGACTGTTTCTTATACAGTTTTCTTAACTTACCTAGAGTGCCTATCTATGGGAAGGGTGTGTTTTACACGCATTTTATTTTACTTATATCAGGGTCTACTATATTGTTCTTTTCTTTAGTCCAGCCTGGACCTCCTTTTACTAAAATAAAATAGATTAGACATCATTATATTAGATTGTCCTATTTGCTCTGCTAGGGATTATGTTTGCTCACTACGCGGTAGTTCAAAATTTTTTTACTATCAACTGCAGGCTAATTTCTCTTACACTTTTGATGGTATTATGTGTATTTTGACTTGACCTGGTTTGATTCAGCACGCTTTCCTTATCGAAGTCTCAATAGAACACGGAATTGAGTGTTCAAAATATATATATCATTATGGTACTCAAGATTCATCTCGTTAAGACATGGCTGTCGCAGTGTTTTCTCGTGGTATGACAGAGGTGAACCGAGCCTAGACACATCTGAGAAGGTGCAGGCTGGCAGAACTACATCTTGCGTAGATTGACTCGGCATGTCGATTAATCAATCTTGGAAATTCTGAGCGGAATTGGTGCATCAGCCTGCAGATGGATAGTATGTAGAGTACATCTCTTTAATTCTACCATTGATGCATATATTTCAAATATTCTCTCCACATCCTACCACAGTGACCCACTCTTCAACTGGTTCATGCCACGTGGTTTTGCGCGCGGTGGCGTTCATCGGGATATTGTTTTATGTCGTTATTCACTCACGTCCACCTTCGTAAGTATCTTTAAATCCTATTAAATAATATACAAATTTGTAGGCAGAATTACATTCTCCAACATCCATAGTTTAAGACTACGCAAGATACCCTCCTAAATCTTCAAGGCCTATTCCCGACCTCCCAGAAATATAGTCTTCGCTGCTGGTTACCAATGTCTAATGTCACATTTCATAAAACTACGAAAGCCGATGCCGAAACGAGTTTTTATATCTGCTATGATGCTATAAGTTTCTTTTGTTACTGGCTTCTGCTGCCAAGCAACCTGAAGATAAGGTTTTTCTGGAAAGGCTTATCAAAACCAGTCAAGTGCAAACACACACGAGGTGCAAAATTTTTATCGCTGTTTATCTAGGTTACTTGTATAACCATTATCTAGTAAACTGCTAAGTTCTTATTTCGAAATAGAGTCATTAATTTACAAAGGACACAGGTTATATATAAAATTAATTTGATCTTTGGCTGGAGCTAAAGAAAAGAAACAACAATTTCACTACTTTCATTAAAAAAGGAAAACCTTCCCCACCAAATTCTGTAATATGGATTATCATACTATAAATTGCTATTAGATTGAATACGATAATAACTAAATAATAAAAATATAAATGCACCTATAAATGGGAGAGATAAAACTATATGCAGTACTATTTGTAATGTGCGTGACACATGCAAAAAATATAATCGAAGGTGACTGGAAAAAAAAGGCTAATAATCCATACAAAGGAGGTTTTTTCTATCAATAAATGCTATACTGTTGTCACGCATTTCCCTCCACGAGGAGTCACAAATGAGAATATACAATTCTACAAAATTATAAAATACTATCTGCACAAGATGGTATGTCCATGCAAAATAAAATTACGAGACCAATTTAATGTCATCTTACGCTATTAAAAAATAAAAATATTGTAAAAACACGTCTTATCTAAAACTGTATAATTGAACAAACATATTTATCGCATAAATTTAAAGTAACTAAAAAAAAACTAAAGTAAATTAAAATAAATAATGGAGAAAAATATTATCTTGTCCCAATGACTTGTACAAAAATTGTTTTTAAATATATTTGGCATATTATTAAAATATTATACTAAATTAAAATGAATAGATAAATAAAAGAAATGGAAGAAATATGTGGCAGGCATTTTTTTTTTTTTTTTATTATCATTTACAAAGCACGCGATATCCGTCTTGGATATTTGCATGCATACACAAGTTTGGGAGCTTATTTACAGTAATTATTAATATGATTTTAGTTATTATAATAGAAATTATTAACATATTTGTCAGTTAGTTAACGATTTTATTACCCTATAATGAATATTAGTGAACATCACAGATAAGAACAGAAATTTAGAGCTATTTACAGCATATAACTATATATCAGTTATTACAGCCCAGGCTATCTATTACTAAAAAACATTCTACAAAATCTATTAAAATTTATATACATATATCTATTATTAACTATTTGATTTAGACAATTTATATTTATTTGATTTTTGACTCTCAAGTCCTCTACAAGTCGACAGTCCGTTAGAATATGTACAGGATTTTCTTCTTCTGCACCACATGAGCATTTAGGCGAATCCGTCTTTCTGACTTTGTACAAATATGATCTAAAGTTACCGTGTCCAGTAAAAAATTGGACACTGTAAAAATTTGGCTTGACATATTTGGGTATTTGGGAGTCAGTGAAGAAGGACTTGAAAATGGTATTAGTCTTCTCATAGTATTTCTGCATTTTTTCCCTTATATAATTAGAAATTATATTCCTACTTGAAGAGTCAAATCGGTTGTAATTTATTTCGGTTTTCAACATGTTAGATTCAATATAATCAGTAAGTTTGGGGACTTGTGCAAGTATGTGTGTACAGTCCGATGATGTTGTACTGTAGGCCTGTATACAATGTTTTAATATTTTATATTGAAGAGAATTTAGTTTGTCCTTAGACTTTTTGTTTATGAATGGATACCATACTGAATAACCATAAGTAATTGTACTTCGATATAATGTCTTATACAATATCAGTCTTCGTCTAAAGTCTAGACCCCATGCTTTCTTTGTCAGGCCAAATAGGTATCCACTAGCTCTAGTTACTTTTATGATCATTTCATTAACGTGAGGCGTAAAGTCCAGTTTGCTTCTGACTCGGTGATTTTTAATAGTCATTCCTAGGATCTTAAGTTCTTCAACCGGTTTAATTAACTTGCTACCTGAGACTATTATATCGCTATTGCATTTATATAAATATAATATTTTTGTTTTTTCATCTGACAATTTTAATTTACGACTTTCACACCACTTATTGATTTTTCTTAATACATTATCTATTGTCTTTCTTAGTTGTTCAGGAGTTTTATTCCAACATATTAACGTAATATCATCTGCATATCCTATTGTTTCACAATTATCATCCAGACTATTATTCAGTATCTCATTAATAAGAATATTCCATAATGTGGGAGACAGTGGTCCTCCCTGTGGACATCCTTTACTTAGTTTCTTATTAATTTCAGTTGAGGAAAATCTAAATCTTATTCTTCTATTATCAAAGTATGATTGTAGAAGTTTTATCGTTGAAGCCTGCACACCATCTTCATCTAGTCTTTTCATCAAGGCCGGCCACCATGCATTATCAAACGCTGCACTAATATCCACTGCAATTATTGCTGCATATTCTCTTGTTTTATGTTCTAACGCAATTTTTATTATTTCAGTTAGTGCAGTAATAGTAGATTTCGATCTTCTAAAGCCATGTTGTCGATCACTTAGTAAATTAAAATCTTCATAATATTTTATTATTCTATTATTAATTATTTTTTCAAATATTTTAGAAATGTTGGAATTAAGACATAAAGGTCTATAATTTTTATAGTTATTAAAATCTGTTTTTCCAGGTTTCGGAATAATTATTGCCTCTGCTCTTTTCCATTCAGCAGGATAGTATTGTAGGTCCAAACATTTTTGAAATAGTTTCACCAATATAGGAGCTATAAATTGTTTAGTGTGCCTTATCATGTTGTTAGAGATGTTGTCTATTCCGGGAGATTTCTTTGGATTTAATTTGTCAATTAAGTCGTTAACTTCAGTAATCATAACCATCGGTTTTTCTTTATTGAGTAGTTTTAAATTATAATTTCTTATACTTTTATGGATGTTTGTATCTTCTTCACATTTATCATCTGGAAATAAGTTGTTCAATAATTCCTCACCCTTCTGCAAACATTCCATATCAGTATTACCCTCCAAAATTTGCATATTTCTCTTCCGATTAGATCCACTTTTGATGTTTTTATACACCTTATATAAGTTTCCATAAGGGTTGTTCGATTTGTTTTCCTCCAGAAAAATTCTCCAGGATGCTTTCCTAGCTTTTTCTATTTCCCGTAAATACTTATTTCGTATGCTTTTATAGTATTGTTTAATATGATTAGGGCAATTTTTGTTTCTATAGTAACAGTTCCTAAGATAATGACAGTGATCCTTTAGATGCTGTAAATTCGTATTCCACCACTTATTACTAATATTATTTTTTGTTGTCATATTATTATTTACTTTGAGTGAATTATGTGCTGCCTCAATCAGTATGTTCGTAAGTTCTTTTACCGTTTGATCAATCATTTCTGGTGTATCCACTATGTCTAGTAAGTTTTCAATTTTTTCTCGTTCAGTACTGTTAATTCTCTGACTAAAACTTAACCAGTTCGCATTTTTCTCATTAAATTTCCAAGTGGAATAATATTTTTCTGAACTAAATTGTTCGTTTGTATATATTTCAAAAGATATAGCTACATGATCTGAAATTTGCGATATTTGCTGCGTCTTCCAATTTCTGATCGCCGCAATTGCCTGTTTATTTGTTAGTGTGAGATCAATCACACTTGCATCACGACACGTGAAAGTTTTATTATTATGGATAATTAAGTTTATTTCATCTATGATAGGGATCAGTCTATGTCCATTATAATTTTTCCTGATATCATACCATAACGGAGCTCTGGCATTGAAATCGCCGCAAATTATCACCGGTATATGTAAATTTGTATTAATTAACTTCTTCATAAATTCCTCGTGCTCACTTTTCATTGAATTCGGATGTATATAAATGTTGGAAAGACATATTTTCTTACTTTTTGTTTGTATGGTTATAGTTGTAGCGAATGAGTTAGTGAATTCTGTACTTAATTGAATTTTTAAGGTGCTATTTCTTACAATTATTGCCGTATTTATATTGGGACTGTTCATCAATTGATATTTTGTACAAGGTCCTGGAAATATTACCTCCTCTTTGATTATATAAGGTTCTTGTATCATTACTATATCTGCATTTCTAATTTCATCAGATGCACAAAGCTCATTTATGCAATTTTTGCTTTTTCTAGTATTTTGTTGAATAATTTTGATTTTGTCAATATATAGTTTTCGGCCCATCATTCTGGAATTTTATTATTGGCCCGCATCTTCTATATGTGTAGAATAGTCTGTTCTTTGTATTATAATTTGCATCTCTTTTTTATAGATTGGGCAATCTTGACTATTCGGTTTATGCTCCAAATCTCTATTTCTAAAATGTGGATGTTTGACGCAGTTGCAGCATTTAATTGTAGTCGAGCATTCGTGTTCTCCCTCTTTTTCACATTTAATACATTTTTTGGGATTGGGACAGTTATTCCTCTTATGATTAGGATTAAATAGAAAACAGTTCTGACATTGATTCACTAATATTTTATCTTTAATATCGCATCGTTGAATATCCGTGTAAATTTTCCCATTTCTCTTCATAATTTGGTAGACTCTAGGTGAAACCCTCAGTACTACATCTTGCTCTGCTCTGTTGGTTTTCATTGGAAATAGCACTTTGATCTCTTCACTGAGTTGAGAAAGTTCAGGGTTCATCTCACATAACGTTGTCGATAAATTAGCCAAGTTGGTCATCTTATTGACTGATTTTATGATTATGTTTGGATCTCTTAGTTTTGGCTTGTATATTTTACTGCATTGGTTTAGATCATCTTGCTTAGTAAAACTTTCTATCATTCGATCTATATCTTGATCTTTAGGCAATTTTATTACTGTACCTTTCCTAGTATTAAATACCTTGTTAAATCTGATTTTATTTCCCTCCTGTCGTAAAACTTTTATACTATCATTCACCTTTTGTTGTACCTGTGAGATGTTTTGACCTTCATTGGCAGTTATTATGATAGTTTGTTCCTCAGTAATTTGCTTATCTTTTTGAATAAATTTATCTTCCCCATATTTTAACACCTCTGCATACGAGTCCTTGTTTCTGTTTTGTTTTACTATTTGGGATAAATCGTTTCTAATGTCGGTATAATTTTTCTGCATACATTCCCCAATTCCATTTAAACTCTGTTCTAGTTTCACTAATTCTAATACACTATCCTTTAGCTGTTTTGTTGTACTTTTTACATATCCAATATCTTGTTTGTTCAACGTTTTTTGATTGTTATCAAATTTGTCTACAAAATATTTACATAATTCATCCAACCTGTCTAATATTAACGCATTCATTGTTTTGCATATCTATTGACAGCGTAAAATATTAATGAATTGTTAGCGATATTTAAAGTGTTTGATTTGATCCAAAAGATTTAGCAATATTAATATATAATTTCAAAATTTAATATGTTTAAAAATAAACTGAATTTAAATTATTTCAAAATATATAATATACAAGTTAAAACAAATTTAAAGTATATTTACCGGATAATGCGGAGCGATGCAAAACACGTCCACTCAGTCTGGCCGCCTGGTGGCAGGCATAGTGCCAAGCCTAAAGGCTAAGCCTTTCAAAAAACGTACCTTTCCCACCAAACGCTTGGTCTAGACTGTCTTTGTTAAAAATTTCCTTGTAGGCGGGAAAAGCGGTTCTCTTGAAACCCTTAGTGTCTCGCCGACTTGTCAATCAAACTTGCGGGGGAGGAAGTCTAGAATTTGACATTGATTGATATCTTTATTTGCTTTCCCATGGTTTCTCAGATTCTTTGCATTTTCCCGCTAAAAATTTTCCTTGTAATTTTCTATCTACCAGCTAGTATAACGGAATTTTTAAGATTGTTAACTAATAAACACAAAAAAATTGAGATTTCAAATACTCTAAACTGGTGTACCTTGCTAAAAAAATTACTGGTGTTGACAATATATGATTTAAAAGATAGATTACAAAATGATGCAGTGTTTTAAGTTATAACCCAACTTCTATAACGTTCAAAATTTTTATACTGGACACATGGTGACCTCGACACATATTTGTTTAGAATTGGCAAAATTGGTTCACTTGCATGCACTTGTGGAAACTAACAACAAACCCCTGAACACCTTCTGATAAAATGTCCATTAACTTCTGATCCAAGGGAAGAAAACCAACTTTACCTGACCGATACAAATAAGCTGCTTGCAATAAAGACCAATACATCAAGTTTAATAGATTCTGCAGGATGTACATTTAGAGGCGAAAGTGCTGACTGTACATATTTTTAAGCCACTACTTATAATTGCTATATGTAAAATTTGACGTCGAACGCCTAATCCCAATGATTTCCAATGTTCAATTGTATTAATTTAAAAAAATATAATATGATGTTACACAATAGGCTAAAAACGACGTTCTATTTTTATGCGAAAATCTTTTTACACATAGTACAAATAGTTTTAAATATAAATTTGGCATTACTGTAAATGTTAAAACTAAAATGTAAGTGGACAACTGCGGCCTTCTAGCATATTATTTGGCTTAATTAAAAAAATATGGCTCGTTTATCTAATATTAAAAAAAAGGCACCACCACAAATGTATCAAATCTTACCTTAAAAAAGAAAATGGCGGGATCCGTTCTCCACGTGGTTGGCCGCCTCGTGGACTTTCCCATTCTTTACTGGATTTTCCGTAGCCTCCAACTTGCACACATTTATCTATTAGTTTTATGCTTTAGACAGGATTTTACATGTTACATGTTTCAAGCAGCAGGGCGCTATTTTACTGTGAACCTTTCGTGGCCATAATGGAACTGATCGGCACCACGTTGAAGGCGTCATTGATGAGCGGAATTTCTGACGCTATTATCGTCCCGAAATCCATGAGCCTCTTTCATTCTCAGGGAGTTCACAAAAATAACACATCCTGCTATAAAAAAATATATAGTTTGCGTGTATCCTGCGCGCACTGGGGTTAAAAAAAAGAAAGAATGACAGACAAATGAAAATTTTTGATTAAGATAACGTTACGTAGACGACATTTTCTGCCTGCATTGAGATACCGATCATTCGCCCATTCTCTCCGCTCTAAACTCTTACCATCCGGATCTACTTTTTACACACAACCCGTCCCGCTCTAACTGTATTCCATTTTTAGACATTTTAATTATTAACAACGACGTTAAATTCCACACAACGGTCTTTCGCAAACCTGGCTTTACCCCCTCGTACCTACATTTTTCATCCCACGCCCCCGTCTCCCACAAGATCACCACCGTCCGAACTCTTTCCAAACGTATCTACACCCACTGTTCCCTCCCTTTCTTTAACAATATCGAGGGGCGTACGGTCTACTCGCATCTCCTGTCCGCGGGCTATCCACGCAGTTTTATCGACCGGCATTTTTTCACACCCAACCAAAAAAGAACCACACCTCCAGTATTTAAAAGCACCTGCGTCCTCCCATACTCCACCACGAATTCCGGTATTGGTTCCTTTTTACGTAAATACGGCATTCGCACTTTTTGCAAGTGCACACCTTCCCTTCACACCTTCTTAAGACATCCTATCACAAAAAGCTCCGCCAAACGTAACCCCCAATCCCTTTCCAACGCCGTTTACAAAATTCCCTGTAACGATTGCGATTTACACTACATTGGAGAAACAGGCCGAACAATCGCCATCAGAGCCAGTGAACACGCCCGTAACATCCGCTCGAAAGACAAAAAATCGCTCATATACCAACATATCGCCGAGTCCGGACATTCCTTCAATCTTGACAACACAACCCCCATTTATAGCGATATAGCAAACAAATATCAACGCTTAGTTCTTGAGGCCCTTGTTTCTAATACTACCCCCAACCTCAACAGAAAGATTGACCTCCCGCCCCAATATTCTGTTTTTTATTCTACCTCAGATACACCTTCTTCGTAACTTTTAACTTTATCTTTATTCCGCTGATTTTTTATTTTTTATTTTTATTTTTATTTTTTATTTTTATTGTTGTTTTTTCTTGCTTTTGTCTTCGCCTCTCGTTGTCCGCCTTTCTCACTTCGTCTTAGGTATACAGATTTTCAACGGGCTGATGTTCTTTATACAAACTCAAAATGATATTTATACAGAGTAAAATTGAAAATATTTTGTTATTAGCATGTGCTCTCGCGGGCGTGCATCAGATTGTTTTTAATATTTTTAATACTTTTAAACTGTCGCTTATAAATATTGCATCTCCTTCTTATTCATGTCAACACCTGATGAAGGACGGGTGACGTCCGAAAGCTTGTTTACAGCTCAATAAAGAAACTCACCACTTTCCTCTTGATCTCCCTTTTAACAATATATTTATTTATTTATTAGATCAGTCATACAAAGATAAGAATAAGATAAATGAAACGGGCAATGAGAATTGAGTGGGAAAGTTTACATATATATACCTGTTTAAAAAAATCATTATTAAAAGAAAATACTTAACTTTAGTGCTTCAGTTGGAAGGCTGGAAACCCCTCCCCAAAATCTTTTAGAACTACATTTTAACGAGCTTCCCTCTACTATCTTATCTAATACTGACCAGCTCCCCCCAAAAACTTGTTTGCCACTAACTTTTTTCTCCCAGGGTGACCAAAAAAAAATTAAAAAATTAAAAATAAATCTTTATCTAGTCACCCTCTGTGATAAGAAAGAAATTTAAAAAAATAAAAAAATAAAATTATAATAAAAAATTATCTTTCGAAATATTAATTTTAAAATATTAATTAAAAAGAAAACCCAAAATAACTGCTTATTTAAAATAAAAGGAAATTTCATTATGGTACTATAAGTTATTTAAAAAAAAAACTAGAAATAAAAAGGGAGGTGAAGAGATGGGCTGGTTTTTTACAGAGAAGAATTATCGACGTCCACTTCACTGTCCACCAGCTTTTCATTGATTCTGTGGGTGACTTTGTGGAGGCCCCAGAAGTGGCCTCTACACATATTTATTAACATCAATGATAGAATTTCTCCATTTAAATATATATGTTTTTGTGTGGTATATATTGCAAGCACTGGTAGTAAAGGGCTTTGTGGTCAAGTAGTCAAACGTCAATAGATAACACAAAAAATGAGGCAGGTAAGGATGTTACCTAAGAGAGTCCAACGCCAAAGACACAGACAAGTTTCAGGAAGGTGGGATATACATTAGAGGTGTTGAGACTCCTTTTGTTGTTGTTGGGTTCAGTTGGGCAAATGGGAAGGGATGTAAAAGTGATTTAATAAAATTTCCTTATTAAAATATACATAAGTGTGACATTTCAGTAACAGTGTCGTTACCATCATAGGAATGGTGTGTGATATAGAGATAAACAAATATATAACTTAAACAACTAGAATTATACTTGGGAAGATAGAATATAGAGGCATTTGAGGATTACATCACTCCAAGTACCCCAAACTTCCTTCCAAGCTACCGTGGGAGAGATCCCTGAGAGGTGCAGATATGGGGGGAGCTGTTGACAGATTCCGCCGGGGTTTCAAATTTGCTGGAATGCGCTAACGAGACCTCTCACATGTGGAATTCCATCGTCCGTCCCTTCCCAGGGGTATCAGCTACCTCTTTGAAGAAAAGAGATAATGGTGGGGCCCGGGGTGTCAACTATCCTTAGAAGAGTGACTTATAAAGGATGCCCTTTCTTGACTTTATCTGCGTAAATCTAGTACAAATTTACCTTTTTACTATTTCTCTCTCAATACACTTGTCTGACACTGATCTCTATTAAAATTATTCTTAGTCATTTGTGGCATATACTGTGTAACATCCATGAAATCATTATTAAATTAGACAATCTATAAAAGACTCCTTCTGGAGATTCAGCAACCCACTGAAGACGCTGGGAACTATTTCAGAAAGGGAAAATATAGCAATAGAACTCTATAATTTCTACGGATCAATTGTAAGTAGATTCATACACAAAAGATATAGTGAAGAAAGTTTTAGAACAGATGTGTGAATAAATCCCTCTTTAAACAAAGGCTCATGTGTACTTGGGAAAAGGGAGGGAATTGATGTATTATTCTTGTTCCTACATTAAATTAGATAATCTATAAAATAATGGTTGGCTCTCCCATCAAAATAGACGCTGGAATTGAACGCCGTCTATTGGCCGTCTCTACAGACTAGAGGACTCGGGTCGGTGACAAGCCGTGCATTATCAATTAAGAAGCGCCCATATAACTTTTAAAATCTCTGAGATCATCCAACAACAATAGGGGATCTCAGATAAAGAGAAGCATGTTATTATTAGAAGCTATAAACCTAAATATAAGACCAAATTAACATTTTTTTATAGAAATAAAAGATGTTGAAATCTCACGTGTACTTGGGAAAAGGGAGGGAATTGATGTATTATTCTTGTTCCTACATTAAATTAGATAATCTATAAAATAATGGTTGACTCTCCCATCAAGATAGACGCTGGAACTGAACGCCGTCTATTGGCCGTCTCTACAGACTAGAGGACTCGGGTCGGTGACAAGCCGAGCATTATCAATTAAGAAGCACCCATATAACTTTAAAATCTCTGAGATCATCCAACAACAATAGGGGATCTCAGATAAAGAGGAGCATGTTATTATTAGAAGCTATAAACCTAAATATAAGACCAAATTAACATTTTTTTATAGAAATAAAAGATGTTGAAAATATTATTTCAAAATTAAATATCAAGGAAGCACCAGGTCCAGATTTTATCAGTAATAATATGATCAAACATGCAGGTACACTTTTAATCCCGATTTTTATAGCAAAGATTCAACAAATGCGTTGAATTAGGCTACTATCCGGATGTATGGAAAGACTCTATTTGTAAAGATTATACCAAGACCTAACAAAATAAGCTATGAAACAAGCAAAAGCTATAGACCTATACTATTGACATTAACATTTCTAATATATTTGAAACAAAAGAGGTTTCAATAAATATCACGAAGAGAACAATCTAATGAGTACAAGGCAACATGGATCTTTCTAAAAATAAATCAACGAATAGTATAATGGTAGAAATGATGGAAACCATACTGAAACACAGACAGGAGAACTGGCTTCTTTGATCACAGTGGGTATGGCAGGCACTTTCGACAATGCATGTTGGCCAGCAATTATTAGAAGACTCGATTTTTGGTAGCATTCCCTCCAAATTGGTAAGAATCGTACAATATTTCATTTAAACAGTGAAAGAAGGGCAAATTCCTCATATGAAAATACAAATATTACTAAAATTTGACAAAGAGATACCCTCAAGGCGGCCCTAATAAAGTCGTATTTTCCGCTGTTGCTGTATTAATGTATCACAGCAAAGGTACAGTACACAACTCCATTCCATCGGGAGCCGGTAGTTCTATGTTCCAATACAATTTGTAATAATAAGATGTAAGGGTAGCACCATAAAGCAAAGGAATGAAATATGTATGAGAGGAAACAAAAAAAATTCTCCATATAAGTTATATACTATATATTTATTCAAAAGACAAACAAGGTTAGGGAACATTCCTATACTGGCGGGATGTGCTATTTATATAGTGATCTAGATAGAGGTGACTTGAAGTTAAAAATTTGCCTTTATAAAGGGGAAAGCCTAGATCTCTATCTATTCTACCGAGACAAAATATAAGATCCCTATCATATTTATGTACCTTAAAGCCCTTTAGGGCCCATGCGAAATTTAAGTCAGTTCCTACTCAAAAAGAGATACTAAGCCATAATGGCAAAGATGCTTACCTTTTTCCGAAAGCGCCCGAGAAAGTCTGGTCTCCTCCCTTCTGCGTCTCGAGCCTGACTGTCGACTCTGACTTAATGATCCCCTTTTTAGCAAAGAAACCCTCTTTTATCCTTGCCTCTCTCCATTTTGATTCGCTGCTCGTGCTAAAGTTTTTATTGGTTGGCATTTTCATTCGTCAAAAGAAAACACGCACGTGATCATGACCACGTCTCCAATTTACCGTGTTGCCGCGAGAGAGAAAAAAAAAGAAACATTGTAGATTGAGAAACAAATTAATTCCTTTAAGAAATTAAATAATATATATTCCGAGTATTACAAAAATTATTGATTTAAATGTTTACATGATAAATTATTTTCTTTCATTATTCTATTCCTAAATCTTTTTTAAAAAATACTAATTTAACTGGGGCTACTGTAGATATTCGACTTGTTAAGAGTTTATAATTTATTATAAACTAGCGGACGTACCCGGCTTCGCCCGAGGTTTTACCCGAGTAAAGGTTTGTCTTGTCTAACGAACATTTGTTAAAACAATTCTCTATAAACTTATAAAAAAAGAAAGATATATTTTGATAATTTGAAACTCGTAAATTTGAATCTCTCGATAAAGTGAACATTTTTTTTCCCGGTCCCTGTGTGCCGTGTCATCCTGAATTTTGTCTTTCATAATTTTCTACATTACAAAATCATCGTTTTATCTAGTGAACATATTTTCCTGGTCCCTTGAAAGATACTCAATAAGTTGAATAAAGTCATGGGCGTGAATCTCTCGATAAAGTGATTATTTTTTCCCGGTGCCTGTGTGCCGTGTCATCCTGAATTTTGTCTTTCCTAATTTTCTACATTACAAAATCATCGTTTTACCTAGTGAACATATTTTCCCGGTCCCGGACGTAGTTCCCGGAGGTCACCCGCCCCCCGCGCGCCAGGACCTCTTGATCACTCTGATTGGCCGGCGGCCGGACGGGGGGGGGGGGGGGGGGGGCTCTTGATCCTTCTGATTGGTCGGTGGGAACTTGGACTGTCCAACCAACTGGCCGGCGGCCGGACGGAGGGGGGGCAGATCTCCGTTGCAAGATGGCGTTGCTTGCGAGTTAAAGCTACAAATCTGCAAATAACTCTAAGGATATTCAAGATATTCAAGAAATTATTTTTCGTAAACCTTTCCGGGGATACGCCTAATAATATCCCAAAATTTCACGGCGATTGGATGTATGGTTTTTGAATCCATAGAGGACACACACACAGACATTCAATTATATATATATAGATTTCCGGATATTAAATTCGATGCTGAAATTTAATCATTTCTTTTAGTCACCTCTATCTAAATATTAAATGAGGGGCATATATGTACATATGGTACAACAGCTTCCAGCACGGGTGTCTCTGGATGTCACTGGTGTCTTCTTCTCCACCAGGCATCAGCTTTCGGCATGGAAGTCTGGTGTCTTCTTCTCCACCAGGCATCAGCTTTTGACATGGAAGTCTGGTGTCTTCAAGTGGCTAGGTTTCTGGGCAAAAAGTAGTCTATAAGTCTATATGGGAGGGAAGCCATGTATCCAGTTGATGTTGACACCATACATCTTCTGTTGGGGTATGATTACAAAACGTACCCCAACAATCCTCCCCCTGCCAAGTAATGGACAAATGCGTTTGTGCTACTCATTATTCATCTGTCTTTCATCAGTCACCATGAAAGCAGGCCCATTTCTAGCAAAATGCATTTTCCATTACTAGGTGAAGCCCAGATGTACCAAAACCTATAACGAAAATAAGGCTAATCAAAATGATGGTTTTGCTATTCGAGATGTTTATTATTCCGAACATTAGTGGGCATTGTGCATCCTGGCAAAAAGGGGTTTTATGTGTTATTTTACTGTCAGCACATTGGTATCGACATAGGCCATGGGGGACAGTCATATCATACGTATGGAAGTAAGCAAGGTCATCTGTCTTACCATTCATGGGTATATATACCACCCTTCCACTTTCTTCTTTGGCCTTGAGGAGTAGGCCATCCTTGTGGTAAGTCTTCTCACCCCATCCTTGCCTCTTGAGGTGCTGGACCCATTGCTACCTTCTCTCTGCTAACAATACGGTTAGAACATTTCCCTATTTCATATTATATATGGAAAAAAAATTTTTTTTGGGCGCCAAGAAGTCGTTTAGAAATAACTGACTAGTCCAACTCCTAAAACATGCCAGCATCTTTATTTAAGTACCAATCAAGACATTCGTGTAGTATAATCATTCCATGTTAAATGATGAGTATAATATATATATTGAAGTGAACATATCATGTAGATAGTAATTAGTGATATAAGTGATAAAAATCATCCCATGATAGATGACAAAAGAAAACTACTACAAAATTATATATGATGACAAAATATATACATATACAAGTAAGGCGGATAAAAGAAAATAAGGATAAAATAGATCATACCTTGAGGGAAGATTAAGCCATGACAACATGTTAAAAAAAATCGCATCATGGTAGGTAAATATGATTAATATCGTGAATATCAAAAGAAAATTGTTGAAATGAATAATATATGATTATAATATAATATATATATGATATAAAAATAATAACATATTGAATAAGAAAATGTAAACATAATATATATTTGTGCGCTGAAGGTTCAAGGTTTAGTATCTCAGTTAAGTTTTCAATCTTATCCAGTCTGGAATCACGTGTTGGTCACTGGGTAATATTCATCCATCCCCATCCTACTGGAGGGTGGGTTCTTTCTTGTGTGTTAGATTCTTCAAATTACAATACTCTCTCAACCCAGATGGGAACGTCATTTAGAATCTTGGTCAAATGGAACATAGCCCAGACCTCTATTAAACTACACAGTCCATTTAGATCTAGGGTGACAACCGTATGAAGAAAGTTCTCTGTTTGACAGAGCAACTAATCAATTTCTCCTATTTTGTTTGCGACTTCCGTTTACCTTGTCTCTGGGGTGTGACAGTTCAGCTACCTCTCCCTTCCAAGAAATTCATATTACTTTCATCTACTAATACACTCTTTATCCATTGATCTGAATCCTATTAATCTACATCTTATCAATTTGAATTTTATCGATCTGAAATTTTGGTTCGTTTACAAGTTCCTTCAGAATTCTACTCCCTGTATAACTGCACTTAATTCTACTGTCCTCATTACAACATTTCTAAAAACTTTGACTCATTGGCTCGTTCTGGCGTCTCGTTCGCGGTTCTTATAGTTAACTAATACTTTAAAGTCTTATCCTAACATGGAACGAGTTGAAACTCGTTGAAGGTCCTATTAATTACTTATTCTGCCTCTCGAATCGGTCTTATGCTCAAATTCATTCCAACAAAACGTATGGCAGGGCGAATCCTTTATTAGAAGAAACTTCCGCTAGCTATGGGGGATCAAACTGGTACCAAAAAAAAAATCAATAGACGGAAACCACTTCGTCTAGATTACCTGTGCAATCTCTGCCTACATGCCAATCTTACAGGACCTCCCGTCTGAAACACCCTCGCTCCAGCCACGCTAAAAGCGTCGAAAACTACGGTGTCAGATCAGTTACTCAAGGTCGCGCCGTTATGCCCCAGGCTATATGGCATGGCTAAAACAAATCCCCCATCCTGCATAAAATTCAATCTATACCTCTTCGCTTCCTCTTGCGAGGAGGAGATGAGTGGGCTTTCGGCTTGATCCTTGCCTCTCACTATCCCCTGTCTGAGGGTCGGGATAGGGATCATTTATCCACAATCCTTAGAATTCAAGTTGATATAATGAAATAAAGTAATTAATTATACTAATAAAAAGAAATTATACGTATACTCCTTTAAAAGGAGGCCTAATAAAAAGGAGCGGACATCTTACTATCAATAGAGTTGTACAGTCCTGTGAGGCTACCGATCCTAACAAATAAAGAAATCAAAATTAAAAATCGAACCTATTAATTCCCTACACTATTCTAATGTACTTTTGGTCTAACAGTATAATTGTTTCTATCCTTGACACATTCACTATGATTTCCCATTCATTCAATTTCATTCGCATCTTGCACATAAACTAAAGCTAGAAACTACTATAAAAGCCAAAGCACTTCAATCGTCAATGTTAACTTTTACTCTAACTATTAATAATCTCCAGGACTAAATGTGAAATCAAATGAAATTACCAAATTAAAACAAATTGGGAACTAAAGCCCTTGGTTACTCAAAAGAAAATGCCTCTGTACAAGCTCTATATATATTAGAAATTAGAAAGAAGGAATCATATCTCGCCGCAACTCTTTTTATTATTATAGCGGTTAAGGAAGCTTTCGGGCAAGCCCTTCTTCAGCTAATTATATTGTACAAACAAAGAGAGATTATATATCGTTTTTAATATAAATCAAAATAAACGAAAATAAATTTATCACGTCCCTATCGCCTTCGTTTCAATAGCCCCGCTATATATATATATTAATACATTATACTCACTAAATGATTGTTAACAATAATTGTTGACAAGTCTAAATAAACTGGAAGCTAACCGACCTAAAAAAAAAAAGAACCAGTGTAACTTCAAAAACGCTCCTTGCCTTGACACTAAGTTACTATTCACGACAATTCTATATAGACACACACAAATTATAATGGCGAATAAAGGACCATTAAACGTGACACCTCATAAAAGCGGATTGAGTCATTCCCCTAGCCACCGTGGGTGAAGTCACTATCTTCTTACCTCGTCGTGCGTCTGCCCCCTTTGCAGTAGCCCGACCTCAGCACTCTATTGAAAGATGGATTTATAGGGTTTACGATTCACTACCCAACACTAACATTCTCAAGTGCTTTCCAAGGATCGACTACAGTCTGGGCCCACTTGACTTCCACCCCTGGCTTATTCTCTTTGGGACCCCTACTCCTTCGACAGACTTCCTTTTCGTTGCATTTTTGGCCAGACATCCCTTGACATGAGTTTTACAGGGCTTGGTTATTACCCAACTCGTTATCTAAGAAGTTCTTCCGGCCTACAATTTGTCTGGGTTTCTGTATCCCTCAGCTGCCTTGGCCACTGATTCAGTGTCCCTATACTTCACAACTTCACTCTGAGATTGACCTTTCATGTCCTCATTAGAAACCTATTTCAAAAGCTACTACCTGAAAGCAGGGAATTATAGGGTTTCGAATTACCCAACGCAAGCCACAGGATGCCTAACTGGTTTGTTGTTTTAGACATAGCCCCCTCTAAGTTGTGATTTCCTACACCTCCCTTCATCTATTACTCCCGATAATAACCAAAATTCAGATTTACACTAAATAATTAATTCATAATTGTATATATTATTCTCACTGGTCTTTGAAACTCGGGGTTTAACAAGAAATAGTTTGTATATATAAAAAAAATCCTAATGAAGTCTTACTTCGTAAAAAAAAGGTTAAAAAAGAAAAAGATTGAAATCTCTAAACTTCTCATTCTATTGGGCTGATTCTCCGTACACACTTCAAAATCCTAGTTAGTGGCGACACAACTACCTGGACTAATGTATTCAAAATTTTAGCTTCAATTTATATAATTTATCAGTTGTAAATAATATATATATTCCCTCATTAAATTAATAGTTAATTATGATTATATATATTCAAATATTATTGTGTTCAAAACTATAAAATATGATTAAATGATCAATACTTTTTTCATATAAATGATACTGGGAAATGTAAATTTAATTTTTTTTCAAACTCTCGAGAAATAAGAGAAATGATTTGTGTGGAATAATGGCGTCCAGACGGCTTGGGTGACAGTAAACAAACATGCCCGGCGGCGCCAGCCGCCGACAAAGGACTAGAACACGGCTTGGTCTGATACCGACCGAGTTGGGTGTTTTCCTCTGTCCTCTTACGTTGTATTGAATAAAGTTAGTTAGAAGGAGATTTTTACCCCCTCCTTTCTGCTATTTAGTGATCTTATTTAGATCCTTGCAACAGCCCACAATGAATCATCACAGCGAATTCTTCTACCGAATCTCGCTTCAGTGTTTTGTGAAACTATTACCCTACATTTCTTCACAAAGTGGAGTCCCCGGGTGGGCTTCTGACAAGGCAAGATCAAGTGGATTAACGGCGGAGTACAAGTTCAAGACTCAAGATAAGTACCTTTTGTTTTACCCTCTGTTTATAGTGTTTTGAAAAATGGAAATTTTGAAAAGACATAGAAATTTACTTAGAAAGCGACTAACTCGCATCTTGAAGACGACAGAAGAGTTTCTGTCAGGTACTCCACCGATACCTGTAGAGGACATTGAATATAATAGAGAGATAATTGAAGAAACTCACAGTGAGCTTCTTGTGATCCAAAGCAAGATAAGAGACTTCATGCTAACTTCAGATGTTAGCGAAGAGGAATTAGAGCAAGACGATGAGGAAGCCTTGCAATATACCCAGAGATATAAGAGGATATATAAAAATGTCTCGCTCTTGTTGAACCCAGGATCACTGCATCCAGTCCCACGACCAGTGAAGTGAGCTTCGCTTCTAGCTCACACCATAGAACTGTAAAACTACCCAAGATAGAATTAAAGAAGTTTACAGGATAAATAAAAGATTGGTTGGGATGGTGGGCACAGTTCAACAAGATACATGTCGATCCCACTTTAGAAGACAGCGACAAGTTTCAATATCTTGTGCAATCTATCTCGCCGGGAACCAGAGCTAGTAAACTGGTTGATAGTTACCCCCTGACTGCCGAGAATTACCCCAAAGTTATAGAAACTTTGACAGAAAGATTTGGAAGGCCTGAACTGTTGCAACAAGTCTATGTCAGGGATCTTATCCGCTTTATGATCGATTGCTCCTCCAAACAACAGTTGAAGGTGACTTCATTTTATGATGAGTTGGTGACTCATTTGAGAGCATTGGAATCCTTAAAGATTGAGGCCAGACAGATGTCTGTATTTATATTTCCAATGATTGAGGCATGTCTCTCAGAGGAACTCATGAAGGCTTGGCAAAGAAGCCCCCTCCATGATGTCAAGATTGATGCTAATGATTCGACTCAAACTAGAGTTGACCTAATTATGGAGTTTCTCCAAAAGGAAGCTGCAGCAGAACAAGACAGAGCCTTAGCTGGATCCAAGTTTGGACTTAGATCTCTGAAACAGGATAGAAACGTGGGCAGACAATCACATCCTGCTAAGATACCTACGGCCTCTGGACTATTTGCTGGACGTGCCCAGAATTGCATCTTTTGTAATAAAGATCATAAAAACACAGAATGTCTTGCTGCGCGCAGAATGAGCATTAAAGAAAGAAGAGAGCGTATTAAAAACGCTAAATGTTGTTTCTCCTGCCTCCAACCAGGTCATATCTCTTCTAATTGTAGAAGGCTCATAACTGAATGTATTCGATGTAAGAAGAAGCACCTTGATATTTTATGCCCTCTTAATGCTCCTGGACGAGAGTCAGCGGATGAAGACAAGGAACAGGTGGAAGACTGTGACGTTTCTCCTACAGTTGAAAACGGAGTTTCATTCTCCGGTCTTAGCGCTTCGTCTCTGATTTTGCTACAGACTCTGAAGATTAAGGTCGAAGGTGCGACTTCGGCGAAAGTAGTGCGTGCCCTCCTTGACACAGGTTCCCAACGATCCTATATTTTGTCTAAAACTGCCCAGGATCTCGGACTATCTCCCATTGGCCAGGAATCACTTAAACATGTGGTGTTTGGAGGTCATACTAGTGAAAGTGTCCACCAAGAATACAGAGTCAATTTGGGTCATGCATCGGGGAATTTTAAGATCGTAGCGAAGCTTCTTGACCAACAAAAAATCTGTGGTAACCTACCAAGATTGAGCCGCGGGCCATGGTTGAAAGAACTCAAAGCCCGCAAAATCTGGGTTCCTGATATTGGAAAGGATGACATGGAAATTGAAATACTTCTAGGATGCGATGTATTGGGATCTATTTTCATGATGAAATCTTGTGTGTTGTCAAATGGCTTGACTGCGTCGCAGACGCGTTTTGGATGGACTTTAATGGGAGAATGTCAGCCAGGTAGTGACGTTTCACTCGCTCATCATGTTACAACGATGACAATTTCGGAGAGCAGTATAACCAATCTGTGGAATCTCGATGTTCTTGGGATTATGGATTCTATTGAGGTTAAACAGAGAGATCAGAGAGACGCACTGGCGCGTCGACATTTTCTAAAAACAGTCCAACATTCTGTTTCTGGAAGATATGTTGTTTCCCTCCCGTGGACTGTAGAGAAAGCTAAAATCGAGGACAACAGGGAGGTTGCTATGAAGAGATTAGAACAGACGACTAAGAAATTAATCTCTTTGAATCTTTATGAGGACTATGATAATATTTTCCGAGGCTGGTTGGATGATGGGATAATTGAGAAAGTCCCAGCTGAACAACACGACGCTGAGGCCTTCTACCTGCCTCATCGTCCAGGGGTGAAACTCTCCAGTGGGACTACGCCTATCGGGCCTGTCTTTGATGCTTCTAGCAAGGTCTATAGATCCCCATCTTTAAATGACTGTCTTGAAAAGGGACCTAACCTCATAGAGATGATTCCCAACCTTATGCTAAGGTTTAGAAATGGCAAGTTTGGTGTCGTGGCAGACATTAAGAAAGCGTTTCTTTAGATTGAGATGAATGAAAGGGACAGAGATTACCTGCGTTTTCTGTGGTATTCCCAAAATGGAGAAAAGACAGAAGTATTCCGACATAGACGTGTCGTTTTCGGTGTTAACTGTAGTCATTTCATTTTGGGGGCAGTAATCGAATACCACCTGTCTAATGTTCGACCTGAACATAAACCGTTAGCTCAGAGGTTGCAGAAATCCTTTTATGTGGACAATTTAGTCACAAGCGTGAACTCTTTTGAAGAGTTACAAGATCTCAAATTGACCGCAACGTCCATCATGTATAATGCTCGGATGGAGCTAAGCCGTTGGGAGCATAGCCTGGACGTGGCCTCCCATACTTACCCCTTTGAAAGAGCAGAGATATTTAAAGTGCTTGGTATATATTGGGATAAAGGGAAAGATTTACAATTTACAATCCAAAACTCCAGGCTGGGGATGTTTTCCTTGTTGGTATGGACAATAAAAAGCGTAATTTCTGGCCATTAGCAGTGATCGAGGAGATATTATTTGGAAGAGATGGAGTGAATAGATTAGTGAAGGTGAAAACCGCAGTAGGAACCTTCCTAAGACCTATTCAGAAAATATAACCCTTGGAAATATCATCAACAGCAGCTTCTTCGCGTTTGCTGGACGATAAAGAGAAAACTGCAAAAATACAGACTAGATCGGGAAGAACCATTTGTATACCCAACCGATTGGACGATTGTTATTGTTTTTCTGTGTGCCTAGATAAAAACAGGTGGGAGTATGTGGAATAATGGCGTCCAGACGGCTTGGGTGACAGTAAACAAACATGCCCGGCGGCGCCAGCCGCCGACAAAGGACTAGAACACGGCTTGGTCTGATACCGACCGAGTTGGGTGTTTTCCTCTGTCCTCTTATGTTGTATTAAATAAAGTTAGTTAGAAGGAGATTTTTACCCCCTCCTTTCTGCTATTTAGTGATCTTATTTAAAATCTCGCTTCAGTGTTTTGTGAAACTATTACCCGACATTTCTTCACAATTTGTATATATTTTGAAAACATGTATGAAAAATAGTTTGAACATTTACAGGAAAATATCTACACAGGATATAGCATATTTTTCGTAATAAATACAAATAAATTAATGTGTTCTTGGAATGTGGATACCAAGCCCACTCCCCAACCTGGGGTCTCGATTCCATGATGCCCGCGGCGTTATTATGGAGTCTTCTTCCATACTCACCAGCTTACAATTCCTAACAGCCCTGTACATTATTCACGGGACAATGGTCGCCAATACTTCTCCATCAGCTTAACATTAGTGTAAATATAAATGTAAGTATTCTAAAGTCAATAATAATCATATGGATAAATCATAATAACAAAAGTTAATGTTTTTGTATTGTTCCCGCTTGTAATGTAATAATAAATTATTTGGCTGCTTAAGAGATTGTGTTTGACCTTAAATAAATTATGACGCCAAGTTAACATTATAATTAGCTTCCAGTCCCCATGCCTTCAGAGCCTCTAAGAGCTTCTAGGAGTGGGCAAAAGTAATAATCTGCGATGTAATGGTGCTAATAGGGTGAACAGGCTAAGAGATCTGAGTTGCCAAACCAAATCATAGCAGAAGTCATGAGAATGAGGTTGCAGAGGTTGGAGATATGACTAAACCTGATGGAATATAGTTTCCTGTTGGAATACATGTTGAGTAGGTTTTATTGGGCCATCCTAAATTTACAGATTGTTCTTGTGGTAAGATTGCATCTACTTGTGTTTCGATTGCAATTTGGGAAGTTCTAGAATTGCATCTGAGGACTTTCTGAGGTTTGCCTGCAGAACTTTGAGGGGCGGAGTAATTATTTTTAATCCTTGCTATTTGTGCCTTAAACAGGGGGCAAATATGAGAATATATTGTTGATTTTTATGTACTATAGGATTTGAAGATTTTTAAAAGTGTTTATTTAAATTTATTAGTGTTTAATTGAAGTAATTCTTGAGTTAAAAAAGGGATTTCTTAGAATTAATTGTTTTCACACACATTAAGTAAAACAAGTTTTATATTAGTTTTAAAAGTTTTACCTAAGTTGAAATTTTTTTTAATTAAAACTTAATATATATACTCAATAAATAGATAGTTTTCTAATATTTTCTCTCAAAGTTTGTAACTTTTTTTCCCGTGAAAATTAACAGAGTATTAATTTATTGATAAACTTAAAAACAACCTTTTTGTTTTTCTTTCTCAGCGTGTTTTTATTATTATTTTTTTTAATAACATCAAACGCCTTAACTTTATTTTTTACTTCTTGAATTCGCAAATATGTTTAGGAGTCTTATTCAGCGTAACTGCAAAATCTTCCAAATTCGATTTTATTCAAGTAAAATACCTGTGCTCAAAGAAGAAAACACGATCATTCAATTGCCTAAATACATGGTATCTAATATACCAAAATGGAGACAAAAGTTAAGAGAAAAGAGAATAAGGGAACAATCACATATACAATATAAAGGCGATTTAAACAAACCAGTGATAAGGTGTAAAGACAAAAAGTTAAATTTTTATTGTGGGCAGATTTATTCAAAAAGGAAGCCTATACCTTTAGTTTCAGGAAAATGGCATAAAGGGGGTAAAATTAACGGCGATTATTTTACCATAGAGAAACGTGGAGATAACCCAGGATTGCCTTTAAATAGAAAAATCACTAAATATAATTTGGAAAAGAAACTTTTAGAAGCATTGAAATCTCTTGGTATTAATCATCCAACTCCAATTCAAAATAGTGTCCTTGAAAAAATAGATGATTTGAACAATGTTGCATTTATAGCTGAAACTGGTTGTGGGAAAACATTAGCATTTTTGATACCCATTTTTAATAAATTATTGAAGTTAAAGTGTAATGAGATATCAAAAGATAATCCTCCACTTGTAAATACTCCTAAAGCACTTATTATTACTCCAGGTATGGAATTGGCATATCAAATTGGAAATGTTGCTCAAGATATTGGAGACATCTGTGGGTTTAAAGCTAAAGCTATATTGGGAGGAACCAATTTGAAATCCTTAATTATAGATCCAAAATTTGAAGAAGTTGATATAGCAGTCAGTACATTAGGAACTATAAAAACTTTAGAACAACTAAGGATTTATGACTTGCGTCAATTGAAATTCATAGTTTTAGATGAAATAGATTCCTTGTTGGATGAAAGCTTTGTACAGACCTTGCAGAAAATGCTGGTAAAAATTATCTTCAAGTGTCCCAACCCTGTTGATGGAGAACAGAATGAAGATGGAGCCTGTCTTATAATGACTGGAGCTACTATGCCAGAGAACATTGAAGAATCCTTGAGTAAAATTATTGATATTGAAAACCTAGACATTGTCAGTACACCAGGTATTAACACTGTTCAACCTCACATCACACATACCTTTAAAAGAATATCTTCACTTGAGAAAGACGAAGAAGTCTTAATGCTTCTCAAAGAATACCAGAAAGAAATGAAACCTACCCTTTGTTTCACTAATACAGCCTCTTGTTGTACTTGGCTTTCCCGTTTCCTGGAAGAGAATGGAGTTGAAAACAGCTTGCTTCATGGAAAACTTGATGTTGAAGCTCGTCAACTCAACTTTGAGAGGTTTCAACGTGGAGATGTCAATGTGGCAGTATGTACAGACCTTGGGTCGCGTGGCCTGGACACGCTGCGTGTACAGAACATCATCAACTTCGACACTCCACTCAACACTTCAGACTACCTACATCGCGCAGGCAGAGTGGGACGTGTCGGAGGAGCCACCAATCCCAAAGTAACCAGCCTAGTTAGCAGGCCAAAGGAAGCAGAAATGGTCCAGAAGTTGGAGAAATCTGTAAGAATGTACCATGATATTGAAAATGTCAATGCTAACATTAAGAAACTCATCAGAAAAAGCCAACCTCAATTTGATGAATAAATTGTTTTGATAACCTTGTCTTTTTTTTGCTTATCCCTAGTACACGTGGTACAGGCCACGATAATCATGGTGGGTAGTTAGCGACTGCTTTTACTGTAAGCGCACCACATGTCTACACACCAGTGTTGGGCATTAAAAAATTATTTTGACGTGACAACTTCTTAAATTAGGTTGCGGCTGGGAGTCACTTATGAAAAAGTGTAACGCCCGGTAACGTTATGCGCAGCGCTAGAGAATTAGGCGCATTGAATCGGCGCATGCTTGTCTCTGTCTTTGTCTTTCTCGAACGTTCTTGGCGTTGGAAAAACAAGAAAGCGTCATAATACAAGTTCACACGTGTGGTTAAAGTATCGTCAGCTGTGTCTGTAGTGAAAATGTGGAGTGCTTAGATTCGTCATTTACAACAACTACAACAATAAAGGTAAATAATTGTACACTGATATTTCATTATCGTAAACTATGATTGATTGATTAATTGTTAGATTGACACAAAAGTTGAGAAACTGAGTTTATAGGTTATGTCATACTATTGATAAATGTTGATAGTGTTAAGTAAATTATTAGTTTAAAATTAATTAATTAATTAATTATTATTTTACAAATTTTAAATAGTTTCAAATTTATTTAGCAAAAATTTGAACCTTCGATCTGAATAAATGTTTTGATTTTCGAATTGATTCTTTAAAATTACAAATATTAAGAAAAAGTGGCAGATATAAGAAAACTTTATTTAAACTGTGTTGAGCAAGAATTTTAACATCTAATTTAAGTAAATGTTTTAATTTTCAACTTCATCATTTACAATTACAAATTTTATTTAATTTCAAATTTATTTAGCAAAAATTTGAACCTTCCATCTGAATAAGTGTTTTGATTTTCAAATACCAACGCGGCTGGTGGAGTGGCGATCTATCGTAAATTATCATCGACATCTACGGCGGAAGTGTTCCAAGTTGCGATTACAGACGTAACTCGTGTCATTAAAACCAAGGGTGACATGTGCATGACTGAAGTTACTTGCTTCGTCGCTAATACTAGCTTCAAGTTTATACTCGGTGCTGTATATATTCATCCAGGAGCTAGTATGCAGGATATTGGAATGTTACTATGGCAAGGACTCGGTCCGTACATTCACAACAGCCAGTACGTGCCACCGTTCGTGCAAGTTGATTCTAGTATACCGATTCTTCTGTGTGGTGATTTTAACAAAAACGTAAAGCCTGACAACTCGTTTCTTAAATTCATGAAAAATACGTATAATCTTGATTGCGTATCAAACGTTTCTAAGTCAACTACGTTAAAAGGAACAACTATCGACTTGACTTTCGCAAGACACATTACAGCAGAAACACTTCCTTTCATTTCATATTTCTCCTATCATCGTCCTATCCTCAACAAAATCACTCAAATAGGAATTAGTTAAGTTTAAGTTTACATGTACAATGTTTTAGTAAACAAAATATATTTCTATAGTTAAAATTTGTGCAATTCTTATTTTCATTCAATTCCTTGTTCCTATTGTGCAATTTAATTATATTCATTATAATAAATATTCTACCGTTGTCACGTAAAATCTTCGCCCGTAAAACCGACTTTACAGGCAACCATTGTTTTTTTCAATTAAATTGAAGTGCAATTAACAATTAATTAATTGTTAATTAGAAAAGTGCAATTAACAATTAATTAATTGTTAATTGTGAAAATTACAATTAACAATTAATCAATTGTTAATCTTTAATAAATCATTTTAATTAATATTTGCCCAACACTGCTACACATGTGAAAAGCAGTTCGACTTTGCACTTACAAATTTGCCAGAGCCCTGTTTGGTTACTTGCACTCGCTGGTGGGATTGGACTTTTGCAAGAATCGGGGGCCATTGGAGCATTTTTTTTTTAACAGAAAAAAGTGTCCAATGCGGGAATCGAACCCGGGTCGTAGTGGTCGAAAACCAAACGGTTTTAACCAGCCTTCCACTGACCCTCCTTGTCTTGAATTTGCTAACTGTATTCCAAACATCTTTATATTGACTTCATTAAGGATGTAAGTCTTCTTCTTCTTTCTTATCTCCACACTGGGTGAAGTAAAATGCATCTGCCTTTGTCATTAAGACTGGGAGCACTACTCAGTGGCTGGCCGACTTAGCTCCAAAAAAAATGGCCGCCTCTGACATGAGGAACAGACGCCATGTGCAGCCGCTCCTAACATGAAGTACAGACGCTGCTCATCCTGTATCCCTGGATTAGGAGCCCTTACAGGGTACTATCAGCCGGGCCAGCTGAACCCAGGTTTTTTACCGAGCTTGTTACTGCTCCCCCTCCTCCTTTTTCATCCGGGCTTGGGACCGGCAAAGGCGGAGTTAGGATGTAAGTGGATACCCATAGTTAGGTCTGTTGCATCAAAAGGTGTAGTTTAGTGAATTCTTTAAGGTAAGCATTTAGTCAGCTATAATAAACACCACAATTAGTATAAGTTAGTAAAACCATTAATTCAATCCCTCATTATCATTTGTGTTCATTAGAAAATAACTAAAATGAACCAGAGATGATAAAGCACAATTTGGATTATAGATTATAAACACAAGGTAATAAGACCAAATAAATAAATAGTGTGTGACGTTTCGGTAACAGCATTGTTACCATCTTCAGATAAAAGTACTGAATGAGAAATTTTACCACAGCATGTTTTAAAAATTCAAAATTTCTCATTCAGTACTTTTGTCTGAAGATGGTAACAACGCTGTTACCGAAACATCACACACTATTTATTTATTTGGATTTGGTCTTATTACCTTGAACCAGAGATATAACAAAGCCTCCCATATAATCTAAACTACTCCCTAAAATATAAAATACAGTAGAACTACCTCTCTGTAATGGGCAACATCTAATTGTAGAACCAAAGTGTCCTTTGGAGAGATGTATCCTCTTAAAATGAGTTACTAATTAGTAAAAATTGTCATTTTGGCAATTAAAACTGTCCTATATATGGAACGCTTCATGATTTTGTGTTTTATCCTTGCATAGGAGCCATGCTAATCTTCTCTGTATCATTCCAATTTTAGTATATGTAGCGCCGAACAAGTGTGTACTTGTATTGTCTCTCTTGTACATGTACTGGCCTTTATAGAGAGGTGTCCTCTAATGAGAGTGTCTTCTCATGGAGGTTCTACTGTAGTTTAGTTCCATTAGGGGTTGCTATAGCAAGGTTTTACTGTATATGTAATGACACCTCTTTATTGTTTCCAGCTCATGGCTCTACTCCATGTTGTTCACTAATGTTCAGCCTCCATTCATTGAAAACAAGAGGACAACTGCAATAGGTCAGAGAACCTGAAAAATTCAGTGTTTTCCTATTTAAAGAAATACTGTATTGGATAATCTTACATATACAGTAGAACCTCCTTGTAAAGGACACCTAATTACAGAGTCAAATGTCTTTTAGGGAGAGGTGTCCCTTTACAGGAGAGTTGCTGAATAGTAAAAATGGTAATTTTGCAAATGAAAACTATCATTTGTAGAGAGCTGACCTCTAGCGTGAGTATCCTCTCATACTGTATATGTGGCATTGAAGGGTGGAATTTTGGTTATGGTATTTATGTCAACAATTGAATTACCATTGAAGATAGAAAATAATAACAAAATCTACCCCACTTGCCCAAAATGTAGTTTGGTACCTGCAGCTCCAGAACACATTTTGGCTTGCATTAGATGCACTAAACAGGACCTTTGGGAGAGGCTGCTGCTTATCATAAAACAGCTCGAGGAGCATGAACTCGTGGAATTTGTGTAATCTTTACACAAGGGGATAAGAAACAACAACAAGCAAACAATGGAAAAATTGTAAGACAGTAGAAAATGATATAATACAAATGGTATCTTGGCTGTGATGGTTAGGTTCTCCTTCACTGTCTATTGTCACTTAGATCTCAAGAACACATGTACTGATCACAATGACAACATAGGCATTCCATGAAATGAACAGGCTGATGTATCAGCCAAATTCATGTGCCCTCCATGAACATCATTAGCCAGACTACTTACACTAGTTCAGAGCCATCCGGGGAAGAAACAAGGTAACAAAATCACATCCAAATGAATAATACAAGAAAATAAGACCTAATCCAAATAATTTATTTGTGTGTGACATTTCTGCAACAGCATTGTCGAAATGTCACACACTAATAAATTATTTGGATTAGGTCTTATTTTCTTGTATTATAATCTATAATCCAAATTGTGATTTATCATCCAAATGAATAAATTAATGCATTTCGCTATAACACAATTCTTACCATCTTCAGACAAAAGTACAGAATAAGATAAAAAATTCCATTCAGACAAAAGTCCAGAATAAAACATGCTGTGGAATTTTTTATCATTCTGTACTTTTGTCTGAAGATGGTAAGGCTTCTGCAGAAACATCAGGCAAAATTTATACATTTGGATGTGATCTTGTTAACTTATTTTCTAATGGATAATCCTAATTATACCTAATCATATCATTGAATGTAAAATGACATCAATGGTACAGCAGCAAAAACAAGGTGAACTATTGAGTTATAATCTCACACACAGTGATTACACCAGGAGGTTACATGAAACCTTTGACATTTGATGGGTTGTGAAAAAACTTTCCCACTTCTCACCAAAAAACTCGCCTCATAATATTGTATTTTTAATTATTTACTGGTTAATGGTAAATTCATTTATGACAAGAAATTCCATAATGACAGGAGGGACAAGCACAATTCTGTACTTCCAAGGGAACAACAGTCTTTGATTTCCAGACTTAAGTCTGGTCATCTACAGACAATGACTTTCCAGAATCCACTATGTACTAAATGTCAACCTGCAATGCCAAAACACATTATTGACTGTATTGACTTATCCATTGATAAGCTCTACTCATCACCAGCAGACACTGTTTTAATGTCCATCCATACAGAGTTCAAAATAACAACTGACTCACCCGTGCAGGCAAGGTCACGCTCCGCTGCGTCACGTGGGAAAACATAGGTACATGTTTTCTTACATGTTCTCAGCACATCCCCCTTTTTAACACTTGAAATATATACATACATTACAAACTTTAAATGCATAATATAATTAATAATGAAGGCGATCCACAGGTTTAACAATTCGTCCACTCCGGGTTCTTATCTGGCCGTCTTCTGAGTCGTTAGAGGGATAATCCACAACTGGGGTCTTTTCATTTTCAACCAGTTCCTCCCCCGAAAAGGTCGGCGTCGATGGGTCGGCTGGATATTGCACTGTAACTCCTTCTCGTAGATGGAACCTGTTTCGACGTAAAGTCCCAACTGGAGTATCAACCATATATGACCTTGGTGTCGATGCCTTCTGCTTTACAATCCCCCAGGTTCGCATATCTGTAATCCAAACCGTGTCACCTTCGGATAGCTCCTCCATGTCCGTAGCTCCGCAGCGTCGATCATATCTGGATTTCATATCCTTTCTCCTTCTCCCTTCCTTTCTTTTCAGGGTCTGAGAGTCCACCAACCTTGGATTAAGATTCTCTGGTGCAATTGGCAAGGTCGTTCGGAGTTTACGTCCCATGAGAAGCTCAGCAGGGCTGTAACCGTTCTCCAAAGGGGTCGATCGATACTCCAGGAGTCCAAGCGATGGGTCTTGATTTTTCTTGAGGATCAACTTAGCAATTTTCACACCTGCTTCTGCCATCCCATTGCTCTGCGGGAATCGAGGACTTGAAGTGACATGTGTGAATCCGTACTGCCTTGCGAAATTTGCAAATTCACGAGCAGCTCCAAATTGCGTCCCATTATCGCTTACAACAGTTTCTGGTATTCCATGTCGGGCAAATATGGATTTGCAACTACGCACCACCACACTGGCTGTGAGCCGATCCAGCTGAATCATTTCAGGAAAGCGAGAATAATAGTCAATGACGACTAGATACCACTTATTCTCGAACTTGAACAAATCCATTCCAATCTTTTGCCACGGTCGTGTAGGAAAGTTGGTTGGTATCAAAGGTTCATGTTTTGAGACGGCTTCCTGGATACAAACACTGCACTTTCTGACTGTTTCCGCGATCTCTTCCGAAATTCCAGGCCACCATACCGTCTCACGTGCGCGAAGTCTTGTTTTTGTAATCCCGAAGTGCCCAGCGTGCAACTTATCTAGGATCTCTAGTTTCATACTTGCTGGAATAACAAGACGACAGCTACGCATCAGTAGTCCATTTTGAACGCCGAGTTCATCCTTGACATGCCAATAAGAGAGCAGAGTCTGTGACATCTTCTTCTTATCTGGCCAGCCTTGCTCAAGGTAGTTTACTACTGCTTTCAGGGTCGTATCTTCTTGTTGAGCTTCAAAAATCTTCGTCAAGATATCGTCTTTGTCGAGCTCTTCCAATCTTGTTTTGAGCTTTTCCATCAAAGGTATTGGTACCCGTCGAGGAGTATGCACAGCATATGGTTTTGCTCCAGGTTTCAATTTGATTTCGTAAGGGTTTCCGATCTGTCCCAGTCCTTCAAATACTTCAGGGAATTCCTTGATCGGGTTAATTCTCGTCGCAACCACTTCAATCCGCCTCGCCAGGTTCAAGAGCTCACATGCCCGGCGACTCAGAAGAGGTTCACTCAAACGACGAATGACATAAATCTTCTCCTTGATTTCATAATTGCCATTTCGCAGCGTTGATATAAACATACCCACAGTCTGAAGTTCGGAGAATTCAGCAGCTCTAATGTTGATATCACTTTTCACTAGTCGTTGCTGTCCCATTATCTTCTTGAAGAGACACAGAGGAACACATGTAACATCCGCCTGGGAGTCGAGCTTGAACTTCACCTTTTTCCCGTTCACTTGGATTTCTGCTGTCCATCGCCTCCTGCACTCGCATTCATCATCATCGAGATTAGATGAATCCTCCACAGCTGAGACCTCCAGGAGAAAACCAATTTTTCTTCATCAAGTTCAGAAACAGCTTTGACTTCCGCAGTCTTCGCCTGCTTATCTGGGCAGCAATTTGCAAAATGGCCTGTTTTTGAACACAGGTTACATTTCTGTCCTTCAGCACGGCAAGCCTGTCCTTCCCTGTGGGTGAAACCTCCGCACTTTGGACATCGTGATCTTGTTTTGGCTGACTTCTCCTTCTTCCTCGAAGGCTGCTGTTGTTGTTTCGGTGATTGTTTCTTCGAGTTGAACTTCACCTGATTGACCTTTTGGCTTGTTGAGGGACGCTGCAGGTCTACTTGCTGCTGTCGAACGGCTTCCTGCTGTCGAACCATTTTCACCGCCTTTTCCAAAGTCAGTTCGCTGTCCAACTGCATTCTTTCAGATAAGGCTTTGTCCCTTACTCCAACCACTATTCGGTCACGGATCAACTGCTCATGAAGACTCTCAAATTCGCAGCTATCAGCCAATTTGTACAATGAAGTGATGAATTCGTCCACTGGCTCCCGATCCTCTTGGATTCTTGAATTAAATTTCGCACATTCGTAGATAATATTCTTTCTGACACAGAAGTGGCTGTCGAACGCCTTGAGGACGGAATCAATTTTCGTTGCCTCTTCCTCCTTTTCGAACTTGAAGGTCCTGAATATATCATCCGCGCGGTCGCCCATCAAGTGCATGAACAAATCGATCTTGTCCGCCTCCTCTTTCTTCTTCATTCCACTGACCACGAGGTATCGTTCGAATCTCTTCCTCCATTTGGGCCATTCGTTGGGAGTCGAGAAGTCGAAAGTTTCTGGAGGTTGAATCTGAGCCATGTTGAATTATCTTCCAAGGTACACAAAATTCGATATTTTGCAATATACGGGTTCGTATTTTATCCAGTTATCGCTGCCACCATGTTTTAATGTCCATCCATACAGAGTTCAAAATAACAACTGACTCACCCGTGCAGGCAAGGTCACGCTCCGCTGCGTCACGTGGGAAAACATAGGTGCATGTTTTCTTACATGTTCTCAGCACAGACACCATCAACAAGCTCTACAAACTTGATATCCTAATATGATTGAGTGGAGATAAGAAAGAATAAATGCCATGTTCCAACCTAAGATCTTGTACTCCATAGAAAGGTATCTCAACATATCTTATTGAGAATAAATAGAAAAGTGGAGCTGTGACTGCTATCACAGGAAGGTGACTATAATTAGCTGCAATATAAGCAAGTCTGTACCACTGCAGAATTGTCATACAGCCTCTTTACACAGACTATAACTCAAATAATTTCTCAAATCCCAATCTCTTTTTCCATTTTCAAATTACCATCTTTAATTTAACTGACTATAGATACAAGAAAATAATCCAAATAAATAAATAGTATGTGACGTTTCTGTAACACCATTGTTACCATCATCAGACAAAAGAATAATGATGATGGTAACAATGCCGTTGCCAAAACATCACACACTATTAAATTATTTGGATTAGGTCATATTTTCTTGTATCTATAATCCAAATTGTGCTTTATCAACTGACTATAATTCAAATAATTTTTAAAATCTCATTATATATTTCCCATTCAAATCATCTTCTTTAATTCAACAGACAATATGATAAAGCACAATTTGTATTATAGATTAGAAACACAAGGTAATAAGACCAAATCTAAATGAATAAATAGTGTGTGACGTTTCAGTAACAGCATTGTTACTTAAACATCAAACACTATTTATTTATTTGGATTTGGTCTTATTACCTTGTGTTTTTATGATTGCAGTAAGGGCAGTAGAAAATTGATTCATTTTAAAAGAATCATACGCGTCGTCAATAATTAAAAAATTTACGATAACAGATGGCGCTCTAATATATCTTGAACAGGAAAACACTAAAGCACGAAAGTTTCCTTTTATACATAAAACAAACTTCTACTGTCCTTACTGCGATGGAAAAATATATTGGGAGGGCTTGGCTCATCAGTGGTGAACCCTCCCAGCGGTTTCGTCAATTTAATCTACCAGACCGCTTTGTTCAGAGCTCTAATACTGTATTGGATCATTCTGCTTATATATGTTACACTGAAGGGTGGAATCTTAGAAATGGTATTCAAAGAAAGTATGGGCATAAGCTTATATCACAGTAGAATTACATATAAATATTTGCATCGAGCAATGCTCTTCCACAAACAATAAGAACAAAGGCAGTTAGGCATAACTCAATCTCAGGACAATACCATGCCATCTATACATAAGAAAAAACATTAAAGCATAAAAGTTTATTTTTATACATAAAGCAAACTTCTACTGTCCTTACTGCAATGAAAAAGGTGTTGCATCTTATTTGTATTGGAGTGTGTTACCCGAAATTTAAAACTTTAGAATTATCATGTTATACCTATGTTTCTGTTATAAAAGAAACTGTTATAATGGGGGTCCACTATAATAAAAAATATGATTGAGTGGAGATTGAAAGAAGAAGACTATAATAAAAAAAAAACACAAGGTAATAAGACCAAATAAATAAATAGTGTGTGACATTTCTGTAACAGCCTTGTTACCATCTTCAGACAAAAGTACTGAAACTATTCTTCCTATCAGCTGAAGAAAATGAATTCCAAAGTGAATATCACATTCAGTACTTTTGTCTGAAGATGGTAACAACGCTGTTACTGAAACGTCACACACTATTTATTTATTTGGATTTGGTCTTATTACCTTGTGTTTATAATCTATAATCCAAATTGTGCCTTATTATAATTAAAAAAAGTTCTATTCAACTATCTATGCCTGGTACAATTCTTATCACCATGTAGAGGTGTCACCAAACATGTAGACAACTGTGTGTGCCCTCTCTAACCGTGCTCTCGCCCTCTTCTTCCTCGGGGTGCTCACTCGCCCAGCCTGCGCCTCTCCATCCCTCTCCTTGGCCTTCCCCCGCAGCGGGCGCTTGGCGACACCTAATGATGAGTCTTGCCTTAAAATGCTAAGGCCTTTAGCATGTAGAAGGCGCAACAATTGATGATGATGTGTGTGGCCACTTCACACAGATGTAGTCACCACAGCAAGGTTTGACAACTCTCTTTAAAATATGATTCATTCTTATTCAAGGTTACAAAATATAATTCAAATAAATGAGCTACTTATACACTAGAACCTCCCTTTAGCGAACACCTCTCCACAAAGGACATTTTTTATTTGCAAAATTACCATTTTTACAATTTAGCAACTCTCCGGTAAGAGAATACCTCTCCCAAAAGGATACTTTGGCTCTGCAATTAGGTGTCATTTACAGGGAAGTAGTTCTACTGTATATAATATAGAATTGCTACCATCAGCAGTGTAGGCATATTTCCTTTCAAAGTAACATGGCAGGAATTAATTGAATCAACCCTGGCTGACATTTCGGTGACAGGATTGCTACAGAAATCAGCTTTCTTTTTCAACAAGATCTAATGAGCTAGGTGACATTTCTGTAACAGCATTGCCAACATCATGTTTATATTTCAACAAGACAGATAGGATGAACCAGGTGACATTTCTGTTAACAGCATTTGTGTAACATTTTCATATTTATTTTTTAATTCTGAATAGAGCAATCCATATCACCATGTAGAGGTGTCACCAAAAATGTAGACAACTGTGTGTGCCCTCTCTAACCGTTCAATGGACCATTCATCCATCAAAAACCTCGTAAAAGATGGACGATTGGTCCATCGAAATATTGGATTAATAAAATTTGTTGAATCCAAAATAAGCTTCATTTTAAATATTTATATTTTAATGTAACAAGACACTGAACTGAGTGACATTTCTGTAACAGCATTTGTGACATCATCATTTTTACCATGGAAGCAATGGGCGCTTCTCCCGTCAAAACCTGAAGCCATCTATTGACCGTCGCCGCAATTAGCCATTAGCCCGAAACCATGGTCTCTAGGTGGATGCTTCTCAGTTTGCCAAAGCTGGTGTTGTGGCTTTGTCATCAACCTGAGGCCGCTAGTTGCGGCGACAGTCAATAGATGGCGTCAGGTTTTGACGTTTATTTTGACGGGAGAAGCGCCCATTACTTCTATGGATTAATTTCCTCCCGGCAAATTTTCCATCTATCATCATTTCTATACACAACGTAATAAGCCCAAATCCAATTGAAAAAATAGTGTGTGACATTTCAGTAACAGCGTTGTTACCCAAATGTAACACACTATTTATTTATTTAGATTTTGTCTTATTACCTTGTTTCTATAATCCAAATTGTGGCTTATCATAATCATATTTTTTATTTCAAACTTTTCTTCTAATCCATCAGTTGATAGTTTAAACCAACTCACACAGACCTCCTAGTATATTGATGACTTGCTGTTGTAGATATCTTGTTACGATGCACTAGCGTGCCATCTGTTATGAAAATTAGAAACTATTTTAGACGCGTAAGATTCTTTTTGAAATTAAACAATTTCTACTGCACTTTTTGCAATGAAAAAATTAAAGGCCACAGCACTGTGCTCCGGGCATATCTCACAAACCAGACATTTTGTGCAGTTTGGGAAATGTCTGCGTGATGGGGTGTGGGGTTCTGTTGATCTCGAAGAGTTGGGGCATTCTTAGTAGCAGTATGACTTTGTCTCTAATTTGAGGTCACTCCTCACATGGAGATAGATGCCTTTGCAGCCGCCTATTTTAGGGAAAACGCTGCTTGTGACCTGTAACCCTAGGTTGAGGCCCTTACTGGGTACTGTCACAGCCAGCTGAGCCCAGGTTTTTTATAGAAGTTTCCTCCTCCAAGATTCTTCCACACATATGGTCGTTGGAAAAAAAATTTCTCATCTTATCTGTTGATCCTACCAGAGCCTCGTTAGCCTGCTGGGAATTTGCCCAGTTTTTCCCAGGGGACACCACAAGGAGGTGAGGTTGTTTCCCCCCCCCCCCCCCAAATTCAATGTAATAAGACAGAATGAACACAAGGTAATAAGACCAAATCCAAATAAATAAATAGTGTGTGACGTTTTTGTAACAACGCTGTTACCATCTTCAGACAAAAGTACAGAATGTGTAATGATGTGAATTAATTCGGTACTTTTGTCTGAAGATGGTAATAACGCTGTTACCGAAACATCACACACTATTTATTTAAATTTGGTCTTATTACCTTGTGTTTATAATCTATAATCCAAATTGTACTTTATCAAGACAGAATGAATGACATTTCTGTAACAGCATTGCTAATATCAGTTTATTAATGTATTCTTTTTTTTTTGCTTATCCCTAGTACACGTGGAACATGCCATGATAATCATGGTGGGTAGAAGTAGGCGACTGCTTTTACTGTAAGTGCACCACATGTCTACACATGTGAAAAGCAGTTTGACTTTGCACTTACAAATGTGCCTGAGCCTCGTTTGGTTACTTGCACTCGCTGGTGGGGTTGGACTTTTGCAAGAATCGGGGGCCATTGGAGCATTTTTTTAAACATAAAAAAACTGCCCAATGCGAGAATCGAACCCGGGTCGTAGCGGTCGAAAACCAATGGTTTGGACCATCCTTCCACCGACCCTTATTATATTCTAATTTTTGTTAATCTCTATTGTACTTTTAAAAACAAATGTATATCACAGAGCATGCTGTTTGAAAAAAAAAAATCATATTGATAATAAACTTTATATTTATGATTAGGTACAATTTGGATTATAGATTATAAACACAAAGTAATAAGACCAAATCCAAATACAGATACAAGAAAATAAGACTTAATCCAAATAATTTAATAGTGTGTGACGTTTCAGTAACAGTGTTGTTACCATCTTGGTTCAGTACTTTTGTCTGAAGATGGTAACAATGCTGTTACTGAAACGTCACACACTATTTATTTATTTAGATTTGGTCTTATTACCTTGTGTTTATAATCTATAATCCAAATTGTGCCTTATCATAACGCTGTTACTGAAACGTCACACACTATTATATTATTTGAATGTTTGTAAATATATGAATAAAATGGCCTGTGTACAAGGGAAGATAGCTGGGTTAAACCCCTTTGGTAAACAAGTGTCAAGTCTTCATTCTCCCCTAGTGGATTTATCCTACTCAAAGTGGCTTGAAAACGGCTGGATGTGATGATGAAGAGACAGTTCACTCCAGGTGGTCTCGAAACCAGTTGTTCCCAGGGGGGTCCTCGGACCTTCTATCTTTCCTCCCTGATCTACTCCTCACAGGATTTACCTCTGGATCCTGTCTCCTGTGTGTCCTTACCACTCATCACACAACCATCACAACTGCTTCACACAAATCACCACATATATATATATATATCTTATATGTTCTCAGTTTTACTCCTGTAGAGGGGCAGAATGGAAAAAGAAAGGTAGATGACGTTCTGCCATCTTTAAATACTTATTTGAGGAATCGCACACACAAAGGACATTATCATCAAACATGTTCCGAACTCCTCAAATGGCAGGATTCTGTCTAGATTCAAGGTGGCTTTAAGCTCCTGATCCGGACGTGCCCTCGGAGAGGGCTACATCGATTGTAAATATC